>CM019167.2:64814741-65288055 GCA_009739505.2 Apolygus lucorum | reverse complement strand
CGTAAATTATATTAAGTACACTTTTTGAGTTTCACAAATTAGAATGACTTTTATTAAACATCAACATGTGGTTATCAACCAAGCCACATGAAACTAATAACAATGAACTCATTGGAGTATTCACTTGACATCACAATACGCCCCCTCAAGTAGATACTTCAATTAGTCCAGCCATCCTCCTGCAGTGGTCGTGTTTCTGATGAGAGACAGCATATGCTTTGCTCACGCTTGTGAGGCCCTCATCAGTCGCCTCGCGAATGAGTTGTTTCCAAAATTGAAATCTCGGGTTGTACATGCAGATTCAGTGACATTTTCTTGGGTCGGTTGAGGATTTTCGGGAACTATACTGTAGATTCCTCTAGGACGACCTCGTTTTCCCTTCCGGAGGGTTCTCGGTCTTCGTCTTTCTCTTTTCATTCCAATTTCGCAATCATGAAATACTTCAGCATCACTTAAACTCTCGGTACCATCCTGTACAGGAATTTCTCCATCAGGATCAGATTCAACCCTAAGTTCAATTTCATTTTCAATTCTCTCTTCAACTTCTTGTTCTTGAATTTCATCCGAGTTAGAAACTGGGTCATTTTTCATCAAACTGTTATCAATTTTCACGATTCCGTTATCTTCCAAATTATACAAACTTTCCACGTTTGCTTCGTCAATTTGCTTCGGTTTCCTTTCTCCCACAAATTTCACATCTCTCGTGGTGAAAACCTTCCTCAACTTCGGATTCCAAACTCGATATGCCTTCGATTGCTCGCAACATCCGATGAATACACATTCGTCAGATCGGGGATCCAATTTTCCTCTCTTCGGTTTGGTTAAAGTGAACACTTTACATCCAAACGTTCGGAGATATGCCACTCCTGGTTTTCGTCCATGCCACAATTCGTAAGGGATTTTTCCATCTATTCCAGCGGATGGACATCGGTTTCTCACGTGAACTGCTGTAGAAACTGCTTCCGCCCAGAATGAATGGGGTAGTTTCGATTCCACCAAGAAACAACGAACCATGTCCAAAATCGTGCGGTGACGTCGTTCTGATAAGCCATTTTGTTGTGGAGTTCCAGGTACTGACAATCTTCGGCCTATTCCACAGCTACGAAGATATTCGTTGAATTCAGCACTGGTGTACTCTCCACCGTTATCCGACTGTAGATATTTGATCTTCGCTCCCTTCTGGTTTTCTACGAATTGTTTATATTCTTTGAATGCTTTCAACACTTCACTTTTGGCTTTCAGGAATTTTACTTCGCACCATCTTGTAGCTTCATCGATGAACGTGACATAGTATCTCGATCCAGCATTCGATTCCGTACGTACAGGGCCCCAAACGTCCGAGTGAATAATCTCGAGAGGTACACATTCCTTTTCACTTCTTTTAGGGAATGGAGTTTGCGTCATCTTACCTCTCAAACATACTTCACAAGGTGGGAGTTTTTCATTTACGTTTGCCTGGACACCTAGTACAGCTCTCGATTTTACGATCTTTTTCAAGTCTTGTTCATTTAAATGACCGAAGCGATTGTGCCACATCAGAAGTTTCGATACTGATTTTTCTTCCACTTTATTTGCTTGTTCAGAAGTTTCAGAAATATAGTACAGATTATTCATCCGTTTAGCCGATAAAATAGTCTGTTTGTTATCCATTATCAATGCTTTTTCTTTCGTGAACAGCACATTGAAACCCTTGTCTGTGATTTTTGATACAGAGAGTAGGTTACTCCGCAAGTCTGGTACTAACAGTGCATTGTCCAATGTTACTGTACGTTCAGAGTTTCCAGTTTTAGCACGAAATTCAACTGAACCTCGGGCTTGAATGTCAGTCGATGATGTATTAGCTAGATTGAGTTTCATGTTTTCAGTGGGCTCCAATTTGGTGAATTTCGAAGCATCTCCACAAACATGTGTACTGCAACCGCTATCCAAACACCACTGTTGACTTTTCTGGTGTTCTCCGAATAGTGACACAAACAATGAAACACTGTTGGCAGATTCTGTTACGGTTTGTTTCTTCAACAAAGGACAATCAGGTCTCTTGTGTCCTAAGGCTTTGCATTTGTAACACCGGATACGCATGTTTTTCGGGTCTTCATTCGTTTTCATTTTGTTGAATTTCTTCAAGTTTCTGGCCATTAACGCATCTGAGTCTTCGTTTTTCAATGTACTTTTTCTTGCATCGAATTCTTCCAAAATCTTTGTACGTAGGGCTTCAGGTTTCGGCAAATCATCCCTAGATTCAATCGCACAACGAAAATTTTCAAATTCTTCCGGCAAGCTATAAAGTAGCATTATTGACAACAGATCGTCGTTAATAGAAATATCCATGTCTGCCAGTTTGTCAACAATTTCGAAGAAATTTGAGACGTGATTTCGAATATCTTCACCCGATTTCATCCTTTGCAAAATTAGCCTTTTCAAAAGTGTTGCCTTCCGAGCAGGACCTTTCGAATCATAGATCTCCTTTAGTTTTGTCCATATTTCCTTAGAAGTTTTGCAATTCTTCACTTGCTTGAGTTCGGATGGATTTATTGCCAGAATTAAATCAGATCGAGCTTTCAAATCTGCATCAATCCATTCACTGGCCGCAGGTTCTGTTGTAGGTTGTACTTTCTGACCATTGACGTACTTCCAGCCTTCATTTTTAATCAGAAGTGCTTCCATTTGAAGTCGCCATGTGTCGTAGTTGTGCCTGCCCAATTTATCGAACTTCCCGAAACTCATCTCACTTTCTAATTCAAATCAATTAACTATTCGCGATTATCGGACTATTTCTGGGTCCTAACCTTTTTGAAATAACGAGCGTAAATTATATTAAGTACACTTTTTGAGTTTCACAAATTAGAATGACTTTTATTAAACATCAACATGTGGTTATCAACCAAGCCACATGAAACTAATAACAATGAGCTCATTGGAGTATTCACTTGACATCACAATATTTTTCTCATATTGTCTTGTCACTAGGTTTTTGAAGTATCCCAAAAAAATAATCAAAACATTCTACCCCCACTCCAGCCACCAGAACGAGACGTGTCATATATAGCACGACCGTCTCCACCAGGAGCAATTATAAAACAACAACACAGGAAAAGTGCGAAAGGGAAAACTGACATAGTTGCTCACATAAATGTATATACTAAAACAACGAATCAAAAATCTAAAAATGTATTGAAATCATAGAACAAAAAAAAAAATCTGCCAAGTGGGTGTGGCACATACCTCGTATAGCTTCCTCGTATCCATAACCCGATTGTATAGATGATCCGATGCATAGTAGTTAATCTCAAAACACCAATCTCTAAGTACCTTTCACTACCCTCATAGGGGATCATCTACACGCTAATCTGGACAATCCTAGAAAACTTCATCAAATTCGGATGAAAAATGTAAATGTTATGGCTATTACAAGGATTTTACGTATGCGCGTGCGCAGAGGCTTCTGTAAATTTTAAGGCCTTGATTTTCATCGGGGATCATCTACAACCTAATCCGCGTAATCCCTAAAAATGTCATCGAAATCGGGTAGAAAATGTGGAAGTTATGGCTGTTGCAAGGAATTCACGTTTGCGCATACGCAGCGGCTACTATCAGTCCGAAGGTGGGGATTTTCATAGAGGACCATCTGTAACAATACTAATCTGTACTAATCTGTAACATCCCTGGAAATTTTATCGAAATCGGGTAGAAAATGTGGACGTTATGGCCGTTGCAAGGAAATTCACGTTTGCCCATGAGCAGTGGCTACAGTCTATTTAACCATTTAAACCCACTGGGGACCATTTAAACACTAATCTGTAACATCCCTGAAAATTTCATTGAAATCGGAAGAAAAATGTAGAAGATATGACCGTTAAAAGGTCCGTTTCTATCAGTCCGAGGATGATGATTTTCATAGGGGACCGTCTACACACCAACCCGCACAATCCCTGAAAATTTCATAGAAATTGGACAATAACTTCGTATAGTTATGCGCGTTACAAGGAATTAATGACAGACACACAGACACGGAACCAAAATTGTTCAGAAAGGTCTAAAACGCAAAACGCGAGTGAAAATTTCGATTTTGGAGAACTTTTTTTTTCGTCCTTGAAAAGTGAAAACAAAGCTTCCGCTACCTTGGTAGACTCGGAAGCAGAATAGTAAAGTAAAAACCATTTCAAGTCAAATTGCTTCCGAGTCTACCAAGGTAGCGGAAGCTTTGTTTTCACTTTTCAAGGACGAAAAAAAAAAGTTCTCCAAAATCAAAATTTTCACTCGCGTTTTGTGTTTTAGACCTTTCTGAACAATTTTGGTACCGTGTCTGTCTATCTATGTGTCTGTCATGAATTCCTTGTAACCCGCATAACTATACGAAGTTATTGTCCGATTTCGATGAAATTCTCAGGGATTGTGCGGGTTGGTGTGTAGACGGTCCCCTATAAAAATCAACATCCCCGGACTGATAGAAGCGACTGCGCATGCGCAAACGTGAATTCCTTGTAACGGCCATAACTTCTACATTTTCCATCCGATTTCAATTTAGTCTACTAAGGTAGCGGAAGCTTTGTTTTCACTTTTCAAGGTTGAAAAAAAAGTTCTCCACAATCAAAATTTCCACTCGCGTTTTACGTTTCAGACCTTACTGAACAATTTCGGTTCCGTGTCTGTCTGTCATGAAATCCTTGCCACAGCCACAACTTCAACAATTCTCATCCGATTTCTATGAAATTTTCAGGGGTTGTGCGGGATTGCGTGTAGATGGTCCCCTATAAAAATCATTGCCTCCAGACTGATTGTAGCCGCTGCGCAAGCGCAAACGTGAAATCCTTGCCACAGCCATAACTTATTTATTTATTTATTATGATAGAAACGGGGCATGCCCAATTACAATATAGATGATGTAGTATTTTCTGGTATATAGATTCAAGTCACTGAGTGAAGGTGGTTTATGAGAAGCGTTCTGATGGAGGAGAGTGGTGAGGAGAGGATGTCTATGAAGGGAACTTTTACATTTATCGTTCGATTTTTATGAAACTTTCAGGGATTGTGCGGGTTGGCGTGTAGATGGTCCTCTATGAAAATCATTACCCCTGGACTGATAGTAGCCACTGCGCATGCGCAAACGTGAAATAATTGGCATAGCCATAACTTCTACATTTCTCGTCCGATTTCGATGAAATTTTCGGGGATTTCGCGAATTAGCGTGTGGATGGTCTCCTATGAAAATCATTGCCCCCGGACTTATAGTAGCCGCTGCACATGTGCAAAAGTATATTTCCTTGTTTCATCCATAACTTCCACATTTTCCAACAATATTCAGAGATTGTGCCGGTTTAAGTGTAGATGGTCCCCTATGAGGGTAGTGCAAGGTATTTAGAGATTGATGGTTTGAGATTAACTACTATGCATCGGATCATCTATGCATTCGGGTTATGGATACGAGGAAGCTATGTGCCACATCCATTTTTTTATTTTTTATTCTACACAGGTACCTTGAAACGTACCTAAATCATCAAATTTTGAAGGGACGCTATTTTTATTATTATTATTATTTTTTTTTTTTTTTTTGTTTCGCCCGATTCCAAATTTTTATTTTTGAAAATAATTAACCAAAATTCTATATATTCTAACTATTCTTAATTCCAATACCATTCTGTGCGATGCTTCACACCAGATGTTTTTTCATTTTATTTTATTTTATTTTTTTTGTACCAACCTTGAAAGAATCATGTGTCCGATGACATTTTGCGACGCGCCATTGCCGCTCCGCCCCAAAACATGGTTCTCCCGATAGACGGTCTTTCGAACTGCCGATTCCACGACGCGTCTTTCCAGCCGTTCTCAATAGCTTGACAGGTGCCCCGATTCAGCATTCCCACGATTGTCTCTCATCAGCACGTCTGTCACACTCAGTGGCGTTGCAGACATCGCGGTGCTCCAGGCCAATTCATATCAGCTGGCAAGGGAGAAATAACTCATCAGTCATTGTGCTCTTTGGACGTCTCAGAGCGGCAAAACTCTAAATTTTCTAGTTCTTTAAAATATGTAACTGATCACATTTTTCAAGTTTATACATGGGACAACTCAATGGACCCATTACAGTGCGACAATAATAAACACATTATTTAGTACTTCATGCCTACTTCAAGGCCGTCCCTTTGGATAAGGAGTAGAACGATAAATTTCAATCAGAAAGTTGTAAACCATAATAATTCAGGCGATCCAACCATGGTAGCGGGAAGCATTATTATCAATTTTCAAGAATATAAAAAGAAAATCAGTTTCCGCTCAAGTTTTAGTCAAAGGATCCAAATTTCAAAAAAATAGACCAAAAAACTATCAAAAAATGTGTTTTTAAAGGGTTTTGTGGATATTGCCATCATAGTCATAGTGATAGGTATATGATATATTCGGATTCAGTACAAATGTTTTTATGCATGTAAAATTTGAGAAATGAAAAATTGTGTAACATCTCCAAAACATGCCCTGTGCATACATATGTTGTTAAGGTATATATAAAATAAGAAAAACGAATTGTTGAGTAATCCATACATTCCAGGGGACGTCCCATTGGATAAGCATTAGGTCAATTTAAACGAGTTTGTGAAGGATAAAACACGCATTTTTATTTACCTTCCTCCTGCATAAAACTTTTCACTCAATGTACGTAATTTGGTTAGTATTTTGAGATTGAAATAGTGGACTCCAGTTCCCCCACCATCCCTCCTTTACACTTAACCACCGTAACATTTCTAGCGGCATGGGAGTCTCGAATTTGAACAGCATTTTAAAATTCATGATCTACGATACTCAACATGCGAATTCAGTCCCACCTCCCACCATCCAAAAAATAGTGCCAGTCTGGCACCGTAGCTGTCATACGTCGTAACGGTGAACTTTCATCTACAGATGAAAGTTCACCGTTACGACGTATGACAGCTACGGTGCCAGACTGGCACTATTTTTTTTACCTACACAGGTGTAGGTAGTCCGTAGTATTTCACACCTGTATTCAAGGTGAAACACACAAAAACTCATGATATATGCGGTTTATGATGTCCTGGCACCATGGCGACACCTCGGATTTGTGTCATGGTGGCACATAGTATAATTCATTAAAATCCAGATGTTCATTAATAATGTTCCCTCAATTTCAAAGGTAAGGTACCTACAATTAGAAAACTATAAAGGAATCGAAATATAGAAAAAATGTATATTTCGTAAATATTATCCCCCCACTCGCTCCCTCACCTTGCTAATTTTGGCACTCTTGTGAAATAGTGTGCAACTCGGAAGATTTCTGAGTCGAAAAAAAGATACACGCAAAAAGGTTGGAAATTGAGGCGAAATTGAGTTTACAAGATTATGCCCGAAAACGCACGTTTTGTAAGCACTATAAAAGCAAAAAATGGTGCTTTCCCCTCTTTAAAAGGCAAAATTCCGGCGACGTAGGACACAACTAGATAGATTTCCGCGTCGAACAAAAAAAGAACCACGAAAATCGGTAGAAAACTAAGGCTGGGCAGCCTACCTGGGCATGCCCTGGCTAGGCCTGGGCAGTGTTGATTTTGTCACACACACAAACATACACCTATGGTTTGTTTCGCGGATTTGAATTCCGAATGGTCGAAAACGGTGTGGTTTTTTTTCTGTTGAGTGATGTCCAACTTTACCCCAGATTAATCGCATAAGGACGCCCAAGCCTTTCTGTGGGACGTAGTACTAAAAATAATTATTTTACTTGTGGGTATACTCAACGAGTTTGGGGTGGGTGATGATGAGAGTATGTTTTGAGTTTTTTTTTAAATATTATCAACCAAGGGGTTAATAGTATAATTTAAACGTTTCGTGATATGTGGCACACCCACAAGGCTACTACTCTCTCGTATACCTAATATTCAAATTTTCTTAACCCTAGCTTTTAATATTTCTCTGGAAATGTGCTCATTAACTCATGGGGTTGTGCGGGATTGCGTGTAGATGGTCCCCTATGAAAATCATTGCCTCCAGACTGATTGTAGCCGCTGCGCAAGCGCAAACGTGAAATCCTTGCCACAGCCATAACTTATTTATTTATTTATTATGATAGAAACGGGGCATGCCCAATTACAATATAGATGATGTAGTATTTTCTGGTATATAGATTCAAGTCACTGAGTGAAGGTGGTTTATGAGAAGCGTTCTGATGGAGGAGAGTGGTGAGGAGAGGATGTCTATGAAGGTGTAAGCTTGTTCGGTTTCGAAATATAGACTTGACTGAGCCTAAATGCAAATGCTCTGAGGGAGACTATGGTAGCGCAATTCAAAACCGTGAAACTAACAAAATGATACTAAGAGAATCACTGATACTCCCAGTACCTTAGACACCTTGGATGATGGGAACAAGAAATGTACACAACACAGGTTACAAGTTGCTGTTCAAAAATTGTATTATCGAAATAAATGAAATTGTCTACAAAGAATATGCGTATCAATAGTACCTGGCTTATAGTACTTCAAAATATAGATATATATAAGAAAATAAAACGTATCACGGGGGTAATTAGGAAATGGTACGCAACGCGTACTGACTGAAATAATATCACACAATTCAAGACTAAGTGTGGGCTATGAAATATATGCAAAAGGTAAGTTGTACCAAAACGAGTACCGAAATACGTATTATAAGTTATATGCAAAAGACAGGCGTACCGAAAATATGTACCCTTCGAAATGACTATCACACAAGGTATATGATGATGTAATAAGTACAAGTCCGCCCTTCAGGCAACCTCATCAGCTGAAAGCACCAACAACTCCATACCAACTTCCACCGAGCAACACTACTTCCATGAATCGATGTCCGCCAATAGCCGCTGGGGACAGCAACGACCGATGTCCGCCAACAGAAGCCGAGACAACCGAGCGCCACCATCGCGACCTCCCCCATCGTCAAACCAAGGTGGCCGGAGGTTATAAATAAGGGTGCCCCCACCACCTGCACCTCATTCAGTCAGTGACGCGTCTCGCAGCAAGTCGAACCTAGCTAACTTGAATCATCCCCCCTAAGTGTACCGGGACAGTGAACGAACTGAGAACCGAACTTGTGCTCCCTCGTGACATTAAGTTAAAAGTCGAACTGTCCGTCCGCCAGTCTTTGTCTCCTCGAGCTTTCGCAAGCCAAGGCCCGAACTCGTGGAACATTGCCGCCTTCTCCAATTTCGCCGATACGATCGATACCCAGTACGATCCCCGAACCGGGACAAGTTTGCACCGCGTTCCAGGCACCCCCCTATACAAGCCTTCAAGGAAGAGGCCCTGGTCTACACCGCTACGGAGATCTCCACTATAGATCCAAGCTCGGCAAGGGTGAGCCCATTCCCTCACAACATTCTTGTAAGCGCTTACAATTCAAATTCAAATCTGGCACAATCCCCCGTAATCATAACGTCCTGTAAAGAGAAGTTAAAGTATAAGAAAGTAAAACGTAATATTGTGTAAAAGCAAAAACCCTCTTGTATAAATATATAAGTAAATTCGTAATATTTGTAAAAACGTAAAACGCCTTGTATAAAAACTTGACAGATAATTAGCTTATTGTTTCATCAGCAATTTACGAAGTCAACATATTTTCTTTAAGTATTGAACGTTGTCGTAGTCATACATAAAACGTATTCTATTCAACATAAATGTTCCTAGTAAAATAAGGAAGTCGCAATTATATATTACTACAAATTGGAGTATACATATTATTTCTTCAGCTCCATCAGAGCAATATTTTCTAAGTCCGCTTCACGGCGACAGTTGGAAGTTTCTTGAATAAAAACCCTTCGTGTTTTTAAACTGGTGTACTTATTTCAAAGGTTTACCTTTTCAACTATTCAGGTTACTTGCAGGTAAAAAGGTTAATAATCCCTGAGATATTTTTGACCAGGGTGGTGGCAGCGACCACTTAGGAAATCCCCACAGGTAGAGTCATCGACCCTCGAACCTTCAGTACGAGGTACGACCCAACCCTTAGGATACCTAAGTACAAACACAGCAAGAATTCACTAAGTCTGAAAGGATCAGGATTGTAAGTAACAACACACATAAATATATTATAATAGCAATTTTTATTACAATATTATCACAAAGTATAAAAGTAACACATATTCCAGTAACCTAACACTCGCACTACCATAATTCTTTTTTTTCATGAAATTTGGAAACAAAGTCTTCAAGTAATAATCATAACTCAGTATAATATTTCGAAGTATCGTTTGATAATAGGAGTCATTTCTACTCGCACACCTATTCAAGAAAATCTAATCTACAATTGCAACTAATTCGTATAAATTAACGACGACGAAAATCACGTTCCCACGTCGGTGAATAGTCGTCAGGATCTTGCAATCTAGAAACTCATAAATTCAACAATCCTACCTTTTGTTAACCCAATTGGTGGTAAAGGTGTACTTTAGGTAAAGTTCCCTCAAACCATCAATTTGGTCGGACATAACACACATTAACAACATAGAAATAACATATCCTTTTTACCATACCCAATTATCTCAATAGGGTAACAATCACAATTGGTGACCAGCTGTGGGATCAAAGAAAATTAAGGTTTTCGGGACCCTAAAAACGAAGCAAGTATAACCGTTTGAAGTTGAAGAGCGTAAAACTGTTGAAATCTGTACGTTAATAATAGTAGTAATTGTTGCGTCAATTTTACGACTTAACCCAAAATTGCGACACATTGCAGTACACACATTTGTACAACAAAAAATTCAGCCGGAAAGAGAGAGGAGCGCAGAGAGTTTATTTCAGTACGCAATTCGTACTTCATTGTGCTTGTGCATGTAACAACTATTCACTCCACACTCCGCCGAATTCCGTTCGTACCGATATTCCGTGCATACCATAACTCAGTTCGACCCAATCTCGAACCATACCAGCTCATTGTTCGTACCAATTCACAGTACGAAACCGATTCGAGACACGACAGTACTCTGTTCGAACCCATTTTCAGTTCGAACCAGAACGGAGCTCGACCCGATCCGAACATCAGATCAGGGCGTGGTCCGTACCGATTCACCGATCGAACCAATAGAGTACTCGAACCAGTCCACTGTTCGTACCGAGCGACGATTCGCACCGACTCGCCACTCGTACTGACCCTCTAATAGAACCTGAGTATAGAACGAACCGCTTCTCGGTTCGGACCGATTCGATTCAAAGAACGGACCGGTACAAATAAATTCATATTTCATAGATTTGAACGAATTTTAAATTTCGATTACAATATATTGACACCGTCAGGAAAAGTTCCTTGGGTAGAAACTTGGATCCGATCTTACGTAGCCCTTCGACTACTGGGTTCAGTGTTACGGGAGACGTGAAGTGTTTGCAATTTCGATTTTGCCCGGGCCTTTTCTCGTTCTTTCATTTTTTTTTAACTGTGACAAAATATCGAACGACATCATGGACGACCCTACGGAGTTGGCAAATGCCATGACGGAGGCGATGAATCAGTTGGGAGAGTTCTTCCGAAAAGCTCAGCCCCCGATCCAAGGAGGATCAACGTCACAACAGAGAGACCTTCCTCGTTCCCTGTTCTTAGAAATTGAACCGTGGAACCCCGATGAACCCGATTCCATCTCGGCCGCATCATTTTTCGCTGAGGTAGAACAGGCGACACAAGATTTGGACCAAGAGCAGCGACTGCGATTTTTGCGCACACGTCTCAGGGGAGGAGCCAAGAGGTTCCTACAGGAAGACCTTGGAGCCCAACCATACAACACGCTACGCCAAGCCATACTCCAGTGGTACGAGAGCGAGGATCCCGAGAAAGCGATGATACGCTTATGGACCACAAAACGACAGCCAGAAGAAAGTATTCGGCGATTCGCGGAAAAACTGATATCTACCGCGAAAACCGCAGTGCGAAACGAGATCGAACTCACAGCCGCGCAACGAAAGGAGTGGGTGAGAACAAAAACCCTCCGTGCGTTCATAAGAGGTGTCAATAAAGAAATAAGCCCCTTTTTACAAAGCAACCCTCCCGACACCCTCGAAGAAGCTGTGAAACGAGCGGAAGATCTCGAGGACGCAACGCAGAGTGAACCAGTCGCCGACTTCAAGTGGGACGTCGCGGGAGTCCTAAACAAAGATAACCTCAAATGTTACACCTGCGGGGAGGCGGGACATTTTTCCGGAAAATGCCCTCAGAAAGCGAACCCTCAAGGACCACCAAAAACTCCGACAACAACATCACCATACGCAGGACAAGCAAAAGTACCTTGGAAACAGCCTTCGCCGACCCCTCGATACCCTTGTTTGTATTGCGGAGAGTACAACCACTTTCCAGTAAATTGTCCTCACGGCATACAAAGCACAATCTTCTGTGATTTCTGCGGCGCGCGAGAGCATTTAGAAAACGAATGCTTGCGGAAAAAGAAGATGCTGCCGGTATCGCACCCGCGCGGAAATATCGCCGGACCTGCAGCAGCCGTAGCGACTCAGTCACCTGAAGATATCCCCGAAGAGGAGGTGCGGGGCGATGAAATCGTAGCTTTCCAAGCAACTGTCAACTGCACGACAAGACCCATGATAAGGATGAAAATTGGATTGGGAAAATATAATAGAGACGTGATACTGGACACTGGAGCTGCGGTCTCTGCTCTATCGCACCCGGTACCCGGAGTGCCCGTGAAACCTACGACCACCGAGCTCTGGGGAGCGGATGGCCAACGGTTACCGTTGCGCGGAACACAAGAATTGCTGGTGCGAATAGGAGACAAGAGGACTTCGCATCGATTTTACATCTTCCAGAGGCCCGACTCACATCTAGATCTAATGGGGTTAGACCTGTTAGGAAAATTTCCAATTGAAATAAAAACAGACACCGGACTCATCACCATGATGAACGCCGAAACCGGAGGACAAATGATACTCGGAGCGGTGTTGGAGAGTTGCAAAATGTTGAACCACCTGCGTCAGCTGAAAATAAAATCAAAGGGAGAAGTATCTCCCCGCTCAACACTCTCGACGAGTCCGACGACGAAACGAAGACCATCCTCGAACCCCAACCCCCAACTTTACGATCCCCGTGAACCAACGGCTAAGAAGAGTCGACCAAACCGCGAAGGTGAAACGGCGGCTAAGAAGAGTCTATCAAACCCTGAAAAACAACCAGCCGTGGGAGCCGTGATTCCCGAGAATTTGCAGATCCTGGAAGAACTCCCGATAGAGGTCTGGGACGATCAACCCTCGCGTGAGGAGAATTCGCTGTACATCAAGCAGCAGCTGAACCACTTAGTCAAGAATGACCGGGAGAGGGTAGAAGATTGCCTTCTACGGAACATACGTCTGTTCGACAAACCCGGACGAGATGGTTGCAGCATGGATATATCTCACGAAATCGAGACGGGCGACGCAGAACCCACATGTAGAAAACCCTATCCAGTACCACATGCCTTGAGAGGATTTGTAGAGGATCAGGTGCACGACATGCTGGCAGAGGGAGTGATTCGACCATCGAAGAGCCCGTGGAACGCGCCGATCGTGGTTGCGAAAAAGAAAACTCCACCAGGAGAACCCCAAAAATGGCGGTTTTGTACCGATTACCGCGAATTAAATTCAATCACAAAGGGAAACAAGTATCCGATCCCCAGATTGCTAGAAACATTATCGCTTATGGGAAACAGCAAATGGTTTACCACCCTCGATTTAACCATGGGATACCATCAGATATCTGTTGCTGCCGAGTCCCAAGAAAAGACTGCTTTCACTGCCCTTAACCGACACTTTGAATACACCAGAATGCCATTCGGTTTAAAGAATGCACCAGCGACATTTCAGGCGGCGATGAATGACGTCCTTGACGGAGTCATAGGTAACGGATGTCTCATCTATTTGGATGATGTCATCCTTTTTACCGAAGACATCGATACCCACTTGGAATTACTACAGACTGTGCTGAAGCGTTTCGAAGAAACAGGCTTCAAACTCAATCTGAAAAAGTGCGAATTCTTAAAGGACAGAGTGAACTACCTGGGACACGTCGTCACAGCAAACGGGGTCGAAATGGACCCGGAGAAGATCAGTATCATCCGAAATCACCCAGTTCCAACTACTACAAGAGATGTGCGGGCATTTCTCGGATTAGCGGGATTCTATAGGAGATTTATAGAAAACTACTCCGAGATCGCTGTTCCACTCAACAAGTTGCTGCGGAAAAATGAGCCATTCCTGTGGACCGAGGCGCAACAGACGGCGTTTGACACATTGAAGGAAGCCCTAATGACGAGGCCGGTACTAGCGTACCCCGACTTCGGGTCTCCATTCGTATTGTCTACCGACGCGTCTGGAAAAGCCCTTGGCGCCATACTGTCGCAGGAGCGAGACGGCGAGAGTCACCCCGTCGCGTACGCCAGCCGAGTGTTGAACGATGCAGAAACCCGTTATTCCACTACTGAACGAGAATTACTGGCCGTGGTCTGGGCAGTACGGCACTTTCAGGAGTTCCTGTTAGGACGTCGCTTCATACTCCAGACGGACCACGCAGCCCTCACTGCAGCAATGAACATCAGGGACCCCACATCTCGGATCGGAAGATGGATACTCCGGTTGACCGAATACGAATACGAGGCAAGGTACCGACCCGGCTCGAAGATGAACCATGTCGACGGATTGAGTAGGATACCCATTGGCGCGATAACCAATCTGAGTATGCCACGAGAGTTGCTACTGGCAGCCCAAGCACTGGATCCCTGGATCAGGACCCTAGACCGAGACAACGCAAACCCGAGAATCCGCAAGGAAGGAGACTATTGGAAATTCGCAGCGGACATAGACGGACGCGAAGTGCTGGTACCACTGATACCGCAGACCCTGCGTCGATGGTTTTTAACGAACTGTCACGAGCAGTTGTGGGCAGGACACCCCGGAGTGGACGTCACTGAAAGCATCGCCCGACGCTATGGATATTGGAAACGGATGGCCAAGGATGTGAAGAGTTTTGTGCAAAGTTGTCCGCAGTGTCAGCAACGAAACACTCCAAACAACCTCAACCCCCCAATCCAGCGACCGGAATTGCCTACCCGCGTCGGACAGATCGTAGGGATTGATTATGTCGGTCCCCTGAAAGGAACCACGACCACGCGATACTTGTTGACAGTGGTCGACCATTTCTCAAAATACGCGGAAGTATACGTGGCACCAAACTGCACCGCCGAAACGACCGCCCGACTGTTGACATCAAGGTACCTTCCCACACACGGAGCGCCGGAGGTGCTCGTGTCGGACCGAGGGGCAGCATTTGTCTCCAGCGTCATAAAAGAATTATGCACGAAGTGGAATATTCGACATATTCAAACCTCCGCTTACCATCCGCAAAGCAACGGTGTTTGCGAACGGTTCCACCGTACCCTCGCAAATATCGTTGCCAAGCTTCAGGAGAATATGAAAGGTTGGGAGGCAGCATTGCCATTCGCGCTAGCGGCATATCGAAACCTACCTCACCACAGTACTGGATACTCACCGTTCCAGCTGACGTATGGACGTGAGGTAAGGCTCCCGAACACCAGCGAGCTTACGAGCGCGACCGGAACCACCCGAGACTCTCCTGAGCCGTGCTTTCAGAAAATACGAAAAATCGCGGAAGGACAGATCAAGCGAGCGTGGCACGCCCGCGAGAAAGCCATAAATAACCGACGACACATGCGAGAACTGGAGGTAGGACAACCAGTCTACGCCCGACAAATGGTTGCTCCGACGGAGGCTACGCGAAAGTTCTGGAGCCCATGGATAGGACCCCTTACCATCGTGAAGCGACTGACGGATGTCAACTACGAAGTCGCCGACGTCACCGGCAAGACAACGAGATACCACCTCAGCAGGCTGAAGCCCGCATTCGTGGAACGTATCCCAGATGAGGCCATCACACGGGAGGAGCCGCACAGGCGCGAGGTCCCCGTACCGAGACCAACAACTGAGGTTCCACGGACGAGCCAAGACGCCTGGTCCGACCTTGAGGACGAAATGGAGCCGGAGCTCGTCGAACGACCCTGCGTAACCCCAGATCTCGAGCGTCTACAGCAAGCCCAGACGCAACCCCAACAAGATCCGGTCACCCAAAGAACGGCCCTCACCACCGACACCCCCACCGGAGCAACCCCGTACGGTCTGCGACCCAGAAAGGTCATTGATTATAAAAAGCTGCACACTGGGAAAGTCGCTGTGATAGATATTGGACCAGACGAAGACGCCGGATAACCTGGAAAAGAAAAACTGATTTAACTAGGAATATAAAAAAAAAAAAAAAAAAAAAAAAAAAAAAAAAAAAAAAAAAAAAAAAATTTTTTTTTGAAACACCAAGGGTATAAAATGTATATTAATTCTAAGCTATGAAACACTATAACCTGTAAACCTGAAAAAGAACTGATTTTTTTTTAACTTACCTTGCATTCATTCCCTCACCCAAAACCCTGGACCCGTGGTCGAGTAGGAGGTTGAGAGGATCGATCCATCCTGTAGGTACCGGGAACGAGACGGATGTCCAAACAGAATTAAGGATAGGAAAGCACACCCCGGTATCGCGATCGCGTTCGGATAAGGCGGAGAGGTGGAGTGGAGTGAGAGAGAGCCAAGGGTAGTCAGTAAGATGGCTGGGTTTTTTGTTACAGGACTATGGCGTTTCCCCGGCCCCGTATAGAGCCAGTACCCGACGTCGAAGTAGGAAGCCATGAGTGGGTGGAGCTCACTGTAAGATGCATAGCGCAGTTGCAAAACTGGATACTCGACTTCGGAAACATGCCTGAACAACAGAAGGAAATCGTGTCCTGCATAGCGAATCTTTCGCAAAATATGAGCAAGGCAATTCGCTCTGGCGCAGCAAACACCGCCTCCGCTGGGACGCCGACTCCATTAGAGGAATTGCGTTGCGAATTGCGAGGATTGGAACAACGAGTCTTGGCAATCCAAAGTAGTAACGAGTTGAACCAAACCAGCACTTCTCTCGAACGAGCCTGGGAGTCAGCTAACGAGGCAAAAACATCCACGCCCAGGAGACGCGCGCGCAAGCCCTCCTCTTCGTCATCATCCTCTTCCTCAGACTCAGAGGAAGAAGACAAGTCCAAGGAGAAGCAGAAGCCACCTGCGGCCAAGCGAGTGGAAACAGAGGAACCATCGCCAGTATTCTCCCCCATAACGCCAGCTCATACAGATGAGTCAGGGAACCTCAGCACCGCGCCGTGCCCAGTCTGCGACAAGATACCCAAGGAATTTATAAAGTTCCGCTGCGCGAGCTGCAAGAGCTTTTGGAACAGACTGGTAGCATCATGTCAAAAGTACGCGCCGGAACATCCATCATTTCCCCAACCCTGCCTGAGGAGCGAGCATGTGGAGACGCGTCCGCCCAAGTGTCCGGGATGCAGACGCTGGCGATACGAGACGGCCCTGCGGAAGGTCTCACCAGAGACGAAACTGACCATTCCATCTGTAGTCGAGGAGAAGTAGCCGATGAGGGCATCGGCCTGCGGAGAAGAGGGGGATGTAATAAGTACAAGTCCGCCCTTCAGGCAACCTCATCAGCTGAAAGCACCAACAACTCCATACCAACTTCCACCGAGCAACACTACTTCCATGAATCGATGTCCGCCAATAGCCGCTGGGGACAGCAACGACCGATGTCCGCCAACAGAAGCCGAGACAACCGAGCGCCACCATCGCGACCTCCCCCATCGTCAAACCAAGGTGGCCGGAGGTTATAAATAAGGGTGCCCCCACCACCTGCACCTCATTCAGTCAGTGACGCGTCTCGCAGCAAGTCGAACCTAGCTAACTTGAATCATCCCCCCTAAGTGTACCGGGACAGTGAACGAACTGAGAACCGAACTTGTGCTCCCTCGTGACATTAAGTTAAAAGTCGAACTGTCCGTCCGCCAGTCTTTGTCTCCTCGAGCTTTCGCAAGCCAAGGCCCGAACTCGTGGAACATTGCCGCCTTCTCCAATTTCGCCGATACGATCGATACCCAGTACGATCCCCGAACCGGGACAAGTTTGCACCGCGTTCCAGGCACCCCCCTATACAAGCCTTCAAGGAAGAGGCCCTGGTCTACACCGCTACGGAGATCTCCACTATAGATCCAAGCTCGGCAAGGGTGAGCCCATTCCCTCACAACATTCTTGTAAGCGCTTACAATTCAAATTCAAATCTGGCACAATCCCCCGTAATCATAACGTCCTGTAAAGAGAAGTTAAAGTATAAGAAAGTAAAACGTAATATTGTGTAAAAGCAAAAACCCTCTTGTATAAATATATAAGTAAATTCGTAATATTTGTAAAAACGTAAAACGCCTTGTATAAAAACTTGACAGATAATTAGCTTATTGTTTCATCAGCAATTTACGAAGTCAACATATTTTCTTTAAGTATTGAACGTTGTCGTAGTCATACATAAAACGTATTCTATTCAACATAAATGTTCCTAGTAAAATAAGGAAGTCGCAATTATATATTACTACAAATTGGAGTATACATATTATTTCTTCAGCTCCATCAGAGCAATATTTTCTAAGTCCGCTTCACGGCGACAGTTGGAAGTTTCTTGAATAAAAACCCTTCGTGTTTTTAAACTGGTGTACTTATTTCAAAGGTTTACCTTTTCAACTATTCAGGTTACTTGCAGGTAAAAGGTTAATAATCCCTGAGATATTTTTGACCAGGGTGGTGGCAGCGACCACTTAGGAAATCCCCACAGGTAGAGTCATCGACCCTCGAACCTTCAGTACGAGGTACGACCCAACCCTTAGGATACCTAAGTACAAACACAGCAAGAATTCACTAAGTCTGAAAGGATCAGGATTGTAAGTAACAACACACATAAATATATTATAACGCAATTTTTATTACAATATTATCACAAAGTATAAAAGTAACACATATTCCAGTAACCTAACACTCGCACTACCATAATTCTTTTTTTTCATGAAATTTGGAAACAAAGTCTTCAAGTAATAATCATAACTCAGTATAATATTTCGAAGTATCGTTTGATAATAGGAGTCATTTCTACTCGCACACCTATTCAAGAAAATCTAATCTACAATTGCAACTAATTCGTATAAATTAACGACGACGAAAATCACGTTCCCACGTCGGTGAATAGTCGTCAGGATCTTGCAATCTAGAAACTCATAAATTCAACAATCCTACCTTTTGTTAACCCAATTGGTGGTAAAGGTGTACTTTAGGTAAAGTTCCCTCAAACCATCAATTTGGTCGGACATAACACACATTAACAACATAGAAATAACATATCCTTTTTACCATACCCAATTATCTCAATAGGGTAACAATCACAATGGAAGCAAAGCGTATCGTTACGTGTATCAAAATTACTATATGAGTTATTACGATGTACCAAAGGTACCAAAATACGAATGATTATAAATGCTGATGGCGTACTGTTATTCGTACCGAAAAGTGTTGCACAATTACTGAATTTACAATAGGTTGCATATGTACCTAACCAAAGTTGCGTTTGTACCGATTAATAATCTTATTCAGAACAATATATAGAATCTGGAATGTAGCGAGTTAACTGGCACGTAGCAAAACAATTGGAAGTAATATGAGCTGGGGATTACCGTACTACAGAGATTCTGGAGTCGTCTCAAGGGTGTGGCACGGGGTGTACCAATCGTGAAGGCGCCTGATCCAGTAGTAGAGGTGTCCAAAGAGAGTTCGACAAGCCCGAAGGTAGTTGTCGGCAGGATACAAAGAAAAGGGTGAGCGTACCACTGTGACTTTAGGTACGTTCAAGATGTGAAAACTGTTACAAACGCTACACCAGTCTTGGCAAAAAGACGACGGCCCTGGTGCGCACAACTGCTCCGGTCAAACGTAGAAAGCTGACTGACGGTGGGGGAGCTCGGTCGAGGGTGGCTGGTCGCTGCTGGGGTGGGAAGGCCGACGACGCCCGACGTTTACCGAGGAGTCCCGAAGAATCAGCACCCCCCTTCGGGCTGCTCTGACGTAGAGGTCCGGCTGGCTTGACTCGCCCGTCGTGACGTCATCCGCTCCACCGCCCCATCCCCCGACTTACACTCCTCCCCCTCCTGGAAGCCGCCGTCCCCGGCGGGCAAATCATTGTCCTCCGTCCTGGGGATCTCCAAGGGTTTATGGGGTTTCAGGCTCAGCATTGCCGCTTCGTACTTCCGCCGTCTGCAGTGCTGACAACCCAAGACTGGTACGGGGTGTGGCTCCGGACAGGCAGTGTTGAGGGTTCCTTCTCTGTGGCGCTTTATCAATCTTGTCCAAAATTGCTTACAAGACAAGCATCTGAAAGCCGTGAGTCGCTTCACCTTTACTCCGCAGACAGGGCACGTCACCAGCTTGATCGTGAGCGGCGATACGGTCTGGTCCTCGGTTAAAATGACTTCCGGGATGAGCGAAAATGTTAATGGTGTCGTATTTCCTTCTGGCAGGTCGTCCTCAGGGTGGTTAAAATCGTCATCTGAATCGTCGTCACTGAAGATGGTCTGACGCGGCTTCTTTCTGACGGCCGTTATTGTTTTAGAAGGTCCTTCGTCACTGTCATCCAACCTCGTCAGCCTGACACAGGGCTGGAGTACCTCAAGCTTTTCCAGGAGCTGACGTTTTTCCTTTGTCAGCTGCGTAACTTCATCGTGGGCTGTTCTCTTGGCCGCCACCTCCAATTTCAGTTGCTGTTCCAAACCCATGTATGCTGTGCGCAGGTGCTTCCACGCGGGCAGTAACGCCGCGATCCGGTTCAGGTGCATCCTGCTGCTCTGCAATGCACTGTGGATGGCATACGTGTTGTGAGTTTTGGACGCTGTATCAATCATGAAGGCTGCTGCTTCTATCATCCGCAAGGCCTCCCGTTCCTGTGCCTGGTTCAGGTCCACTTGGCACTCTTCTTCCTTGAACATTTCCTGAGACTGTGTTCGGTACGTCTCCCGAATTTCTCTGACAGCACTATGCTCTGTGCTGGGCGGTCCTTCCATGTCTCCTGACTCAAGTTGTTGCATGGCCATGGCTATGGCGGTGACTCCGTACTGTAACAGAAGGAACCTCTTTTAGTACTCATACGACAATTCCATGAACACAATACCACCAACAGTTAAACCACGTTTCCAGATTCGCTACATTCAGGTAAGTGGGGTTTACAATGTTCAAAGGGCAAGGGGTTAACTAAAATTCTACAATGAAGGTAAGTATCGGCTAAATCTACGCATACTTTTGTTTTATTTTCAGAATTTTTTTTTTTTTTTTTTTTTTTATTTTTTTTTTATTGTTCTATTTATGTTACAGTTGCGTACCGGTGGTACGCGTACCTTATTCCCTCCATCACCGATCCGTGCTACGGCCTCCTCCAGTTCCCTCAACTCGTCGTCAGCAGCAGACAACTCGTCTTCCAGTACTCCGACTCCTGACAGGTAACCTTTCCGATGTAACGTGCGGTAGTCCTTAGTACTTCGTGGTCGCAAGTTGTAGGGTGTAGAAGTAGTTGGTGTGTCGGTAGTCGGTACGCGGGTGGATGGTATGCTATCCGCTGGCGTGCTGTCTCCAAGCACCGGTACCGCTGTCTCAATTTTGGGTGTTACGGGTGGCGGAGTGTGTGGTTCGACCCGTATCTCCTCGTCCTCCATGAGCACCTCCCACTCATGCTCCTTCACTGGGCTTAAGTTTTCGTGTCTTATTGGTGTAATAGGACTCGGCTGTACAACAGTTCCGAACGGCACGTCCGTCAGTGCACCATCCGGTACGCCATTTTTCCGCTGCTGGTTTCAAGCGGTTCAGGTGTACCACCTGGGTACGTTTTTGCAGTACGTCTGTGATTCGGTACGTTACCGGTGATGACGTTTCTAGTACCGTCCATGGTCCAGTCCACGGGCTCCAAAATTTCTTACACACGTCTTTGGGTGGTTGCATCGTTTTGAGATAGACGCGATCTCCAACTTCAAACGATCGAGGTGTCCTCCGGCGGTTGATACGTTCCGCTTGCGTCATCCATGCCTTGTCCAAACTCTTTTTCGCGATCTGGCGTATCCTTTCGATGGAACGGAGAGGGTCTATTGGATCGACCGGGCAAGTTTGTCGCCATTCAATGGTATTAGGCATCCTTAGCTCGCGACCAAACGTCAACATATTCGGCGAGTAGCCCGTACTTTTATGGGGCGTTGCACGATATGCAGCGAGTGCGATCGGTATAGCCTTTTCCCACCTCTTAGTCTCTCGTACCAGTTTCGCAACAATATTGGCGATGGTGCGATGAAATCGCTCGCAAACTCCGTTGGCTTGTGGGTGGTACGCTGTCGTTTGAATTTTTACCACTCCCCATCGTCGACATAGTGTTTGGATCGTTTGTGACGTGAACGCAGTTCCTCTGTCCGTTACTAGCCGTTTTGGTACTCCGTGCGTCGGAATGTACCGGTTTGCAAGACACTCTGCGACAGTTTCAGCTGTCGTGTCGCCGACCACATACGCCTCCGCGTATTTTGAAAAATGATCCACCACCGTGAGAAGATACTTTTGTCCCGACGGAGTCGGTAGAGGACCAACAAAATCCATTCCCACGATCTCCCCCGGAGAACTGGGAATCAAAGGGCGCTGAATGGGGGCCTCCGAACGCTGTGGGTTGTTTCGCCGTTGACAAATTTCACATGCCGCGATGTATTCCTTTATGGTACGGGACATTTTGGGCCAGTACCCCGCTTTGCGAACTATTTTTTCTGTTACGTCCGCCCCCGGGTGGCCTGCCCAACTGGAACCATGACAGTTTTTTATTATCCATTCGCGCATGGTGCTCGGGATCAAGGGGACAACGTGCTCCTCCCCCTCGGTCACAACGGTAGTTTCCCACAGGTTCGTCCGCCTCACCAAGCCCGCAGCTCCTTTTTTCACCAATCCCTGGACCCAAGGATCAATTTCTTGCGCAGCAGCCAGTAGTCGTCCGGGGATATCCAATTCTATTGCAGCTACTCCATTTCGACTCAATCCGTCGGCGTGGCCCATCTGACTGCCGGGTCGGTACGCCGGTACAAAATCGTATTCGGCGAGCCGCAACGTCCATCTCCCGATTCGCGACGTGGGGTCTCGCAACCTCATAGCGGCGGTTAGCGCCATATGGTCGGTTTCCAGCTGGAATTGTTTTCCCAACAAATATTCTTGGAAGTGGCGGGTTGCCCACACCACAGCCAACAACTCCCTTTCGGTCGTTGAATATCGAGTTTCAGCGGGGTTAAGTTTCCTACTGGCATACGCCACAGGTCGCTCCTGGTCTCCAACACGCTGAGACAACACCGCGCCAATAGCTGTTTGCGAAGCGTCGGTCGCGAGGACAAAAGGTTTGTCCAAATTCGGGTGTGCCAAAATCGGGTCAGTGGTCAACGCTTTCTTCAAAGTCTCGAAGGCAATTTTGTGTTCCTGTTCCCAAACGAAGGTTACGTTTTTCTTGAGTAGTGACGTAAGTGGCGCGGCGATACCCGAATAGTTTTTGATAAACCGTCGGTAATAGCCGGCCATCCCCAAAAACGTTTGTAGCTGCTTTGCATCGGTAGGAGTTGGGAAGCGTTCTACTGCGGTGGTTTTTTCGGGTTCCGTCCTGATGCCATCTCTCGTGATGCGGTGTCCCAAATATCGAATTTCGGACTTGAGAAATTCACACTTTTCATGGTTGGCCCGCAACCCGACATCCCGTAGTCTACTTAGGATTTTCACCAGACTATCAAAGTGGGCTTCTAGTGTGGGAGAAAACACCACAATGTCGTCCAAGTAGACCAGGCAATGGGTTCCAATTAACCCGTCGAGTGCGTCGTTCATCGTTCGTTGAAAAGTTGCCGGAGCGTTCCGAAGTCCGAACGCCATCCGTTGGTACTCGAAGTGGCGCCCCAACGCCGAAAACGCTGTCTTCTCGATGGAGTCTGCGTGAATAGGTAGTTGGTGGTATCCAGCCACCAAGTCAATCTTACTGAACCATGCACATTGGCCCAGTGCAGCCACCGTACTCTGCAAATTTGGCATCGGGTATGCATCAGGTTTAGTTACTTTATTAAGGCCTCTATAATCCGTGCAAAATCTCCATTTTTGCGGTTCACCGGCCGGAGTCTTTTTCTTCACGAGAACAACAGGTGCGTTCCAGGGACTACTGGAGGGTCGAATCACACCGTCCGACAGCATGCTCATGAGTTGCTCTTCAACTTCTTCCTTCAGCGCGTGAGGTATGGGATACGGTCGCACATTAACAGGTTCTTGATCCCCCGTATCGATCCGGTGTGCTACCTCTAACTTACATCCTTCCCTGCTGGGTTTCTGGAAGACCTGATGATATTCTACTAGAATATCTCGCAACTGATTAGCTTCTTTCTCCGGCACATCCATGCATTTTCGTCGTAATTGTTCGATAATTTCGTGTTCCGTGGCGGTCCATCTTTCGGTGGGGGTGAGTTCCCGCTCATCTTCGTCCGATGGATCCGGTTCGCTTGTCGAGGGTTCCGATACCCTTGAAATTTCCTGGGGAATATTTGGTACTTCGTCTTTTGGGCGTACCTCCGTACCGAAATTTCCGAGTACCACCGTACCTTGTTCAGTGAGTACCTCCGTATCGGGTAGGTCGAGTACCACCGTACCGTGTTCAGGGAGTACCTCCGTATCGGGTGTGTCAAGTACCACCGTACCGGAGAGGTCGGGTACTACTCTTGTTGCCTGTACCCTTGCCACGGGTACCGATTCTTGCTCGTCGTTCCTCAGTAGGGTTACTTCGTGACGGTCTGCTCGTATGACCATGGGTACCTTCTTCATGATGTCCATTCCCAGTAAGTCCAATCCGGTTCCCTCCCGTTCAAATATAAGAAACGTGTGATCAAAAGTTATGTCTCGCAAGTTCACTCGTACTGTTTGTTCACCACGGAATTTTAGTGGGTATCCGTCCGCCCCCCATGCAGTAGCATTCGTTGGTAGAATAGGAGTACCGCGTACCGGAACTGTTAATACCGATACCGCAGCGCCCGTATCTAGGATCAACGAGCGAGACTCGTTGTTCAACGTAGCGTTGATGCGTAGCGTTCGGTTGAGGGGTCTTTCAATGATGGTGATATGTCCCACCTCACGTGATACTGGTACCAATTCGTTGTTGGAGTTTGTGAACTTCTCATTCGTACCTTGCGGGTGCGATACAGGTGTGAGCAGCTTCTTTTATGGCAGTCCCTTTCAAGGTGTTCACGGACTCCACAATAATCACAGAAAATGGTCTTCTGAGGGTTACTCGGGCAGTCGACCGGGAAGTGTTGCGTATCTGCGCAAAACATGCATGGGTATCTGGGTACCGGGCGGTTGGTAATTTTCGGTGCTGGCGCCGCGACGTTCGTACCATTCGTACCGCGTGAAGTGCATCGAGCCGCGAAGTGTCCGAATGCGCCGCAGGCGTAGCATTTTCGGTCTCCGGGTTGTACCGCAGACAAGTCCCATCGTACCTCCACTTCGTCGTGTTCCCCTAGCGTCTCCTCTATTTCTTCTGCGCGCTTGAGAGCTGCTTCAATAGTTGCAGGTTCAGTACTCAGAAGGTGCGAGCTCAATTCCTTTCCAACTCCTCGGATGAAAGCTTTGAGTACCTTTCGGCGTACCCATTGTACCTTTTGAGCCGCATTTAACTCAGCGCCTTCTTCCTGTACCGCTACCTGTGCTAACTGTCGGATTTTTTCTGCGAATTGTCGCAACGTCTCATTTGGTTGTCTTTTCACGGTCCAAAGTGAAGCGGCGGCTTTCCCGGGGTTACCCCGTTCGTACCACTGTACCATAGCCTGCTTCATGTGAAGGTATGGGTTCTCTCCTACGTACGAACCCATATTGTCAATCATGAACTGCTTAGCCGTACCTCTCATTTTCGAGCGTAGCAGTCGTAGTCTTTTCTGTTGGTCGAGGGTACCTGCGACGTCTTCAAATAATCGGAAATATGAGGATACCGATATCGCTCCCGCCTCATCGGGATCCCAGGGGTCCAACTCCAAGAACATTGACCTCGGAATGTCGAGATTATTCCCCCCCCGCTGGTCCTTTTCCACGTGCAGGTCATTGAAGGTCTTCAACAGGGTCCCTAACTGCGAAAACATCTCGGCCGTCGAGTCCCTTTCCGATCCCGCGGTCGCCATTGTGTTGGATGAGGAAAATCCGCACCGGCCTAATCCCTTGTTTCGTACCTGCGTCGGTAGGTTGACGAACCCAACGACCCCACCTGTACAATCCGTGTGAAAATTCTTGTGGAATGCGTACCGTTTGTACACACCCTCTCAAAATCTTTGCAATACGTGCACCCTTCCTGTTACCAATCACCAAGCGTCTTTTTCCTGGGTTCTGTGTGGCGTACCTACACAAGATCCTAACCGCTGCCACCAATTTTGTAAGCTTGTTCGGTTTCGAAATATAGACTTGACTGAGCCTAAATGCAAATGCTCTGAGGGAGACTATGGTAGCGCAATTCAAAACCGTGAAACTAACAAAATGATACTAAGAGAATCACTGATACTCCCAGTACCTTAGACACCTTGGATGATGGGAACAAGAAATGTACACAACACAGGTTACAAGTTGCTGTTCAAAAATTGTATTATCGAAATAAATGAAATTGTCTACAAAGAATATGCGTATCAATAGTACCTGGCTTATAGTACTTCAAAATATAGATATATATAAGAAAATAAAACGTATCACGGGGGTAATTAGGAAATGGTACGCAACGCGTACTGACTGAAATAATATCACACAATTCAAGACTAAGTGTGGGCTATGAAATATATGCAAAAGGTAAGTTGTACCAAAACGAGTACCGAAATACGTATTATAAGTTATATGCAAAAGACAGGCGTACCGAAAATATGTACCCTTCGAAATGACTATCACACAAGGTATATGATGGAAGCAAAGCGTATCGTTACGTGTATCAAAATTACTATATGAGTTATTACGATGTACCAAAGGTACCAAAATACGAATGATTATAAATGCTGATGGCGTACTGTTATTCGTACCGAAAAGTGTTGCACAATTACTGAATTTACAATAGGTTGCATATGTACCTAACCAAAGTTGCGTTTGTACCGATTAATAATCTTATTCAGAACAATATATAGAATCTGGAATGTAGCGAGTTAACTGGCACGTAGCAAAACAATTGGAAGTAATATGAGCTGGGGATTACCGTACTACAGAGATTCTGGAGTCGTCTCAAGGGTGTGGCACGGGGTGTACCAATCGTGAAGGCGCCTGATCCAGTAGTAGAGGTGTCCAAAGAGAGTTCGACAAGCCCGAAGGTAGTTGTCGGCAGGATACAAAGAAAAAGGGTGAGCGTACCACTGTGACTTTAGGTACGTTCAAGATGTGAAAACTGTTACAAACGCTACACCAGTCTTTGGCAAAAAGACGACGGCCCTGGTGCGCACAACTGCTCCGGTCAAACGTAGAAAGCTGACTGACGGTGGGGGAGCTCGGTCGAGGGTGGCTGGTCGCTGCTGGGGTGGGAAGGCCGACGACGCCCGACGTTTACCGAGGAGTCCCGAAGAATCAGCACCCCCCTTCGGGCTGCTCTGACGTAGAGGTCCGGCTGGCTTGACTCGCCCGTCGTGACGTCATCCGCTCCACCGCCCCATCCCCCGACTTACAAAGGGAACTTTTACATTTATCGTCCGATTTTTATGAAACTTTCAGGGATTGTGCGGGTTGGCGTGTAGATGGTCCTCTATGAAAATCATCACCTCCGGACTGATAGTAGCCGCTGCGCATGCGCAAACGTGAATTCCTTGTAACAGCCATAACTTCCACATTAAATGTGGAATAGAACATTTTTCTATCCGATTTCGATGAAATTTTCAGGAATTATGCCGATTTGGTTGTAAATGGTCCCCTGTGAAAATCAAGGCCTCAAAATTTACAGTAGCCTCTGCGCATGCGCAAACGTAAAATCCTTGTAACAGCCGTAACACTTACATTTTTCATCCGAACTTGATGAAATTTTCTAGGATTGTGCGGGTTGGTGTGTAGACGGTCCCCTATGAAAATCCTCACCCCCAGACGAATAGTAGATGCTGCACAAGCGCAAACGTGAATTCCTTGTAACAGCTATAACTTCTACATTTGCCATCCGATTTAGACGAAATTTCTCAGGGCCTAAAGATGAGGCCTTACTCTAAAGGGCCTGACATCGAAAGCGCTCGCCTCCTGTACTCGACTTGCTGGTTACGACGGATTCTCCAATACGGTACGTAGATAATAATTGTTTTCTCAGGATTGTTCAGATTGGCGTGAAGATGGTCCCCTATGAGGGTAGTGGAAGGCACTTAGAGATTGATGTTTTGAGATTAACTAGGTACTATGCATCGGATCATATATACAATCGGGTTATGGGTACGAGGAAGCTATCTTCTACACCCACTTGGCAGACGGTTTTTTAGGACGTCCCACAGTAAGACTTGGGCGTCCTTATGCGATCGATCTGGGGTAAAGTTGGACAACACTCAACAGAAAAAAAAATAACCACACAGTTATCCGTTTTAGGCCATTCTGAATCCAAATCCGCGGAAAAAAACCATAGGTGTATGTCTGTGTGTGACAAAATCTTGTGTCGTCTGCCCAGGCCTTAGTTCTCAACCGATTTTCGTGGTTATTTTTTTATTCGACGCGGAAAACTATCTAGTTGTGCATACATCGCCGGAATTTCGAATTTTGCCTTTCAAGGGGGAGGAAAAGGGGGGTTAATCAAAGTTAATCAGTTCAAAAAACGTGCCTTTGCAGGCATAATCTTGTAAACTCTGCCCAGCCTCAATTTCCAACCGATTTGCGTGTTTCTTTTTTTTTGCTCAAATAACTTCCTAGTTGTACATGATTTCACCAGAGTATCAAAATTCGCTAGGGGAGGGGATGAGTAGAGGGATAATATCACAATATATCCGAATTTTCAATATTTCGGTTCCTTTACTGCTTACTAACTATCCCCAAGCTTTGAAATTGAGGAAAAATTCTCACTATACCTCCGGATTTTCATGAATTATTCTCTGTACCACCATGGAACTAATAGTGGTGCCACCATGGTGCCAGGACACCATAAACCTCATATTTTGCGGGTTTTTTTTTGTGTTTCAACTTGAATACGGATGAGAACTTCGACGGACTGCCTACTAAAACTATTAATTGAAAGTTCAATGTTACGACTATTTCCGCTTTGGTGCCAGACTGGCACCATTGGTGGGTGGGGGGGGGGGGGGGTGAACTCGAATTTGCATGTTGGGTATCGTAGACCATGGATTTTAAAATGCTCTTCAGATTCGAGGCTCCCACGCCGCTAGAAATGTTTTGGTGAATAGTGGTGAGGGGGGGGGGGGATCACTATTTCTTGCCTAAAGTATTAAATAAATTACATCGAGTGAAACAGTTTTATCGCTTACCAACTGGTTAAACTGATCTAATGCTTATCCAATGGGACGTCCCCTGGAATGCATGCATTACTAAACAATATGTTTTTTATGTGTACTTAGGTATGTCATTCTTTTTGTATGTTTGAACACCTTGCATTGTTTTATTACCAATCATTCTTACCAAAAGTGGCACGAACAGACGGAAATATTTGTAGGTATCTACATAGGTACCTAACTCCTATTTTTAGGGAAGTTAAAGCATTTTCTTGCTCGATTACCAAGTTTCATTATTGAAAATAGTATGTTGTTATATTATTAAAAAATAAGTATGCTCATAAGCTACGCCCAAAATTTTTTTTTAAATCACCTATTAATACATGTTTGGTTATCCTATGATCCGTAGAGATGAGCTGAATGTGAATATTGAGTGCTAGTATTTTTAAAAACATACTCTATGCAACAGTATGGTAGTGGGGTTTGCTAACAATCTCATAAAACAAGAATTTACAAGTGGATCCTCTATAGTTACGCGTTGAGCATCTTTTGAGGTTTTTGGCCCTAAACGTTTCTAAATCTTAAAATTTTGTTGAATTTGAAAAACCATTTCTTTCGTTTTATGTGCATTGCATTCTATAAAAAATAAATAACATGGTTCCTTGGTAGATACCATCTATAATAGGTTCCTACCTACAATAGGTAGTCTTCCTGGAAATTGGCTCATTTACCTACATACTCAATTGAACTTTTGAATGATGAAGGAAGAAGGCGGTACATATTTTAAAAAAAACCATCTGAACATAAAATACATGTATTTGCATTACAATAGTGATAATAACAAACTGGAATGTTATTTACATCTATACACGGTGTAGGTTTTTTCACTATGAAGATTAAATACACCAATTGAAGGGTGGGGGGGGGGGTTGCTATTGTAATACTGGATCCAAGAATGTTTCACTAGATTACCCGTTATCAAGGTAAGGTCAGTGTCAGATTGTTAATCTCATCGAAATTTGTTTGAAGTCACGTTTGTTAGGGAAAACATCATAAACCTAGTTACTCGTCACTAAAATCACAAAGTTATGTTGGTTTTAAGAAACCTGGCAATGGAATTTCATTGACATTTGTATTTGTACGAGAAAACACTAAAAACCTAATTACTCGTCGCAAAATTCACGAAGGCAGGTAATAAAACCTGCCAATGGAAATTCGTTCAATAGTTACCTAATAACAGCAAGAAAGTTTAGTACATGGAGTCACAACGTTCAAAATCACTGCACAGAGCAGTAGTCAGAAATATAATCCAAGAAGTACTGATTGATTCAGTTTTTTTAAACTAAATAAACAAAATTATGGAGAACATACTACTAACCAATATTACCAAATAAAATTGAGCTAATAATATGGAGAAATGTCACATCAACTGACTCAAGGGAATGATTTGATACACTAGTGCTAATAATATTGGTTCAAAAATACCTAATACCGGTGATATGCTAATCTATCAAATAAATGGAAGACAAAATTCCAAGTTAACAACTCTTGTATATTGATGAAAAAAACTAAATGTGTATCTAGGTAGGTACATGAAAATGAGATGAGAAATACAGGGTCGGCATTCTGTGCGTACTTTTTAAAAGTCAAAAAGAACCCAGCAGTGTAGCAGTTAGGAAAATAGCCCTAATGCAACAAGGGAGGGGAGGGCATTATTATACAAGATAGGTGCGACACGAATAAAGAAGAATATTGATGCCATGTAGTCAAAAACAAATACTGACATTGTAGATGGGAAATCGTTGAGATGGGTTATTTTTCATCAAAATTTCAACAAAAACTCTCTTGAAAAGGTGTGGTAGATAGCTCCAGCTGGGATTGCTTCTTACCGAGGTCTACATGGAACTCCATTTATCTTCGAATTCAAAGCTTGGAAAAGTTGTTGTTACAAATTAGGAAGCAATAACTACCTACCTATAATTCTTTCAAATATTTATTACCAACAGATCACCGAGCAAGAGAAAACTTTCCAGTTTTCCATCAAGCAAAATGAAGAAAATCGATAAGAGAAAAAAACACCGAACGAGAGAAATTTTAAGCAGATAACAACCGACAAACTAGTTATAATACTGAAGTTATAGCCGTAGCACCCCTAGGTGAAGAGACCCAATGAGGAATTTCAGTGAATTTCGTTCCAATTTTTCTTGAATAGTTTATGGTGTGGGACGGATGTAAATGGTTTGATTGAGTAAAATAAGTCTCCTGTTATTTTGGATATTGGAGTCTCCTGTTGGACAGATATTCAAAATTTATGATTTCAAAAAATTACCGGGAAAACGGATCTATTCAATGTATTGTTGGGACACTCGGTCATTGACTTTTACTATCGCCGCCCCCTTCCGTTGTTCTACCAGTGTTATCTAGTCCAACAACGAAATCGAGCTATTCAGGGGAAAGTTACTTAACACAATAACAGCGGAACCTCCTTTCGGACATCGGTGGTTAGACTTGAATTTACTTTTTCATTTTTTAGGTGTTGTTTTTTGAGGACTATCCGAAGTGGGATTTCACGAGCTCAGCGCTTCAAGAGACCAATACACAACTATTCAGGGTAAATGTCATCATGGAATGACAATAAATTTTTTCAAATGTCCAAACTCTTCACAGTTTTTGTTTATTTGTAAACTTGGAACTGTGGACTGAAAATTTGCTGTGGAGGGTTTTTCGAGGTGCTGAATTCGATTGAAATGGAAAATTCCGACTAGCTGACATTCCTCATTGCTGAGTCTACTGGAATGTAATAATCTCAATAATACATCTGGAAAACACCAAGCAAGCGTACCCGCGCAGGTTTGGCCAACTGCAATTATTTTTCAGAACCAACCAAGAGTTGTTAAATCAGGGACTTAAGAAAATTGGGTGGCATAATGTACATAAAGTAGGAAAACTGATGCTTCCATACATAAAGGATATCATAAATATACTTACTACACTAGATACTAGTAATCTTACAATTAACCCGACCAGTTTCAAAATTACTAATAATCATTTGGGGTCAACACTAAGCAGCTCTGAGGATTATTCGTTCTCACTTTACAAGTTGGACTCATCGAAGTTCAGGTAGACAAAATGTCGTTAAACACATGTTTCTAGACTTATTGACGAGGGAACACGACCAGTAAATATATATAAGTGATTCGGTAACATACCTGCTGCGTCGTAAGATAAACCCCACCTTTACTTTAGGAGTAGGTCTACAAAAATTTAGGTAAAACCAGTTTGTTTTTAATCATTAATATTATTCGGTAACGGATAGGTGCACATTAAAATGGGCGTACTTTTACATTCGAGACAGTACTGCACTAATTTATTAGTGCAACTAATAGAAAATCGATAGATTGCAAACTTGGAAGATCACAGTTTCAGAAAATGCAAACAGGTTTCTGACACGTTTTGTTAGATCACTGTGGAGGTTCTTATCTCTCTGATTGCTGTTAGATGCTACAAGGTGGAAGTTGGTTATAGTCACAAAGATTTATAAATTTGAATTAATGAACATCTATTACGTTATCGAAATTGATCTGGGTATGAATACTGAGAGATATACAGATCCTTTGGCACAGGTCAATCGACCATCCAAAGGGGCCCATAGTACCATTTGGTGGGCAGCTGTTGGTTAGCAAAATTTCCTTAGCTTCTTTTCACTTAACGTTTTCGCTTCATCAATTTCACCACTTGAAAGAGTACAACAGACAATAACTACCCACAGGTAACTGCTATTCATAGACACATTGTGATCCAGATAATTTTACTCTCCTAGAATCTCGAGGTAAAGAAGGATAAGTCAAATTTGATGGAAGAATGAACATCAAGACCTTTATGTACAAAACCCTTCGGATTCACTACTAAATTTCATCTACAATAAAATATAATCATTTCCATTTTCTATACTTTGAAACTCTTATACTATGGTAATTTTTTCAACAGAATAACGACTTGATTCCAGCTTGAATGATCCTGGCTTGATGAGAAATTATACTTTCGAATCCAGCATATCAATATTCATTTTATAGTATACGTATGGGTAGTAATCAGCCTGGCCGAATCCAAGTCCAGGAATATCAACAGCCTGAAATGTAACAATAAAATAATCAAATGAATCGTAATGTTGAAACATAGGGTAATTCTTATGGTATTACAATGATAGATAAATAAACATTATGTCCCTTATACAGTAGAATGTACTGAAGCAACATAGAATAGATCCATCAAATAACACAACATCCACCAAGGGCCAAATTTGGTCTCCCAAATTTTCTGGGAGAGAAAAAACTACCTCTCCATTATCATCTGAATCCTAACTTCATATTGGTTTATTATTTTCAATAATGAACCTTTGGAATCGACCAAGAAAAAAAAATTCTAACACCCCCTCAAAATTTGATGGTTTACGTTTCAAGGTACGTAGAATTCAAAAATCGAATAAAAATTTGGCCGTCCGTCCGCCGTACGCCGTACGCGGCACTTTTGCCACTTAGCATTGACCGATTTTGATAAAATTTGGTATGTAGGCTCCATTTGGGGTCTAGTTGTGCCCCGAAGCTTTTGGTTGATGTAGGTCACTCCTAAGGGTTCCAAAATCAATTTTGAAATTTTGAAAACGCCCTAACTCAAAAAATTTCGATATAAAGGTATTGTTTTTCCTTCAATTTAAGATTCTATAGAATTTTTAGAATTTTTTGAGACCACGCGGAGCTCTGTAGGACAAACCGTTCGCTCCCTACGAAAATTTAAGGGTTTATATTGAAATATATATATATATAAATCAAAACACGAGTGTGAATCGCAAAAGAGGCCTAATCTCCGTTCAAATTAGAGCTGACCGAAATGCAATCGATGGTTGGTGATTTTGATTTTTTTTTTGAGATTTTTTGATTTTTTTTGATTTTTTTTTGATTTTTTTTTTTTTTTTTTTAATTCTTTTTCTCTTCATATTGAATGGTTGGTGATTTTGTAGACGAGTGATCTATATAAAAATAATAAACCGTTGTGTAATAATTTGCAGCGTTTTTTTATTTGCAATTTTCAGATAAAATTTTCATGGAAAGGTAAGAGAGAATTGAAATTTAACACTGGCCATTTTTGATAAATTTCTAATATTATTTTTCAATTCTTGAAAGTACCAAAGGAATTTAACGAATTTATGGGTTTTAAACGAAGCTGAATCTGCTCTTGAGGTTCTGGGGATTAGCTTTGCGACCCGATTTTTTGGTTTTCACAATAATTATTGGCAAACGGTTATCACTGGAACACAGGGTCAACGTCGTTGCAAGATGAGGGCGGTACCAAGTTGAGAAGGAGTTTTACCGTTGGTTTCAATCGTACCAAAACGATTTTTTTTAGACTAATATTTGACAAATACATTATACCTAGGGAGGAAGTGATGGCCTACGAAGTGCTCCAGTGGTAGTACCGTAACTGTACGATTCTGAAGGAATTTGGACAACCCCATTTACACTCAAGTGATGTGAAGGTGCAGTTAGGTAGTATGGTAAATTAATAATTTTCAATTGCATTACTCCTCAGCCTTTCCAAAACATAATTTACACATCGAGATGTCAAATAACCAGAAAATACTGATAGGTACTGATTTAATGAATGTACACTCACGTCTGTAGCAGCACTAGCACTGTTACCACCCCCTTGCTGCTGTGCACTGCTGTCCAGGTGTCCATACAACTGATTGAGAACATCACGAAGTCTTTTCATGGACTTCTTATGAGGATGCAGAAGCATGGCTTGGAAGTTGACAGGCAACCCGTACCTAGAAACAGTAGATCAAATTTTTATTAAGATGGGAAAAGGTAGAATTTGATTTGTCAGACTGTAGCTGACAATGGCAAACGACATCAAGGATTCATGGGTTGTATAATGGGATTTATATATTTCCTGGTTATAATTGGTTGAAAGAATTTTTCCAAATCTACCAAGTGGGTGTAGCACCTAGCTTCCTCGTATCCAAAAAACGGCTTTTTTTGAAGATTTGATACATGGGGAATCATAAAAACAAAATCCCCAAGTACCTCTGAAATCGGGTGGAAACTATGTTTGTTATCCTTGCCACAAGGATTCTACTTTCTCGCGCAGTTATTACCTACAAATGATTCCATCAACATGAAATTTATAAGGTACCCATGCAATCCCTGATAATTTCGAAGGAAACTCAATATGTTATGCTTGTCAAGAGGATTGAGATTTCTTGTCTGAGTAAGCACAGAGGCTGCTACCAATCTGAGAGTCCCAAACTGATAGGGAACCATTTAGACCCTAACCCGCACAGTCACTGAACTTTTCATCGAAATTGGCGAAATAAGTAACGGGCCCGTTACAATGAAAAACACACACACAGACTTGGAATCAACATTTTTCAGGAATGTTAAAAACTTGAAAAGCGGATGGACATTTTGAAGGATTTTTTCTATCATCTTCGAAAAGTGAAAACAATCCTTCTGTTGTGTCATCAAAAATTAACTTCCCTCGACCGGGGATTGATTTCCAATCTTTCCGACTAAGCTATATTTTTTTAAAAAGTAAAGTAAACAACCATTTCAGATTGGATTTTCGCGACTGCCATTCCTGGCGTTGCAGAAGTAATCGGCTGTCTTCCAAAGGGAAGATCAGAATTTGTACCGTTGATTTCGCTCGTGGCTTCCCATTACCTCACAGCCCTGGGTTGGGACAAAGGGAGCTATGAGAGTGGTGATATTTGAACCCAAGACCCCTGCAGAAGTCGGTACAAATTCCACCACCAAAGAACGCTCGCGCCAGCGACTGCGGGTACACCGGACCCCTAAACTATATTTACTTTCCTGAATCGGAGCTCGCTACCACTGAGCCAAGGAAGTGAATGGACAGAAATGTGAAAAGATTGCTGATCACAACACTTCCACTATCTAGGTAGACTCTGGATCAGAAACTATAGTTCCGACAAATCAATATCTCACCTCAATACTGATTCCACAAACACTCGCAATGCTTTAACATGGATCCAGGCACAGAAGCATTCACTGAAGTTCACTTTAAGCCATCTAACAAGAGGCCCCTAAAAAACAAAAAAGGAAAACGTTTTAAAAAAACAAAAACAAAAAAAAAAGCAGACATAAAGTATGACGGCACCAACAATTATGACAACTTGATTCAATAAGTACGCCTCAAGAATAGGATACAGATTTCTAACTACAGTTTTTGAGCATACCAAGAAGGTAGCAACAGTTTCACTGCAATACAACACAACGCCATTCTCAGGTTAAACAAAACATTTTCAACAGAAAAGTATAATACTAGTGATGCAAAAAGTCTCAAAAGACAGTTTCGCCAATTTATACACCTAAAATGTTTCCAGGCTCAAAATAACTTTGATGAAATACACGGGACAACCATAAGAATGAGAGTGAGTAGTTCGGTCGATATGAGAATTATTACTTTCCTATTGGATTGGGCATCGAATTCAATCCAAAGTCCCAAACTACAATGCAGTGGTTACAATCAGCAAGCTATCACAACATTAGGTGTAGCACCAAGCTCATGGATGTTTTACAAGAGTATGTAGGGATGAGGAAGCACAGAATAGATCCTTATGGGTCATAAATATACAGGATGTTTGAAATTTGTAGGATCAGCCATTACTTCCGTTATTTTCTCTCCCAAATAAATTCAAATGATAATCCCTATGGTTTTTCACGAGGAGGAATAAAAATATCATATTTTCGTGGGTTGTGGATGTTCGAAAATGCGCAATCAGCGTATCAACTTGTTTTCTTTGGTATATTGTTATCAATAATGAACCATTGGAATCGATGTTTTACGTTTCAAGGTATTTAAAATCCGAAAATAGAATTTTAAAAAATCCGTCCGTCAGCCGACGCGGCACTTCTCTTAGCAACCATGGACCGATTTGGTTTAAATTTGATATATGATATATTTGGGGCTGTGCCGCGAAGCTTTTGGTTGATGTCAGTCACTTCTAAGGGTTGAAATTTTCAAGAGTGCCCTAGCTCGAAAACTCTCGAAATGAAGGGGTTTTTTCTACAATTTATGATAGGTACCAAGGTAGTATTGAATTTTTAGAGACCACGTTGAGCTATGTAGGACAATCCGTTCGCTCCCAACGGGAACTTAAGGGTTTTCCTTCGATAAAACAGAATCACGAGTGTGAATCGCCAAAGAGGTCTAATCTCCGTTGAAATTTTAGCTAATCAAAATGCGATCGCTGTTCGTTTCTTCGAGTTGAATTCAGTTTTGCTTCGTTAGCAACCAGTAATCAAATTTCCCATATGAAACGCCCTATTTCTTCGAATCGAGGGTGAAGGTTTCATTTCTTCCAAATAAACTTGATTGTGAAGGTGAACGGTAATTATGTAGTAGGCTGTGCACCATTTGTTGTTTTTTCTTATCCTCCTAAGAATGGAAATTGTAATGGCTGATGCAATAATCCGCGTTCTCCCTATAATCTGCCAATTTTCAGAAAAAATGCCATTCGTTTTGTTGGTATTCATAGTATTGTGAACAGCTGTTACATTGTAAAACTGGTTGCCTTAGAACACTGCTTTTGACTATACGTCCCTGTGGCATAGACCTACTCAATTAATCACAACACTACCCCCACCAAGTTGGGTGAAATAAAAATGTGATGGTGGATATGAACCATATTATCGGACAAGAGCGATGACAGGGATGTTTGGTATCTGCGGGTGAGGAATCTGGCTAATTGCCTTCACCACTGCCTAAAATTTCTCTCACTACCCGAGAAACTGAACTACAGCTGATCAGATAGAAAAACTAATAAAGCCTAAACTTCAAGCTGATAAAGTAACAGCACTTACAAACTGCTTCTTCTTGTCAGTAGCCAATTTAGCAACTTCAGTTTTTCCAGCAGCTAATTCTTCTTCATTGTAGGTGAACTCACGGACAACAAACCTGGAATAGACCACGTCAATCAGATCAATACAAGCTCAAATGCTGATGAAGGAGAATCTACGAAAACAAGTTTTTAACCTGTTGTCGATTACGTTTCTATTTCCGGCACACAACATAGAACCATGAAAAGAATACAATGGATCTAATTTTACCTCAATCTAAAATATCTTGGACTTTAATTTTTGTGAAAATCACATTTAGTTCGAATCTCATTGTTCCCATACAAAGTAAATTAGTACTTGAATACCTACAAACCATTTCAAAAGAGAACGCTTGCATACGAGTCTGCAACACATTGGGACATTTTACGTCTTTAGTACGGTAACCATCAGAAATTTCCGCGTAACGCTCCCCTCATAACGCTCCCTGCGTAACGCGTAACAATCCCCGCGTGACGATTTTTCATTTATGTGCCATAGTAAAGACATAAAATGTCAAAATAAATAATACATTTACTAACTTCTTCTCACGAGCATGGGTTTTGAATTCATCAACTACTTTCTTGAAGAGAGTGACCGTGAACAGAGCATAGTCGTTATCTTGGTGAATTATCTGACTTGAGCGAGGAACAATCATGTTCGACAATCGTTCGTATGTGATATTCCAATCCTGCATTGCTAACCTGAAAAGAGTAAAACAAATAATAAAAACTATGCGAATTGATTTAACAACGGTTCATTATTTATCTGTACAGTATAACTACACCCATCAGCAGGAATCAACTTTTTCCTACTGGTGAATATCGTAGTTACAATAAACAACAGTCCAATTCGCCAACTTTTTGTTGAAAGTGTTGAAGCTAAGGCTACGGCTTTGATCTTGCATACTGCATAGCCTACTTTCCATGCTTTGGGGAGAACTGACGGAATGGCCAAGCTCCAGGGCACAACTAGCAGGGCTGATATTCAACACCTCTTCAGCCCCACAAAAGAAAACAGCCATTCAAAGTCTGATCTTGGCTAGTAAAATGTCTCAAAATCTGTCTCCAGGAGTAAAATTGGACGTTTAACTTTGTATTTGAGTGAAACTGTCACAAACTTTCCATACGAACTGATTTTTGTAACTATTGAGAAACATTGTATACTCGAAAATGTGAATTCAAGCACAACAAAGTCACAACTCTTGTGTGCATATATTGGGTCAGCTCACTACAACAATTCAGCCACTTTTGGGTCCTGAAAATCCTATCAAGAGCATAGCTCGAAAGGATTCAGAAAAAATTTTCAAAAACATCCTGTCTCCAACATACACATTGTCGAACTTCCTGAATGTAACACAGCAGACGTCTCAATCCATAGCTGAATTTCGAATTCAAAAGCAAATTGAAGGGTTGTGATCTTTATGCCACATGTACATGCAAGAAACCCATTTTGATTGCTGACTTTTTTCTACGAGCACAATTCATTAGAGGCCTGAAGGAAAACTGGATGCGTGATTAATCAACCTTTATTAATAAAGCGTGCAAGTCGGCCTTACTATTTTTACCCCACCAGACACAACAACTTAAATACTTCATAATCTATAGTATATGAATACACTCACTTGGGTACTACAACAAGCAAAGTAGTAAGATACTCGGAGTCCAAGATGAAATGTTCCTTTTTGACCAGATCACCCAAGTTGCGAGTAAGCAAGCTTCCACTGGAACAATGAATATAACAATACCTAATACGTGGACATAATGTTTAGTGATACCTATTTGAAGTTAACAAATGTAAGTAAACGCTATTGCGACCTAATAATTCAATGTTTCAATGAGTTATCAACACAAAAAACGAAAAGGAAAAGCAGGAAATTCCAGACCCAACTGGTAACGCACATTGGTTGTGTGGCTATTCCCAAAGCTGGAAGATTTCTCTGGTTAACACTATACGACGAAAAAAAAAAGCTGCAAATTATTACACAACGGTTTATTATTTTTTATTTTTCTATATAGATCACTCGTCTGCAAAGCCACGAACCATCTAACATGAAGAAAAACATCGATCGTATTTCGGTCAGCTTTAATTTGAACAGAGATTAGGCCTCTTATGCGATTCACACTCGTGTTTCTGATTTATCGTACGTCCAAATTTGAGCGAAAGGTTCGTCCTACAGAGCTCTGGGTGGTCTCAAAAAATTCCAAAAATTCTATAGAATCTTAAATTGAAGGAAAAACAATACCTTTACATCAAAATTTTTTGAGTTAGGGCGTTTTCAAAATTGATTTTGGAACCCTTAGAAGTGACCTACATCAACCAAAATCTTCGGGGCACAACTACACCCTAAATGGAGCCTACATACCAAATTTCATCAAAATCGGTCAATGCTAAGTGGCAAAAGTGCCGCGTACGGCGTACGGCGGACGGACGGCCAAATTTTTATTCGATTTTTGGATTCTACGTACCTTGAAACGTAAACCATCAAATTTTGAGGGGGTGTTAAAAAAAATTTTTTCTTGGTCGATTCCAAAGGTTCATTATTGAAAATAATAAACCAAAAAGTATGCCAAGTGGGTGTGATACATAGCTTCCTAGTAACCATAAACCGATTATATAAATGATCGGATGTAGCATAATGTAGAATAGTAGCTAATCTCGAAACATCAATCTCTAAGTACCTTTCACTACCCTCATAGGGAACCCTCTACATGCCAACCCACGCAGTCCCTGAAAATGTCATCGAATTTGGGAGGAAAATATGGAATTTATGGCTGTTACAAGGTTTTCACGTTTCTGCAAGGGCAGAGGATGTCATCAGAGGGCAATCGCCATCCCGCACATCTCTGGAGAATTTCATCGGCTTTAGGTGAAAAATGTATAATTTATGGCTTTTACAAGGTTTTTACGTTTCTGCATATCCAGAGGCTACTATCGCTCTGGGGCGATGATGTTCATAGAGAACCAGACGTCAACCCGCAAAAATCCTGAAAATTTCATTGAAATCGGACATTAACTTCGAATAGTTTCGCGAGTTACAAGGAAAACGCTATTTGAAATTTTGATTTTGGAGAGCTTTTTTCAACCTTGAAAAGTGAAAGAACACCTAGGGGAAGAAAGTGGTGGAACGGTCTGAGCGCTATCTAGCAACGATTAGATGAATCTTCTTTTCTTTCCTTGACAAGATGGATCCACCTCTGTTATCGACTGGAGGTAATGTCAGCAGATCCTTGCCTAATCTGTAGAAAAACAGAAACTTGCTCTCAATGAAAAAGGCATTCAAATCTGTTTGAGGCACCAATAAAAAAGGGCTCGTCTGAAATGAAAATCTATGTACTTGTGGGTAGACAAAATTATTTTTTTAAGCATTCTATACTTGGGAACGAGTTAGGAACATAGCACACGAAACCTACATCACATAGGCCGACTGATAAGAGATAACCTAGGTTTTTGAGCTCAAAAGTTCATCTTATCTTCGCTTGGCAGTTCTCAGGTTTTTCCACCACTTTCTTCTCCTACGAGAAAGATGCTCCTGAAAAGTGGAAAAAAATGCTTCCGGTACCTTGGTAGACTCGTAAGCAATAGGCATTAATCAACTGAAGAGCACACCTACCTTTGTTTCTTTTCCATGTTCAGCAAATTGCTTTTCAAATTATTGTAGGCTGTAGATTTTGATTTCAAGTCGACATCAATCTGGCTGACCTGCTTACTGATGATATCAGCTATGTTTCTCAGTGATTGCTTCACGGGATATTTGGCCATATCCCAATTGAACTTGGTCAAGTATGAAGGCAAATCCACTGCAACACAAAAATACCTTCATTGATGTTTCGTGAATAAACTAAAGCGACAAAACTGAAAGCAGGAAATTGTTGAAGTCAACAAGTTCGATGACTTGAAAGCTGGGGAAGATTGAGTTGGGTGAACAAAACAAGTATCATTATGCGCAGAGCAGCTAGGACTGGATCTTATTCGTCATTGTGTACTGTTGGAAATTCGAGATGTGAACTGATGACTGAGGCTGATTACTTTTCCAGAATTGTCAAGTGGCCAGAAAATGTAAACAAATAAGTTTTAATTTGTATTAAAAAATAACTAATGGTTTAGCTGTTTGTTACTTTCACTAGAAAACATTATCAAATGAAACTCAGCATGAAAAGGGAAAAACTTACTGTTGTTCGCCATCAAGTTCTCATGAAGCTTATCTTTGGTGTCTTCAAGAACATCACCCAAATACTGGGCAACTTTATGGGTGACCTGGTCAACGAAACTGTCCAACTTCCCAAGATCATCGGAGAGACCAACCAATTGATCGAGAGTTCCAACCTGAAACAAATTGTGACGGTTCAATTGATAAGTCACCAAATAGGAATGGTCACGTTTTATCAATAAAGAACTATTACCTCTACTTTCACTCGTCAAATGTTATACATTTCAGCTATTGAAGAACTGAAATAAACTAACAATTGAAATGTAGGGATAAAATTGGATAGAGAGAGGACAAAATCGGCCGTAGCCTTAGGTACCTACCCTTTGGTCTTTTCGATTGATCTGAACGTAGAAATCTAACGCAAGTAATCACCCACTATATATTTCTCCTTGTCTAGTAGAAATTTAATGCAAGAAAGCACCACTTTATTGCTTCCGAGTCTACCAAGGTAGCGGAAGCTTTGTTTTCACTTTTCAAGGACGAAAAAAAAAGTTCTCCAAAATCAAAATTTTCACTCGCGTTTTGCGTTTTAGACCTTCCTGAACAATTTTTGTTCAGTGTCTGTGTGTCTGTCATGAATTCCTTGTAACGCGCATAACTACACGAAGTTATTGTCAGATTTCAATGAAATTTTCAGGGATTGTGCGGGTTGGTGTGTGGACGGTCCCCTATGAAAATCATCATCCCCGGACTGATAGAAGCGACTGCGCATGCGCAAACGTGAATTCCTTGTAACGGCCATAACTTCCACATTTTCCATCCGATTTCAATGAAATTTTCAGGAATGTTACAGATTAGTATTTAGATGGTCCCCTATGGAAATCATCACCTTCGGATTGATAGTACCCACTGCGCATGCGCAAACGTGAATTTCCTTTTAACGGCCATAACTTCCACTTTTTCTACCCGATTTCGATGAAATTTTCAGGGATTACGCGGATTAGGTTGTAGATGGTCCCCAATGAAGATCACCACCTTCGGACTGATAGTAGCCACTGCGCATGCGCAAACGTGAATTTCCTTTTAACGGCCATAACTTCCACTTTTTCTACCCGATTTCGATGAAATTTTGAGGGATTATGCGGATTAGGTTGTAGATGGTCCACAATGAAGATCACCACCTTCGGACTGATAGAAGCCACTGCGCATGCGCAAACGTGAATTTCCTTTTAACGGCCATAACTTCCACTTTTTCTACCCGATTTCGATGAAATTTTCAGGGATTATGCGGATTAGGTTGTAGATGGTCCTCAATGAAGATCACCACCTTCGGATTGATAGTAGCCACTGCGCATGCGCAAACGTGAATTTCCTTTTAACAGCCATAACTTCCACTTTTTCTACCCAATTTAGATGAAATTTTCAGGGATTATGCGGATTAGGTTGTAAATGGTCCACAATGAAGATCACCACCTTCGGACTGATAGTAGCCACTGCGCATGCGCAAACGTGAATTTCCTTTTAACGGCCATAACTTCCACTTTTTCTACCCGATTTCGATGAAATTTTGAGGGATTATGCGGATTAGGTTGTAGATGGTCCACAATGAAGATCACCACCTTCGGACTGATAGAAGCCACTGCGCATGCGCAAACGTGAATTTCCTTTTAACGGCCATAACTTCCACTTTTTCTACCCGATTTCGATGAAATTTTCAGGGATTATGCGGATTAGGTTGTAGATGGTCCCCAATGAAGATCACCACCTTCGGACTGATAGTAGTCACTGCGCATGCGCAAACGTGAATTTCCTTGTAACGGCCATAATTTCTACATTTACTATCCGATTTCAAAGAAATTTTCAGGGATGTTACATATTAGTATTTAGATGGTCCCCTATGAAAATCACCACCTTCGGACTGATAGTAGCCACTGCGCATGCGCAAACGTGAATTCCTTGTAACGGCCATAACTTCTACATTTTCCGTACGATTTCAATGAAATTTTCAGGGATGTAACAGATTAACTCGTTATGATGTTTTGAGATTAACTACTATGCATCGGATCATCTATACAATCGGGTTATGGATACGAGGAAGCTATGTGCCACACCCACTTGGCAGACGTTTTTTTCTCCTGGTTTACCTCTTATTTCGACTCCCTACTTCCTAATCACGCGGAAATCGATGGGCGCATTCTTCATTGGATCATCATATCTTCCCATATCTTCAGCACGTTCTGTTCAGACTTGGTAAGCACCCCAGTCAAGGTCATTGTACTGCAAATCATGGCCTTGGTCTTGCAGTTTTCTCTTTCAATTTCTGGTTTTGTTACAAGATTTCAAGGGATGAGTTGTTAGCCCAACCTGTGGAAGGAGTGCTCCCTCTCAGCATCGAAGTTCACTGGATTTTCTGTCAGGATTTACTATCTTTGGAGGTTGCCTTCACCGGGGCTATGGAATTCCTCCCACCCCCTGCAGAGCCAGAACCTCTTCTGGAGTTTCCAAGCTCCTCCAATTCCTGGGATATGAGCAAAGTCGAGTGATAGCATCACCCACCTCCTTTTGTCTCTACTGGTGGCTACTGCACCCACTACCCAACTATCACAATAACTAACAAATTAATCTTGACATCCCAAATTCTTTTCTTTCTTTAGGATTTGGGAGACATTTCTAACTCAAATCATCTAAGTTATACTATTAAAGGAAACGACTGTTACCCAGTGAAAGTTACAAATCTAACATGATTCTTTTCCGTCACAAGAAACATTGTAGCATCGAGTAACACGAAATGCAAGGGGTGCTGAAAAATATTGGGTCGCAAAATCAAATAGATAATATCTATAACATATTATCTGAATTGAATTTGGGGGTAAACGCCAGCTCAGTGGTCTGCAGATGAAACCTTAGAAATGCCTGGCGAAAATGCTGAGCAGGGAGCACAAGATCAGTTTGTTTATGTACTAATGATGCGAAAAAACAGGAGAGCGGTGGAAGAAAGTCAGGCATAGAATCCACAAGCACACGATTTTTACATTGGACCTTACAGTCCCTTTTCTCCATCATGGTATTTAGGAACAGCGTGCTGTGATTCAGGGGAAAAATCCAATTACAATACTTCACTAGTTATGATAGCACCATATCAGACCAATAGTTTGCGATTATATCTACCCTTTACATTATGTTCCAAAGCTTTCATTGTTCCCCCACAATTCGTTGACATTTCATGACTAATTCATGTTTTAAGCTCCACAAGCCTTGTTCTAATGATTTTGGATCCAATAAAATCTAGATGATTACTTGAGTGCATTATTTCCATACCAAAACATTCCCTCTCGCCTTTCTTAATTCGCTCGACGAAATAACAAACGTATTTCTTAAATCCTTAAATTTAGAATGAATTCCAAAAAATCTTTATAACACTATTTCAGTCGTCACCAAAGCATCGTGCGTAGATATCAAAAAAATTAATATAATAGTAGACTAATCTTCCCAACAGCCCTTGTTGGGAACATTAATTATTCCAAACTTTGACGGTACAACTAGAAGTCCCCTTGAAAAAGATTGACTTTCGAAAAATTGAGAATCGTCGCTCAAATAGCAACAAACGCTATTTCAGTTTTCGATATTATTTTTAGGTTCTAACGGTTGCAGCGAAGATTTTCCGAAAACTAGTTGGCAAGAACACCCAAAATATGTCGCTATCTCAAGTATTTCCAGTTATCAGATTATTTGATGTATGTTGAGTGAAATTAGAAAAGAACAAATCGATCTACCTAGGAAAACTCTGTAGTGAAATGTGAGCTATCTGTGAGCTGCTCTGTGTGTTTAGGGAGCTGTGTTTTTGGCTCTCCTGAACTAGATACGAGATAGGTAACTACCTACATTCACTATCACGTTGAAACCAAACCCTACAATTCTACATACTGAGCTAAATACCCAAAAGTATAAAACAAGATGTAACGCAAATATTCCAACTATAACTGAAAAGTACGCGCCAGTGTACTTTCAAGTAGGTAATTGCAACTGTCATTGTCAAAGACAAAGAAAACCCCCCCAACCCAATCATTCATTCATCAGCATTGAACTTCAGATGACGAGGCAGTTCAAGTAATTAGGAGAGTATATTAGCACAAAAAATGCAAGCAAAAGAATGATGGGAAGCAAATAGGAAATGCTCTCGTTAGAAGAATCTCTTCCCATTTTTACTAACGGTACTTAACTTAAATAAGAAATTAACTTAAATCATTCAACAGTAATTTTATAGAATTGCCAAGAAGATTTAGTGGTCAAACTGATTTTTGTAGAAGGTATGAATAACCGAATTCGTGGTGGTGCCGCAAACATTGTCGACAGAAGCTATTTGGTGTCGGAAGACGAACATGACCCTAAATAATATAACAAGGTACCTATGTTGGTACTAGAGAGAACTCACTTTAAGATCAGGGATGTGAAACTTGTAGTTTTGAGAAAGCTCATGCTGTTTGGATGTCAAGTTGTTCATGGTATCCCATGTTTGAAGACAAGTTTTGTCACCTGGAGCGGAGATGAGCCAGTATTCACTCATTTTGTGCCCTGAAAAACGTCGGAAGCCCAAAATCATACAATCGTTCAATCCGACAACACGGACATAAGCATGAAACTTGCAACGAATACAATAGAAACATCAGTTTCCAAACAAACACCAGAAAGCTTGATTTAACCCACCTGTTTATGTAACACTGAATAGACACAGCGATTCTTGGAATCAAATGGCTAGAAAAAAATTAGTGAATTTTCAGGAAAATTCTAACAGAAATCTAATGGGTGTATTCAAGACCTTGCCATTCTCAAGTCCATCAGGTTGAGGGAGGGATAACAAATGTCAGCTGAAGCAATGGGCGTGCCCCTCCACGGGTACCCTAATTTCGCGTTACTCCAACAGTCACGCATGTCCTCAAATACGTAATACAAGATTATGAATTGAATCATAAATTTAGGAGTTTACTATAGCGTATGATTCACGAAGTTTTAAAATAAGTATACAATTGTATTGTAACCAGTTGCAAAAATCTCTAATTCCAAGCATGGAAGTACATGGAACTATTGAAGATTGATTAGTGGATCAGTCCATGTCTAAAGGCCGTATCATTGAGCATGGACTGTTCACACCGGATATCCATGGATTTAGCATGGATGGTTTACCATCCATGGACCTAGTATCCTTGACGACATGGAGTATGGACCCTAGAGCATGAGGATATCCAACGAAGCTGTTTTTGCGAAAAAAAAAGCAGGCCAAACCAGGTAAACCATCCAGCATTGTTGGTGTAATAATCCTTGGTCGCATGTGAACATGAACCGAAAAACACTACCTCCATGATCTTGCTTTTCCAGGTATTCCTACTTCCATGATATAATTGTGTAAAACATCCATGTAACTAGTCCTCAAGATCGTATCAATTTATAACATCCACATAAGACCATTTCTCCTTCCCGCCGAGAAAAGTCAACAGTTCTCCGCGGGCCTCTCACAGGGTTCAGGATTCAGTTGGTTGTTGTTTCTTTTCAAGTGATTTCGCAGTTTTCGCCTCGTTGCTCGGTCAACGTTCACTCTCAGGTTCACTCTCAGCCAGAAGCGACTGCCGGATGCCATCTCGTTGTGAAAAAGCTCCCGAAAGTTTTATACCTATCTGTCTCTCTCCAAAATGTCGATTGTTCGTCAAACTCGAAGGAAAATTCTACTTGAATCCTTCTTCGACAGTATCAGCGATTTAGACTTGAGGTGAGTTACTAAGTTTTATTTCTGAGTGAGGATCCTACTTGGACCCTTGCTGAAAATTTTTGGTTTGTTTGTATCTACCATACTGCTGAACTTCTTTTACTTCTCTGGATTTTTCTATTTATGCGTTATATGAACTGGTATGTGTAGTTATGTGTTATAATTATGTGCAACTCTCATAGATGTGAATGATGGCATCGATCTAGAACAGTCTCCGGAAGAACATCCCTCGAGCATTCATGTCGTTTGAACACATGAAAACTGTTCACTTGGGAGGACTGCCTTTTATCTTGTGCTCGTACTATTTATTCTCATACTAACAATTATTTTTATGAAAACAACTTTTTCTTTGAGAAAGAAATGAAAGTGATTCTACTGACAAACTTGAAATATAATCCCTACAATTCTGAGGATAATAATGTGCGAGTTTCAAACACCTACTAATGTATGTACCTACTAAAATTTAAAACTTCCTTAATTTTGACATGCTCCCAACACAGAAAAAGTCCTAAATATAAAGTTTTAAATTTTGAGTCCAAAAGCCAGGAGAACTGAATAGAAAGTTGAACTAGTGAACTGTCGTGTTGTTTGTTAGCAGTATGGACTCCTTCCAGATTGTAGAGGCCGCATAATTCTGTTGTATCATCAAAAATTAACTTGCCGATTGTTCGGAAGTTAATTCGATCTGTCTCCAATCTCGCATTGTTATGGACTCAAATGCGAAGATGTAACTGGTCATATCAATCCTTCCTAGTTCTTCGACTCGAGGCTAAGGCCTCTGTTCTTCTATCACTTGTCCAATTTTCGGCACTCAACTCTCATCTCCCGATTTCCCGGGAATGAAGAGATTATCCAGTTATTCTGATCGCAATATCTTTTGAAGAACCTTCCGCATCTTTTGGCGATGACGAAAACTTGTCTTCAATATTTTCATTTCAGGTTGGGGATGTCTATTTTCTGTTCTCAGCTATGTTAAGTGTAGGTTTATAACTATAACTGCCTACCTAAAGCAATTATGGAGTTGACGTAACTCCGAACACCACTCGTGTATGTCTATTCAATCAATTCTCAGTTATCTATTCATTGGAATCGAACTAAATTTCTGTCTTGATTCAGAAGACTTATCTGTAGAAAAGATTTTCTTACATCCGAAAGCTGGGTTCACATGAGCGCTGTCAACGCGGTTGTGCGACGAGGCGGTTACGCGTGCGGGACGCGGCTGATGTCTAGAGGTTCACATGGGCGCGGTTGCGCGACAGCTTTTCGACTTCTATTCTCCCGCGCTTCAGTTGAAATATTATTATGTTTTGAATCCTAGCTGGTTTGAATCCTATCATTTTTATTTTCATATTATGATTCAATTCAGCTCGTCCGAACTATATGAATCACTGTAAAATCACCGATGTACCTCCTCATCAAAGGTGACATCAAGTAGGTACATTTTTTCTGTTCCTACGATGTTCCATTTCATTTTTAAATGCATCAAAGATAAATAGTATTTTACTGAATCGAGATAGATACCGTTACCTACCAACTCCAAAAATCGGAATTCTTATATCTTTATTTAATCATTATTATCAAAATGAATTATGATGTGAATATTCCTATGAAAAGCGTAATTATTTATTATTTCGTTGAAGGTGCCAATTATGCAAAAAAAAAAAATCTTGGAAGTCACCTCAAGTGGTTGAAATTCTCATCAATTTGAGTATCCGTTACATAAATAAATCACAGATCATATTTATTAGATAGGTATATGTTTTATTTCATTACGATGCATGCGAAGGAAGTGTGAGAGTGAGGGGAATACATAAATATTAGGTTTGTTACCCCGCCATTAACAACAAAAATTCAATTTGTTATTTGTTAAGTTTATATTTTTAAAAGTCTGGAAATGAAAAATGTACGGATACGATCGAGTGAGTATTTTTTGGATTCAGGGCGACGTGAGGGTTCAAAATCTGGAAGTATTACATTTTTATCCCCATGCGTACATCTTAGGTATGCTGGAAATAAATCCTCCACATAAAGATCGTGTGGTACTTTTAGAATCAAAGCGATCCGGAGGTTCACAATTTGGTATAATAACATATTTTTACATCTACGCCAAAGGAAAGGTATGCTGAAAATTGAATCTCCACGTGATGCATTGTGTGGGTATTTTTTGGAATCAGAGTAATTGGGAGATCCACAAGTTTATAGTATTTCTGGTTTCACTCCCACCTCAAACATTTTATACGCTCGGTATCCTGAAAATGAAATTTAGGGGGGGCCTGTGTAGCCACGGTCGCTGGGGCGAGCGTTCTTTGGCGGTGGAATTTGGACAGACTCCTGCAGTGGTTGTGGCTCTCATCGCCCCCGTCGGCCTGACCCAGGGTGGCGAGGCAATGGGAAGCCAATGAGCGAAATCATCGGAACAAAATTCTGATCTTCCCTTTGGAAGACAGCTGATGACGTCCGCGACGCCACGAATGGAATGGCAGTCGGTCGAAAATCCAACCTGAAATGGTTTTACTTTACTTCTTTTACTATTTTACAATAAAATCTAGTCAAGTATTCTAGTATGCTTGTACCTATTCGTACGAAGAGTCACATGACAATCAAGGTTGAGGTTGTATTTTAGCATCTCTACCATATTGTATGTTTGGGTGGGGGTGACAATTGTGATACTACCATACTGTGTAGTACCTATGGTATGAACTCACATTTCACTTCTATTTTGTTATTATATTGTTTGTTGGCAGTGGAGATTAAGTAAGTTGCTAGTGGAAAATCCGTGTGGCTGATCTCTAGGCTCTTTTCCTCCACTTCATTTCAGGACAAGCCACTGAAAAAATTGAAAAGTCTTGTTAAAATGGGGTTAAGTGCTTACTATGGTGTTGTAGACTGCAACATTGTGATTTAAATATAACAAAGTCGTGTAAACCATTTTAGGCTAAATTTTTGTCTATCAAAAATTATCAATATAAAATATTATCTAATTGTTATTTCCATTTCAGGGCTGTACTGTATTTCCTGAAGAGGAAACATGTTGATCCAAATCAATTGTATATGGAGAATATGTCGGCTCTCCACCTAGCAGCGTCCATACGGGATCAAGCTTATGCAATTAAAGTTTTGAAAGAATGTCTCAAGCATGGAGGAGACCCCAACGTCCGGTAAGTCATTCAACTGTGTTGAGCCTCCCATAATTTCTACCAAAATAATAAGCCCTGCATTTTTTGTACGAAAGCATAAAATGAGTGTAGTAAGCAGATTATAACTGTGAGCTACAAACCCTCTTTGGATGAGAGAAAATCAGAAAATACACAAGACAGTTACCAAAAGTAAACGAATAAAGGATTGGTTGTAAAATCTTCGTGTAAAAACAGACGTAGCTCTACTCAATTTTTTTTTGCCAGGTTTCACTCTCAAGGTGTTGGGAACCATCCCGCCTAAATAGAGGTGGTTTCATGTACCTTCTTCTCAGTTCTTGCTGAACCAACTATTGTATTTTTTTACTTAACAAAAAAGTTTTGTAGGATATTCTCATCCTTTATTAATCCTATCGTTTACAGCACATCTTAACTTTTTAAAACGAATTTTCAAAGAAAATGAACACTGTACCAATATCAGAATTTGTGTGCTGAATCTGAATGTACCGTAAATATTAGTATGATTATGGTAGTAATCATTAATACGCTTTACGTAATTTCCACTAAAAATATTTTATTTTTCTCCATTTTGAACTGATATTTTTGTATCATTTTTTATTCGCTGATTCCACATATTAATATGTTTAGGACAATAATTTGCACAAAAACACGTTTTTGGGCCCTATTTTTGGGACTTGACGCCTTAAGAGTGGTCAAAAATGCTACCCAACGAACTTATTTTTGCTTTTGTCGTTACGGACATTTTGGCACCAATTTCGATTTTTTAGATGCTACCAAGCTCAAGTTGCTGTCTGGAATTTAACACACATATACAGGGTGCCCCTCGTTAAAGACCAGAAAACTACGGTAGTCGTTTCTACAACTAATTCAAGTGAGAAAATGTCTCCTAGCAATTTTGTTTCAATCTCTTGTTTTCCTAGTTTTTTTCAATTTTGAGTTTTTTTCGTCTGGTCGATTTTTTTACTAAAATTTCCATAACTACCAAAACACCCCAAGTTACCCCCAAGTACTCCCCAAGTTGCTACCTCAAGTTACCTTGAAATTGTACAAACAAGGGCATCAAATTTTCCATCTTTACAGAGCCTACAAAAATTTTCGGGGTCCTGATGGATGAAAAATCAATTCGTAAAGTAATTTTTGTCAAATTGGCAAACTTTCCGATTGCTCCCGAGTCCACCAAGGAAGCATTGCTTTCACTTTTTTAGGTTGAAAAAAAAATTTCTCCAAAATCAAAATTTTCACTCACGCTTTACGTTTTAGACCTTCTTGAACAATTTTGGTTTCATGTCTGTGTGTCGGTCATGAAATCCTTGTAACAGGCATAAACGAAGTTATTGTGTTCAGCGATTGAGTGTGAGGGTTGGCATTTAGATGTTCCCCTATGAAAATCATTACCCTCTGATTGATAGAAGCGGCTCTGCATGCGCAAACGTTTGTAACAGACATAACTTCAACATTTTATGGCATTTCGATGGAATTTTCTGAGATTGTGTGGATTGCAGTGTAGTCCCCAATGAAAATCATCACCTCCGGGCTTTTAGTAGCAACTGCGTATGCGCAAACGTGAATTCCTTGTAACAGACATAACGTCTACATTTTCCATCCGATTTCGAAATTTTCAGAAATTATACGGATTGGAGTGTAGATGGTCCCCTTTGGAAGCCATTGCCCGCAGCCACTGCGCATACGCATAGCGTATTTATTATCTACGTCTTAGTGTTTTCTTTTATTTAAAAAATGAGAGAATAGGATCAGTAGTTTTCAGAAAAAGGTATATTTATCTTGAAAAAGTTAGCTATTCAGGAAAGCTAATTGATTTTTTTTTTCAATCTCCAATCACCTGTAAACAATTAGTTTGTACATCAACTCTGGACCCAGGAAGTCTTTGGTTAATAACGAGTTGTGGAGGGAAATTCAGTTTGGAAGTAAGATAGAATCTCAGTATTTCGCGAACCTCCGAGCAGTTAACATCGGTCGGAGCTCCCGTGAAAAGTAAACATTTAGTGACCTAATTCTTCGCCATGCCTGCAATGGTATAGTGATGGACGAGGAAAGCGACGGCGAATCACTCGCCGCGATAGCTGACAAAGTAAAGCTAGAAGTTATGCAACACCGAACCTCTACCGCGGCGTTCCGAATCCAGGATGAGCATGTCAACTCAGCTTTTGGTGAGCTGTACAACCTAATTATTTCGCTTTGTGATCACTTGAAACTAGCTGATCTTAAAATCAACGCTATGCAAACAGGAAATAACGAACCTCGTAGTGTTAACACTACGAGGTTCGTTGTCAGGCTTAAGCCTGATGAATATTCTACGGACGAGGAGGTCCTCGAACGAGAAACAAATTGGATCCTCAAGAGAAATAAAAAGAAGCGTAAAGCAACCTCCTCTCCGGAAATAATAATTGGTTCAACCAAACCAAGTAAAAGTAATGCTGGACCTTCCCTAGTCCAGCCAAAAATAGTTAAAAAAGAATCAACGCCGCCTCCCATAACAGTTACTGGTGTTGCTGCTTACGATACCATTAAAAATGTAATCAAAAGTGCGGAAACCACCAAAGAGTGCACCATTAAGGCACTCTCAAACAATGTTTGGAAAATTTTTGCCAAAGATAGTGACTCGTACCGTGCACTCACGAAAGGTCTGAATGAACAGAGCCTCCAGTGGTACACTTACGAGAATAAAAATGAACGGCCCTTTAGAGTAGTCGCTAGAGGGTTGCACCACTCATGTCCAACAGAGGACATTGTATCTGACCTTCAAGGAAAAGGATACAAAATTATCGAGGCAGTTAATCTCATTAAAAAAAAACCAGGGAGCTTGATGATAAAGGTGATTCCGTTTTGGTCAAACGGAATCTTCCCCTCTTTATTCTCAGCTTCGAAAATACTGAAGAGATTGGTAAGTTATACGAGATCCAAACTATTCTTAACATCAGAGTTAAGATTGAGCCACTGAGGAAGACCTCAAACCTTATTCCTCAGTGCAAAAAATGTCAGGGGTACAACCACACAAAAACCTACTGTCAGAGAGAGGCAAGGTGCGTGAAGTGTGCAGGAAAGCATGAAGCCACGAGCTGCTCCCACAATGAAGGACCGGCAAAATGCGTCAATTGTGGAGATGCGCATCCAGCGAACTATCGTGGGTGTGAGGTAGCCAGGGAGCTACAGAAAATGAAAGATAAGACAAAAGGCTCCAAGATTGGGAAGCCTGAAGCGAGTCAATTATCAAAAAAAGATCAAGAAAATAGTAACTTGAAAAAATTTGGTACTAGTAAAAAATCAACGGTATCTTATGCCGATGCTGTGCGCAGTCAACATATCAGTTCACCGGTTGACAAGATGCTCACCTTGCTATTCGAAATGGTTAACGAACAAAAAGTAACCAATAAACTCCTGATTGAGAGAGTCAACGTGCTCGAAAAGAGTATGAAAATTAAGCCAACATTAAGAAAGTAATGAAAATGCAGAATACATTCAGAATAGCGACATGGGCAACATGGTGCGCAACGACTACCTCCATCGTGATCTTAAAATGGAAACCGTCAGCGAAGCGATCAAGCAACATGCTATTAAACACGAACATCGGCTTCATGGTCATACAAACCCCGAAGTTCTCCGTCTCCTAGACAATACAAATGCCGTCCGGCGACTGGATAGAAAAAAACCCTATGAACTTGTGACATGACTCAGTGTAGTGTGTGGGGTGTTCTCTTCTAGAGCACAGCCATTGGGCTGCTAACTCTAAAAAGTGTAAATATTGTATGCATAGAAATTAGCTTGATGGGCACAAATGTTCAGTAGTTATGGTACTGATATTTTAATAAAATATATCGATTTGAAAAAAAAAATCTCCAATCACCTGTAAACAATTAGTTTGTACATCAACTCTGGACCCAGGAAGTCTTTGGAAAATAACGAGTTGTGGAGGGAAATTCAGTTTGGAAGTAAGATAGAAATGAACTAGTAATTTCTAGTCGTTATTCAATTCACTCCTCGAAAACCCTTATGGTTCTCATCTGCCTTGGGGAATTATATTCGTAGGTAATCGACAACGTCAAATACAAGTTCTTCGATGTATTCAAGTAACGCCCCTACCCCAATGTTGGTGGTGGTGGTTGGTCTAATCAACAATGAGGAATTTCACCGAATTCTGTTTGCATTTTTCCTGAATAGTTAATGATGTGGGATAGATGGAAATCGGGCTGATTTCGGAAAATAAGTCTCCCGTTATTTTGGGAGACAATCAAAATTTATGATTTCAAAAAACAACCGGGAAAACTGACCTCATCAATGTGAAGCGGAAATGCTCGCTGATTGGCTGTTTGGATCGCCGTCTCCTCCCCTTCTTGTCCGATGAGACGACGAAATCGTTTTATCTACGAGGAAAGTTATCAAACAAAAACAGGGGAAACCTAATTTTCCCCATCTTGCTTTTTCTATTTTTTTCTTCTTCAGTTTTTTGATTTTGATCTTTACTGGTTTTGTGAAATGTTGCTGAGATTTCATGATCTCAGCGCTTCAAGCGGCTGTACATGAACTATTCCAGGTTGACGTCATCCTCCCGTTTTTTTTTTAAACGTTCATATTTTCTACACTGTTTTGTTTATTCGTAAATTAGGAAGTACGGGCTGAAAGTTTGCCATTGGTCGTTTTTCGAGGCGCTGAATCCTATTTTGGGGTCAAAAATAGGAAATTTCACCATGTCGAAATTTCCTATTTTTTACCCCAAAATCGGATTCAGCACCTCTAAAAACCCCCTAAGGCAAACTTTCAGCCCGAACTTCCTAATTTACGAATAAACAAAACAGTGTAGAAAATACGAATGTTCAAAAAAACCGGGAAAATGACGTCATGCTGGAATGGTTCATTTATGGCCGCTTGAAGCGCTGAGATCGAGAAATCCATAGTCCCCAGGTGCAAAATTTCATGAAACAGTAAAGTTCGAAATCGAAAAACTGAAGAAAAAAATAGAAAAAGCGAGATGGGGAAAATTAGGTTTCCTCTGTTTTTGTTTGATAACTTTTCTCTTAGAAAACACGATTTCGTCGTCCCAATGGGCAACACTGGGAGGAGACGGCGATCCGAACAGCCCAATCAGCGAGCGTTCCCGCTTCACGTCCGTTTTCCCGGTTAGTTTTGAAATCAAACATTTTGATTGTCTCCCAAAAATAACAGGAGACTTATTTTCCGAAATCAGCCCGATTTTCATCTTTCCCACACCATTAACTATTAAGGAAAAATGCAAACAGAAATTGGTGAAATTCCTCATTGCGTCAGAATGCCTGACTATATAACTGGTTAAGTGGAAGCTCAGTGATGTCGACCCTCTGGTTTTCCCTATCTAATTGAGCACCATTCCATGTGTTGCAGATACGTGTATTGTATCTAAGAACCCCGCTTGGAAGATTTATATCAATTACTAAACCTGTACTCCTACGCAGCATAGTACTGATGAGCTCAGGAAGTTAACCCAAACATTTTTGAAACTGTTCTTGGGCTTGTATTGTGCACAGTAGGCTCTGCAGATTTTGTTCCGCTACTCAATTTAAACTCACCATTCTAGGAACAAACCTTTCTATGAGCGTATCTCAATTTATCGATTTCAGGGGTGAGGACGGTCTGACTCCCATTCAGGTTGCTGCCATTTGGGAACAACATGACGTAATGGAGTTTCTTACGACAGTTGGTGGGGACCCAGTTATGCTTGATGACGACGATTTCTCAGCTGAGGAATATGAAGAAATGAATTACCAGTTATTTTGGGTTGATGATGATCCTAGGTTGCAAGGTAAGTTGATCACAATCTCTGTAAACTCCCGGACTCTACTGGTTAAAATGTCGGAATGTGGCGCTCATTGCTCAAGTCATATTTTCCCACCTTAACCGCTGAGAGGTGTGTGTGACGTGGATAAAATTCAAGTATCTCCCCCATTGAATTGAGCGGTTTCTGAGCTCCTGACCAATTGATACTCCAAAACTTGAGGACATTTTTTCAACAAAAAAGCCAAATTTGACGAAATTTTCACTAACACATTACTACGAGACAGCTCGAGGCATGGCATACGTGCAGGTGTGGACGTGTTGCAGAGGTGAGGGAAAATGCCTCGAGCCATTCACTGAGCAGCCCAAGGCGTGCGGGAGGGGGAAATTCGCTGAATGGTATACGATCCTTCTTTTGGGATTGCTAACTCATGCGTTTCCTTCATTTGTTGCCTCAGAATTGAAAAACGAAAAGCACAGGCAGCTTTTTCGCCTCGCCCCATTTGCCTCTTGCGCTGCCTTGTACTAGTGTAGCTAGTGCGAGTAAGTAAGTAGCTAGAAAGATAGACACTACCTACCTGTTGAGGTTAGACTACACCAATACGAGGCAGCTGCACGATGCATACAGTGTGTGGTGAGGCTGAACAGATGTTTCCAAATGGACCCCAGGCAAAACAAAAGAGGCAGCATCTGCCTGTTCGCCACTCATTCTCCATCAGTTCTTGTGCGTTTCTGGGTCCACATACTTCTTGCTACTAGAACAGCTACAATGTTGCTGTGCTAAGTGCTGGATTTGTTGTGATTGCCAGTTTATTGCGGAAGAAAAGTTGATGGTGGATTACCAAACTGTACAGAGACCTAGCATTGACAGGGGTCAAATTTTTATCAACAGCTTACTTGATTGAAACTGAAAACTGGAAAGGTGAAATTGAACTCTGGTTTACTGTGAAAAACTAAATGTGAGGGGCCAGAGGAGACGAGTAGGGGGGATCTGAGGCGAGGCAGTGCAGCTACAGGTCGAATCCCGTCCACATCTTGTTTGCCGAATCCCCGGATTCCATTGATGTACTGCCATCAGATGCGTTTGGCAGTACACGAACACTGGTACACTCTCCACTTATTTTCGCAAATCACACACCTGGTGCTGCTGCATCATATTGGTGTGTACAGAGATGGGCGTAATCATAATCGCAATTACGAAAATTGTATGATGACGCTGTAATCATACGAAAATTGTAAGATTACAGTCGTATTTTCAGGGTCATTGAAGGCACATAGGACGTCATAACTGCCCTTCGTCTATTACCGTAATAGATGAACGTCCTGCGTGAATTTAGAGACCCTAAAAAATACGACTGTAATCATACAATTTTCGTATGACTACTGTGTAATCATAAACTGTTCACATGATTACTACGTAATCATACACTTTTCGCATGATTACAGCGTAACCATACTTTTTCGTATGATTATAATCGTAATTGTAATTATGATTATGATTATGCCCAGCTGCGTGTGTACTAGGCTTTACATGTCTTGTGATTTCTTATAACCAATCACTCTCAATAAAGGTATGCTTGTAACACAATGGGTAGGTGTCGGAAGCTTCCTCAAAGATAATTATATCTTCTGCATTTGGCCTGAGATACGTAACTGATGAAATAGTAAATTTATTTAGACCAATAGGGTTATGATTGGTTATCAAAAAGTCGACCTTATTTGCTCGAGGATGAACTCTGAAGTTGATTGGATGTCAAGTTGTCCTCTCATAGGTGTGTATCCTGAAGACTAGTCCTTGATATATTGATACTGGGTTACTGTAGTCTTAGGAGGTTTTCCAAATTGAGTTTCAGTTATTCGGTATCATAATGTACCGAAAAGTACTCCCAGTAAAAAAGTGGATGCACATTTATTTAAACTTTTCAAAGAGAGACAAAAATGATGTTGGCGTCGTTGGAGAAATCGCAGGAGGCATTGACTGATAATTAGTCGTCACATCACACTACACGACGTCACTAACAAATTATTTGTTTTTGACATTTTTGAATTAGAATTTGATGTTTTTGGTTTGAATTTGAATTTGATGACTTAGAGGAGGTCCATGTGTCACGTTGTCAGCAATGACCAAATATGAATTCAGTAATTGATACAAGTAACTCAGCTATGACAACGGACTTTAGCTGGTTTAATGAAACGGTACCCGTGAGATCACTTGAGTTAAGGCCAGTCGGGTTGGGAGATTATCTGGATTGTCGAATGCTCATTGATGGCATCGCTGGTCCTGATGATTTTTTGGGTTCGGCTCTTGGTGAACCCCACTCTATATTAGCGGTTGAGGCAATGAGAAGCTATGAGCATAATCATCAGAACCAATTCTGATCTTCCCTTCGGTAGACACCTGATGGCAACACCAGGAATGGCAGTTGGACGAAAATTCAACCTGAGATGGTTGTTTACTTTCACCATCAATTATTTTCTACCCTTGAACCTATTTCATACATGATTTGGGTTATGTTGCTTTTTAGATTTGTGGTCATCCTATAAAGATGAATTGGCCGTCATATAAATTCAAGATTCAGCATTTATCTTGTGACATTGCTTATCTAAATAGTTCATGAATATATTTAGATAAACTGTTTCAATTTTTAGGCTACTTCCATCAGCGAATGGTGCCGTCATGGAGAGACACTCAGAGGAGAAGGAGCTTGTTGGTTGAATTGACGGAAGAAGAAAGACGTATAAACGTATGTTACTCATGATTAGTTATTTCCATCTTGATGAAGTTCGTGGCAATTTTTCCAATAATATGGTTGCTTTAGTGCCCCTACTTATGCTGGAAGAAGCGTGCATGGTTGAGCTTTACCTATAACTTATTTACAGATACCAAACTAGCATGGCTGGGGTCATGAGAAAAGCTCTAACTTAATGGGGGGTGCGCCTGATTTTTTTTTAATTTTTGATCGAAAGTAGACCTCATTCTGAGAATTTTGACACCAGCCGTTCTCTTTTTGGATAAGTGGATTTTTTTCTATGATTTTTCAAAGTTTCGAATGTTTATGACGTCACGCGCCCCTCCCGCCTCGGCGGAACCCCCCAGCCCACTGTGACGTCATAGACATTCGAAACTTTGAAAAATCATAGAAAAAAATCTTTTGAAGCTAGAAGGTCGCGGTTGGTGTCAAAATTCTCAGAATGAGGTCTAGTTTAGATTAATAATGACGATAAACAGTTTTTCTGACCCATACGCACACCCTATTACGCGTGACGAATTTGTGGCAACCTATATCATAAAAACAATACTTTAATTGAAAAATTGTCTACTACCAAAAAATAATGTATTACGAAGTTGAATTAATTTCGACTATTGGGCCTAGAAGTGGGTAGTGAGTGAGTGACCAGATCTCTAAGACCTTATCTTTCAAGTGAAATGGTCCAAAATGACCTGCAGAAGGAATTTCGCAGTTAACATTGTAGCTGTTCATTGGAGTCTCGAATGGGAGACCTGGTCTGTGCGAGCTCTACTTCCACTCTCACCAACCTGAGCTGGTCACCAGTTTGCCTCTGTTAAACAGCGCAGCTTATCATCTGTGACGTTATGTACCTACTCTTATAAGTGATTATGAGGAAACAGTGCAGGTTCGTAGGTTTTTACTACGGCCACTGACCTGTGCAAAAATTTTCTACTCTCTGATTTACTATTTACGAACTCAGCTCAGCTGAGTAAAAAACTGACATAGCCCACACACGGCAGTTCAGATAATAGTGCAGTTTTTACACAGCTGGGCATGGGACGTTTTGCCTGCGTCCAACCTTAAGTGTGCATCCCCACGTAACACAAAAGCGAGAAATTATGATCCATGTCCCATATCCGGTTCCTGTCCCATGCCTGCCTAGTATCCCTGATCCTTTACTGAGAAATTCCCATCAGGTCACCGGTCCTACTCGTTAACTACCTACCAATTGACAAAGTGAACTAGTGGCCTCCAAAGAGACGCTAGACAGGGTTCTTACTGAGAAATTCCTAGCAGGTCACAGGTATCACTCACAAACTACCTACCTGTGGACAAAGTGAACTAGTGACCTCCAACTGAGAGGGTTCTTACTGAGAAATTCCTAGCAGGTCACAGGTATCACTCACAAACTACCTACCTGTGGACAAAGTGAACTAGTGACCTCCAACTGGGAGGGTTCTTACGGAGAAATTCCTAGCAGGGCACAGGTATCACTCACAAACTACCTACCTGTGGACAAAGTGAACTAGTGACCTCCAACTGAGAGGGTTCTTACTGAGAAATTCCTAGCAGGTCACAGGTATCACTCACAAACTACCTACCTGTGGACAAAGTGAACTAGTGACCTCCAACTGAGAGGGTTCTTACTGAGAAATTCCTAGCAGGTCACAGGTATCACTCACAAACTACCTACCTGTGGACGAAGTGAACAACAGAGCAGCACTAGCATCATTCTTCCCTCGAGTTAATGACCCGCGTCAATGGATGATTCTACTGTGAAAAACGTCTTAGTCAGGTCTGTGGATACTACGCTTTCAGTATCCACGAACAAAGAAACTGCCTAGGTTCCCTAATTGGGCCAGTTGATCTCGATCGTTTCGGAGCGTGACATTTAAATGACTGTAGGAAATCGTTTCATGATTTGAATCTGTTCATTAGGTGCTTGTTAGTAGTATCCTAGTTTTGCGAGGTCCCTGGATGTGAGATTAACTCAGGGGAGCCACAAAACCGTAATGCTAGTGGATTTGTTTTTTGCCAAAAACTTCGAAACGGCGCTTCCCAGTGTTTCGATTGTTCATAACAAATGAAAGCCCATTAAATTCTGTGTCGAATGGGTACCACAACTTTATAATTTGATTGAGAGATAAGGTCAAAATCTTAGTCGAAAAATTACCAATTTTCCCAGCTTGGAGCAAAAGTGATGCGTCACTTTCCACCACCCGTCACGTGAAAATAACGTGTCTCACCTTAACACTTTCAATGCGGGAGCCTCTAGCCGCCCAACGCCACCCACTGCACGCTACCTGCCCGACCGAGCGTCAACGTACAAGGGTTGCCTCGAAGGTACGACTGAAACTTGTGTTCAAACCTTCCAATCTGCTTCCGACGCTATCTAGCATGAAGACAGGAAGGTATTGAAGGAATTTTCCGCCCAACTGGCGCTTGTAACGGTTATTTCGGTAACTTACTAACCTTGGAATGCGATGAGTCAATGCAACGGGCTCAGTCTACCCGAGTAGACGGCAGTGGGCTGGGGAAGACTCTCCGTCTACCCGGGTAGACGCCCGCACTGGAAGTGTTAAGGCTAAATGTCCCGAGTTTAGTTGTGAAATCTGCCACCGCAAGGCAGCACCAAAATGAAGAAAATTTCGTTTACTCCTCATTTGAGAACGGATCGAGATATTTTAGTTCTGCAAACGGATTTCTCTTCAAGATCACCGTAGAAATCCGGGTAATTGGTTTAGAAAGTGTGCAAACAATTTTTGCACACAGTTCCAACAAAAATTTGTTCAAATTTTGAACATTTTCAAAAAGTGGCCTTATAGCCACTTGCAGAACTTTCATCAGAATACGAATCCATTTGCGGAATTTTTCTAACTTGATCATAGCCATCGGATTATCGATTCTACGATATGGAGCGGGGGCGCTCATGGGCTGGGGGGGAGGGCGGCGATCAAACGCACCGCTGCCCGCCCAACCTTCACATTCATGTTTTGCTAGTATGCACCCTTTGGTCACTGCTCTTTTTCCTGGCCACCTAATAGGTAGCTACCATCAACCTTCCCATTTCCAACTTCTCTGTCTTGAGGTTGATCAAATAGGGCGAAATTTCCATAAAAAGACAAATAGACAAATCACTTATGAGACTATCACTTGTCAATATCTGAATTGTCGTCTTCCAATTTATTTTCTCTTCTTTCAAGGTCACGAAACAGTTACTCGATTGTTTGCCTTGGCTTATGCTGTTATAGCAATACTTGACCCCCCAGCGTCAGCCAATCGTCTTTTCTCATCCAAAACAGTCCCGCAAAATTCTTTTTTTTTAACTGCTTGCCTTGCATCGCCAGGCCTCGCGCAATTTCGTGTATCATCCGCAATCCATCGTAGTTACCGATCTTTTCAACTCACAGGTGTGTTGCGGGCTTGTATCCAAGACAAAATACGTACTTATTCCATCTAACTTCCTTGGTAATGATGAAATAGTCCCCAAATGTTATAAATTATTAAAGTTTTCCAAAATCGGCTAAACATTATTTGCAAAAAATGGAAATATAGGAGAATCTCAATGATAATTAATTTATTCATTTTGCATATTTTTAGTCAGGCAAACAGTGTTGGCTGTTTTCCTGGAGGAGACGCCACTGCGGCCCGACCACATCAATTGCCAAAAGTGAATAACATCATTTTATTCTTTCTAAGCCCTTCACATTTTCGTTTTAATCTATTCATTCTATACATTCCATATACAGACACTAAAAACTTCATTTATCACTTTCCCTTTTTTGCCATGCTGGGTCTAATTACACTCTGAAATTGAATTTTTGGTGATTTTTGGACCCAGAATTAGATGGCTTACTAATTTTATTTCGAAGGTTTTTTTTTTTTCAAGTGCGACTCGTTATTTTCACATACAAAATTTCGTCATTTTTTCAACTAGGTACCGATTTTGACCTTATCTCTCAATCAAATTATAAATTTGTGGTACTCTTTCAACGCTGACTTCAATTGGCTTTCATTTGTTGTAGAGTGATCGAAACGCTTGGATGTGCCGTTTTGGGTTGTAGGCGGAAAACCAACACAACTCCGAAAATTTTGAGGCTTTTTGGTTCCCCTGAGTTCACACCGAGGAACTGCGGGAAACTAGGATGCTACTAACATACCACTGAACCGATTCGAATCATGAAACGTTTTCGTTGATGGGTGGATGGAGTGACCATGTTTTCGATGTAGTTTTCGGAGTCGGAATTACCGACAATAATAAATTGAATAATAGACTCCGAAAACTACATCGGAAACGTTTTCCTACATTCATTCCGACGTGCATCCTTAGATTAGCTGGCCTGCAATCCAGTTGTGGTTACACTGCGCATCCACGGTGATGACGTCACATCACAACCATGATTTCTTGATCAAAATCGGTACACTAACTCGAAAATACGTTTTTCCCTTTCGAGCAATTCCCCCATTTTCGAATTGTGTTGAACAGGTTAACTCCATCTTGCTATGACCACTATGCTGCTTATAATCCACTATGATTTTGCGGGTTGGTTGGTTTCATATTCTGACGTTCCACAGCTGCATCCCGTTCAAGGTGGTACTTTCAGACGAAACACCAGAGGAGGTGCATGAAAGAAAAATTTTGAACCAGTCGTGTTTTTTACGCAGTCTTTCTTGTTTCAAATAAGTACCCTGCATGTTGAAATGTTTTAAGTTACTACGCTGATGTTTTGATGTTTTAGCTATATGTACCTTTTTTTCATGGTATAGTCATTTCTGTTCGTTTCGCTGTTGTAAGAAAAAAAGAAAACGTGGTAAAGTACGTTAAATATAAATTAAAATGTACACAAAAAATAAAAAAAAAGTTGAAGTGATAATAAATAGAATAGAGTAGAAGTATTGTAGAAAATATCACATTAGATGGGTAAAATACATTTAAAAATTCGTCCATTCATGAAACTTTTTACATTAAAGTTCCCTTCGTGACCACAGAGTCACTAGCGGTTTAGGGCGTAAAAATGGTTTTAATTCAATAAAATTCCTCAAACTTCTGTAAACATTCGACATTTTTCCAATAAAATTAATGAGGAATAGTTTTTTTATTGTTTCTAACAAGTGTTTTGGTTTATTATTTTCAATAATGAACCTTACGAGTCGAGCAAAAGAAAAAAAGTAACACCCCTCACAGCTTGATGATGGTACGTTTCAAGGTACGAAGAATCCGAAAATCGAATAGAAATATTTCCATCCGTCCGCCATACGCTTACATGTCTTTGTTGGCAAGGACTGATTTCGATGAAATTGCGTTTAGGGCCGCCATTTGGAATCTAGTAGTTGTGCTCTGAAGCTTTTCGGTATTGTCAAACACTTCTAAGGGGTACAAAATAAGGTTTGAAATTGAAAAAAAAACCCTTGCTCTAAAACCTTTTGATAGATGGGTATTGTTTTTTTCATCGATTTAAGATAGAATTTAATTTTTAGAATCGAATGAGACCACCCAGAGCTCTGTAGGACCAACCGTTCACTCCCTATGAGGACTTGAAGTTGGGACAAATGATAAAACAGAAACAGAAAAGTGAATTGAAAATTAATGTTCACCTACAGAAATAGGCCTAATCTCCGTTCAGAGTTTAGCTGACCAGATGCGGGTTTTTTTCTTTCGTTTAAATCATACAATCACTTTCTCTGTTCCCTCACGTAAATTGTTATTTATTTCCTATTTTCTGTTAACCGTACCAACATACTGTATGCACAAGGTAAGTTTTGAAAACGTTAGGAGTCCATATTCTTGTTCTAATCCTCTCCCCGAACTCATGGAATACCCACAAGTATATTGTGAAACATGAATGTGGACTATATTACTGTGCATACAGTAAGTTGGTATGGTATTCTGAATTTCGAAAAAATCAACAATTTACGAGTAGGTACTCTATGAGTTCGGTATGACGAGGAGAGTATTTTTGAGGGTTTTAACATTTTTATCCAAGAGATTGATTGTAAAATTTTTAACGATTTGTGCTATTTGCCACACCCATAAAGCTCACTACTTCAATTCATCTTTTCTTATTTCAATTTTCTTAACCATAGCTTCAACCTTTTTTTTCTCCGAAAATTCGCTCTTTAACCCATGCTGCATGAATGGACTTTTTGGTGTTCTATTTTTACTGTACTAGTAATAAATTCTTCGCGTTCATGTTTCATTGACTAAATGAAGTGAAAATAGACCTCAAGTAATACGATCTCATTTGCAATCTGAAATTATATTTTAGTACGTTTTTTCTCTCAACATTGTAAGGTACTTTAGTTACTCAATTAGGTACTTTAATTGATCTCGATAGAATTAATTACCGAATCTAATCTAGTCTTTCGTTTTAAAATGCATTTGAAAGAATTGTTCTCATAACATTGTAACTTACATATTTATGGCTAATATTGATTAAGAGATTCTTTTTTTTTTATGTACTTAATGAAAGTTTGATGTTGTTTGAATCCAATAACATAGTTTGACCTGCTCTTTCGGTCAATGGGGGATTTGCCTCAATTTTAGATTTTGAAATTTCAAGCCGAATCCTACACTAGCGCTCTGCGTGTAAACCAGTAATACTCAAGGGAAAAAATTACTGTAGAAGAAAATGCCTAAATAAGTACAGTAAAGCCTCTGTCAAAAAACGCGAAAATCGAGGGAGGCTGAGTGCTGCCAGCTACGTCACCACCTCTGGGTTTCCTCCCGTAAAATGGCGCAAGAAATGACCTAATTCACACTACTGTGCTCTGGCGAAGCATAAAAGAAGTATTTCAGCAAATAGTATCAAAGAACTTCAACAGGTAGAGTTTTTTGCGTCCTTGTGAAAAACTAACTAATATAGAAACCAAATAAGATAAAATGAAGAAGGTGAACTAATAGGTAGAATTATTGTAAAAAAGAGTGAGTTAAGTTGTTTCTTTTGGTCTCTTTCGTATCCGCATTCTTCCCTCCCCCAGTTCGTGTACTCCTGTGTTCGTCCACATAAGCTAGCTGTTTCATTTACGCTCCCAGAGGTAGCACTACTGTAGTAAGCGGCACAGATCCCCTCATCAAATGACTGTTCCTAACACTCTAACCATGAATGGAATCAGATTGGTTAGGCAGCTGGATACGTCGCAACATGGCTGCCCCCTTACAGATTACCGCGACTTTTAGAATTTCCATTTTGCTAGCATCACACTATGGTTTTCTTCCATATCAGTCAACCCTCTCTTGAAAAAAAATTTCAAATGTGAGGCAAATTCCCCATTAGATTGTAGCATTGTATCACTCCAGATGTCTGAATGTTATTTAATTCTGTTCAAGTTCAGTTGGTGTCAAGAATTCCTTTTTTGAAAAGTTGGTGTCTTAGAAAAAGAATCCCAACCTACTGTATTATTATTTAATACGTATTTTGTACTCGTATTACGTATTTTGTATCATGAAAGAGTTAAATTGAAAAGGAATATTGAATAAACTGATATTTGGATGAAACACGGAAAATAAAATAATGGGGATTGTTGTATGGAAAAATAGTAACTTCTTCCATTTTCAATCGGCTGTGAATTCGAATTGTTTTATTTGTACCAATTTCGAGCACGAAATTCTATCCAGTTCGGCCAATAATCGTGAAAAAGGATCGATAATCGTGATGTAATCGCCTTGGATAATCATGAACAAATTAGGGAACTTATGAAGTTTCTTCGTGGATACTGATGTTGTGTTCACGGCATGGAGTCTTTTTCTGTTAAATCTCACCCTCTTCATTAACTTTTTCCTTTTATGTGCCAATGTTTTAGAGTACCGTTTCCAATTTCATATAAAGAGGAATTTCACCGAATTCTGTTTGAATTTTTCCTGAATAGTTAATGGTGTGGGATGGATGAAAATCGGGTTGATTTTGGAAAATAAGTCTCCTGTTATTTTTGGGAGACATTTAAAATTTATGATTTCAAAAAAATAACCGGGAAAACTGACCTCTTCAACGTTAAGTGGAAACGCTTGCTGATTGGCTGTTTGGATCGCTGCCCCCCCCCTCCCTTGTTGCTCGATGGAACAACGAAATTGTGTTGTCTAAAGCTGGCCGTCCACTAGGTCGACAGCGCGGCGCGACGCGAAATTCTTGAGCTCCGTCCACTGGAGTGGATAAAATTTTTCGACCCTCGTTTCGCCACGTCGAGTGAAGGTGCCTTCTCAGGAAAATGCGGGCATAGGTATTATCTTTTCATCGGACCACGAAGAAATGTTCATTTTAGTTGCAGCTTTGGAAGCAGAAGAAGAAGACCAAATCGGTGGGAAAAGGAGAAGATTTTGGGTCCATCCAATAAAGAGGATGGACCTGGGGGAGCACCTGTTCCAAGATTTGCTAAGAGACAAGCAAAAGTTTATAAAGTATTTTAGAATGTCGAGGGGGAAGTTTTTCGAGCTTCACACATTCATTAAGCCCCGTATACAAAAGCAGAACACTGACAAAAATGACACAGGTCGACAATTTTTCGCTTCGCCCTCCGTCCACTAGGTCGACAGCGCGGCGCGGAGCCGCGCTCCAGAAGTCTGGAGGGCGGCAGATTGCGAAAAATTTTCGACCCGCGCCGCGCTGTCGACCCAGTGGACTGCCATTCATTTCCCATTATATTTCTAGAAATTTTTTTTTGGCGTCGCGCCGCGCCGCGCTGTCGACCTAGTGGACGGGCACGAAATGTCGGACGGGTGAAATGTTGCCTCCCAGGACTATACAAAGTGAGATTTCATGATCTCGGCGCTTCAAGCGGCCTTACATGAACTATTCCAGCTTGACGTCATCCTCCCGTTTTTTTTAAACGTTCATATTTTCTACACCGCTTTGTTTATTCGTAAATTAGGAAGTACGGGCTGAAAGGTCGCGTAGGAGGTTTTTCAAGGTGCTGAATCCGATTTTGGGGTCAAAAATAGGACATGGCGAAATTCCTCATTGATTTTAGTATCCAGGCAGAATTTCGTGGTCAAAATTGGTACGATCGCTTAGATTAAATTCCTTAATTAATTCCTTATTAAATTAAATCGCTTAGATTAAATTAAATTCTTAGATTAAATTCCGAGCAGACTAAAATTCGGAATATTTTTTTTTGTGAAAGACAATTCCCCATCAACCTCTAGTCAAATACCATTTGATAAGGTATCCAGTGGTGCAAGCAAGTCGTAGGCACCATAAGGGTTTCTTTTCAGCTTTCTTTTGATGTGTGAAGTATCATATTTTTTGTAATCACATTTACTTGATACGTTTTGGTTTCTTGACCTTGGATGGTGGGAATAGAAAGTATTACGTAATAATGTTACGATATTAAGTAATGGTTGTTGAATTGGAACAAAGTCGATGTAACCTAAAATATTTTTTCAAATAGGATAATGATGGAATATTGTGATACAACACTGTTAACTACTTCAGTTCTTGTGACTCTCGTTGAGTTAGAATTTACCAATACGTTCAAATTAATTGAATCAATTACTCTGGTCAAACCTAGTCATTTGCATTAAAGTATTTTTTCGAATGAGAAATTGTTATTTACAACCCAATTGACTTGGGGATTCTTAAGTTCCCTCCCGCTCGAGGAAAGAGATGTGAGTAAATTGAAACAGAGTAGGAACTGTTGCACGGGAGTTTTATTACTTCAAGTAAGGTGGTAAAGTCAAGATTAAACAATAATCATCGTCATAAATTTGTCTCAGTTGTAACTCAAATAAAGGCGAGTCAAATCTCGACATGCTGCCACTTACGGGGCATTTCTAGAGAAGACGAATGAAAGGCCACCTCTTTCAAATTTAGCAACGGGTGCGCGCTACCCACATGTCTCTTGGTCCAACTGTTCTGGAGATCATGTCGAGCTAAGCAATCCTAAGTATAATAACACATTATGCGGCTGCAGTTTCCAGTTCTCAGCAGCCGCAAAACCGAGTTTGGAGCTACGTGACACATTGTGTAGAAAACCGCAATGGGGTTGTAGTTGATGGGTGGGGGGAATAGCGAGATGTGTCTCTTTCCATGTTCGGTGATATACGGATTGTAGTGTAGACCATTGCCCCCAGACTGATAGAAGCCACTGCGCTTGCGCAAACGTTTATTTCTTTGTATCAGCCTTAACTTCCATATTTTCCATCCAATTTCGATGAAATTTTCAGGGTTCATGCGGATTGGGGTGTAGAAGGTCCCCTTTGAAAATCACGGCCCCCAAATTGACAATAGCCTCTGCGTATGCGCAAACGGTAAATCCTTGTAACAGCTATAACACCTTCATTTTTCATTCGAATTTGATGAAATTTTGTAGGATTGATCTCATTTGCGTGTAAATGGTACCCTACGAAAATCATTCCCCCCAGACTGATAGTACCCACTATCATGCAAACGTGAATTCCTTGAAACAACCGTAACTTCTACATTTCTCATCCCAATTTTGATGAAAAAATTGTGAAATTCTGATGAAAAAATTTTGATGTCAAGTTTTGACAAAAAAAAAAAAATGATAATTTTTTATGGAAAAAAAACAGCGAATACAATGTAGGAATTTTAGGATTGTTCTAATTTTCTTTACGATGAAAAAAAGCAGCGAATAGTACACAAAAGAAAAAACAACGAATAGTACACAAAAGATGAAAAGATGCGGGGTGCGGTTCTGCCGGCCAATGTCACTAGGCTTGTTTGGGTTCTCACCTCCAAATCGTGCCGCAGTGCGGGATGTAGACTTATGAAATCCGACGACAGGTTGCGGCTGAAAAAAACCGGACACAGTCGCTGCAGTGCGGTTTTCCTAATTTGTCATCGCCCATAAGAAAACACTTGCTTGCGGATTCCTGCACAATGTGTCATTACACTAACGTATGTAACACTTCGGTTTTTGTTATGAAATTAGTGCGACCATAAACTGAAATTTTTCGGATGAGGGGAACTAAAATTGAACTTGAAGTTGCTGTGAAAGGACTTGTGAGCATTAATTGTAGGGCATGCAGTGTCATTTGATCTCACTGCCCATTTTATTGGTGGAAAAGTGATTTTATCGCTGACATACGTGTCGTGCAGGTAGTAAATATAGGCTGTAAATTTGTGACCTGTGTCGTTCTTAGGCATCCCATTTGTCATCCTCCTAGGGTCGGGAGGACACTCCACTCGTTGGCCGCTGCATGGTAGGGTATTTACATACGCTTTGCCCGCGTTGGTTCTGGCGGGAGGAAACCTTCATGTCACCATTGACTTGTTGTGCGGTCAATATTCAATATTGAATTATTAATTAATTGAGAAGTACCAAGATAGTCGTATTTTAATATTACAAAATGTGATCCTCTGGAGGAAGAGGATTTTTCGTTTATTCAACCTTCAATCGCCCTTGGATCTAACTAGTGAAATTATATATCGTCCCTATACCTGGTAAACCATGTAAGTCGAGTTTATCAAATTTTACAGGGGACACTAAAAACTAAATAATTCAGTTTTCATTCCACATGCAATAAGTTTTTTCGTTCCATTCCTTAAAACAGGTGGTAACAGTAGTATTTCAAAGAGCCTGAGACTAATTTCATCAAAATTTACTTTAGCGAACGAAAAAATGGACTTACATGATTTTACCCAGCCTTTGACACCCGACTTACATGGTTTTCAATTTGATTTTCATGAAAATATACCCAGCTTGGGTTATTCAATTATTAGGAATATTATTCAATTTTTTCTCTCCAGGTTTCAAGGTTACCCAAAATACCCAAATCGATGCAAAAGGAAAATATTTAAATGAAAATTAATAGGCGTTGACACAATCCAACTGTAGGCTCCTTGAGTCAAAATGACAGTCTTCAGTCTTAATATTACTAGAGCTGAGCAATACATTATTATACTACCAATTCTTCAATTACCATTTCTTAAATTAAAACCATTACTTATAGGAACACTTTACCTATCACAACCGTAACTAGGTAGGTATGCATTGAATTTAAGTGTTAGGTAACTAGGTACTTTTGTTTCATTAAAACAAGGGATGAGTTAGGTATGGGTTAGGGGTAAGGGACATGTTAGGGATAAGCTAGGGACGGGTTAGGGATGGGCTGGGTATAAATTTGGGGTTGGGATAGGTTAGGGACATGTTGGGGATGAGCTTGGGATGGGTTAGGGATTGGAGATAGCTCAGGGCTGGGTTGGGTTAGAGTTGGACTAGGGATGGGTTAGGTATGAGTTAGGTTAGGGATGGGATAGGGGTTAAGGATAGGTTGGAGATGGGCTAGGGACGGATCAGGGGTTGGGATAGGTCAGGGCTGGGTAGGGTAAGAACTGAGGATGGATTAGGGATGGACTAGGGATAAGTTAGGTATGGGTTATGGATGGGTTGGGTGTGGGGTAGGGATAGGACAGGGCTGGGTTGGAGATGAGCTGTGGATGGGTTGGATATGGGTTAGGGATGGGTAAGGGGTTAGGGATTGGTCAGAGATGGATTTCCTCAATTATTATCTCTTGTATCATTAATTTTACAGTTTCCTGTAAAACATAAGCAGACCAATAGCACACTACTAATCTCTTTTTGTTCTTTATAACATCAGCATTACAGCTACGTCAAACAGCCAACAAATCAATCAATTCATCTAAAATTATCCTCCTAAATAATGTAAAAATAATTTAGAAACAATGCGGAATAACACATAGGTAGGTCGTGATCTTAAGGTTGGCCACAGTATGGAAAATCACGTGTCTGCAGAACACAAGGAGTGGAATTTATTGCTGAAATTGAGACTAATGAAAAGGTTTCTATTTATGATCACTTTCTCCGAACTCCATTTATGATTTTGTAAACTTTTACGTGGAAAAAAGTTTTAAAAAAACTGACTATCTTTGATGGAAACTTGCCACCAGCGTGAACTGCTCACTCTTATGAAGGCATACACAGGACTTACATGGTTTTCCGGCGGAAAAGTAGGTAACCGACTTACACGTTTTTTCAATGCCTTCTGGGTAAAAAACTATTCATCAGATTCGAAAACGGCTTCACTAAATGAATCAAGCGACCCTAATTTACCTGAAAAGCTCAAAACCTTATTTTCGAAAAAATACCGACTTACATGGTTTACCAGGTATAGGGACGATATTCTCCATTGTAGGCATGGAGAATGGACTAATTTGGTTCAAATGGAAGACCTCAGTGAGAGCTTTCCAAAGTGTTTGGTGCGATAGGTATCCGATTATTGGGAGTGACCAAAGAAAGCGGAAAAGTGTTTCGCAATACTACAAGTTACGAAGTCACTCCCGTGCCCATCTGGGTGATCCCCTGATGTCATGCGCCAAGCTCTCTCCCTTTTGCAGCCAATCAAATATTAACAGTTTGAACTTAAAACTGGGTGCTAAATCAGGGTTGCTAAATCAGAATTTGGAATCGAAAATGCAAAATACAGACATCCTGGAATTCCCCATTGCCCTGGAACTTACATACTCCGTGGAACCGACCAGTAAGTTCTACTGCTTTTACTCATCATGGAAGAAGGGAAAAAGAGGGCTCATACCTTAGTAGAAGTGTAAGCCGGGAACATACTATCTGGTTCAGTGGTGGCCCCTACAGTTTCTGACACACAATTTGGAGTTGGGCTTTTCTTATTTCTTTTCTACTGGTGAAAAAAATTGAGATATTCAGTAAGAAAATGGGACTCTCAGTTTGGCTTAACACTTGCATCTTCACGAATGCTGCCCAACGCAGAAAAGTATCAAATTTAAAAAAAATAGCATTTGACAAAACTTCATCAAGTTTTTCACTCTTATCAAAATTACTATTCGTCCTATAATTATTTTCAAACTATACGAGGAGGAGTTGGTATTCTCTGTAAATGAGGAGCCCGAAGGGTAGAAGAGTCTGATTATGCGTGTGAGCAAACCAACTGCCTATGGCTGGTTTAATGAACCGGCTCCCGTAAGATCACCAAATGCCAGTTGGCCCGGGAGATGTCTGGATTGCTGACCGCTCGTGGGCGGTATCGCAGGTCCTAATAATTTTCGATTTGGGCCGTTGGTGAACCCTACTCCACATAATCGGGTGAGCCAATAAGTAGCCATGAGCGAAATCGTCAGAATCAATAATTTTGATTTTCCCTCTTGAAGAAAGCAGATGACGATCGCGACGCCAGGAATGGCAGTTGGAAGTAAATTCAACCTGAGATGGTTGGTTACTTACTTCCTTTGTTTACTCGTGTGATCAAAGCCTTACAACCACAAAGATGGTTATCTTATTTTCCTTAATCACATTAACAAAGATTCGTTTGTTTCTAACTCGTCACAGTCAGTGTGTCTCAACTAGGTAACTGATGATTTTGTTTTTTCATTTCTCATGCACAGACCCCAGCCTTTCTGCTGTAGGTACCTCCTTTTCCCTTCTTCCGTAGTTTTAACCCCACTGGCTAATCATCCGTGTAGATAGGCGTACATAACATCCAAAGTAGTGGGCTTTGCATCTATTGCATGTTTACCGATTGATACACAGTAGTTTCTTTTCCACTCAATACATCCATGCTAATTAATCTGATGTGTTAATGTGAGCGTTGCTCGCGGAAATTCAGAACCCTAGGACCGGATATTTGACAGTATGACATTCAAATTGAAGATGGTTTCTTTCTCTTCCAGATGTCTGTTACAGAATCGCAAAGCAGTTGTTCACGAATATCTAACCGACTCAGTTACTCATTTGCTGATGACTCTGTGGATGATTTGCTCAATTATGGTTTTCTTGAGGATGACGAAGATTTGCCGACTATTTTATCCAATATTGTGTTTTCCGATATTCCGAGCTCATTTTGCTTCTCGGAAATTCATGTTTCTGACGGAGATCAAGCCTCTACCCATTATCACTGCCCTCTCGTTGACCAGCGGTACCATCCCCTTGAAAATGTAGATCGAGATATGACGTTGGGCTTCAACGAAGGTTTCTTTATTCACTCTAAACCTGATGAAATGATTTCAATTGACGAGGGATTACTTGACATCGACAAAATCAGACAATCTATCTCAAGGTGAGTGTACTTTTTTGAACATATTATTTATTCGACGTATAATACGAAAGCAGTACCTTTTAGGATCATTGTTTAAAAACATAAGACCGTTTTAGCAGCAAGGGGGTACCTATCCGTTGAGGTGCCAACGCCCGCTGGTGGTAAAGTAGTTTCTCGTACGTCTGATAGAGTGCTCTGATGAATTACATTACAGTGTGATTGATAACTTTCGAAATTTAATATGTTGAGTCTTCTATCTGATGTGAGATAATGTCAAAAAGACCCCGTTTTTATTACAAAAAAGACCTTTAAAAAAATCGTCCCACGACAACCCGAATAGAGAACCTCCTCTGTCGCGGGCCTCAGCCCTTTGAAGTCAGTCAAAAACCCAGGGTGGGATTTATATTCAGGACTCGAATGGCTACTCCACTTGGACTCTCTTAAGTGGAGGAGCGATCTGAGTTGGAAATTGGAATTTATAGTTCTCACTCGGCCTCCACTTTACTCGAGTATGCTCGACTCGAGTTGTCAAGCTGGATTCACAAGGGACGGAAGAGGGCGGAATCGGAAAATACGGAAAGATGAGAAAACTAGTGGAGGGGGTAGCCGGAGTCGGCAGAAGGTTCACATGGATGATGGATGGAAAGGACGGAATGATAACCTTCCTCCTTGAAGCCTCTGAAATGATAACTTCTCTCTGATCTGTAACCTCTGTTGACTGTGTTTTGAATTATACGTTCAATTCCTCGTTGAAATTAATTTTGTGTTAGAAAAAAGAAGAAAAAAAACGAGCAAAAAAAGGAGAGCGCAACAAACAAATGAAGCATGAGCGTGGAACCCTGGGGTGCCCGATTGTGGTTACAATTAGTAAGCTATGAAGGAACCGAATTATTGAAAAATCGGATATTTTGTCTCCCCATACTAATTTTGATACTCAGGTAAAATAGTATGCAATTCGGAAGATTTCCGAGTCGAACAAAAAAAAACACGCAAATCGATTGGAAATTGGAGCCTGGGCAGAGTACACCAGATTATGTCCGAAAACGCACTTTTTTTTAGCACCCCCCCCCCTTAAAAGGCAAAATTTGAAATTCCGACGACGTAGTGCACAACTAGATAGTTTTCCGCGTCGAACAAAAAAGGAACCACGAATATAGATAGAAAACTTAGGCCTGAGCAGACAACACAAGATTTTGTCACACAGACATTCATGTATGGTTTTTTTCGCAGATTTGGATTCAGAATGGTCTAAAACGGATTACTGTGTGGTTATTTTTTTCTGTTGAGTGTTGTCCAACTTTACCCCAGATTAATCGCATAAGGACGCCCAAGTCCTACAGAGGGACGTCCTAAAAAACCATGAATCATTATCTTAAATTGGCGGTTTTTCAGGTTGAGCCTTGAAACAGAGTATTACGATGCGCTGGACTCCCAATTTAACTCTTCTGGAGGTAAGATGTGCAACCTTATGCTGATTGCGGTGTCTACCTTGTATATAAATAAAATCGGAGTTTCACTAGTTTTCCTTCTGTTGATATGGGGCCTATTCTATTGAAAAAGTCCAACAAATGCCTTCGTACCTTGAAAACAGTGTAGGCTTGTTTATTTAAATTGGTTTTTTTAAGCATTTAACTTTGTGTTTTCTGTAACACGTCACAGGATAAACGTTCTGCATATTTCACCCCACTGAACTAAGGACATGATTTTAGAGGTTTTTTTCGTAGCATCAGTAGTCGTTAAATAATTTGGAGGAGGTTGCTTGGATTTAACTACTCCATGGTGTAACCTAATGACTGTGTGGGTAGATTAGTAAGAATATTTCTCCGTTTTTGGTCTGTTCTGTTTTCAGGTTCCCTTTCCTCGTGCCCAACCGCGAAATTGAAATGTATGCTTCGAGAGCATAAAATTCCACACGGACCACTTGTGAAAAGCACTAAGAGAGTGTACCTCTACCAGCTCCAGAAGGCTTCCAACGGCTTGAAGGGCTCATCACACGTCATAAATCACGCCTATGAAACGACTACTAAGAGTACACCTTTAGGTGTGTTGATTTCTGTTAATTGGATGAACGCACTAGAAATGGTGTCTCAGCTAAGATGGATCACACCCCAGTAATTTCTTCGTGGAATCCCCCCCTCGGCCATAGCCACCATAACATTTAGCGGCATGCGAGCCTCGAATTTGAACATCATTTTAAAATCCATGATCTACGATGCCCAACATGTTGATTCGAGTTTATTCCACCGCCCCACCACCAATGGTGCCAGTCTGTATATTCAGAGTACCTGCGGCAAAGCCATATTTGGGTTCTCTTTTTTCGCATCAGTTTATTTCTCCTTTATTAGCCTAGATCTGTTCCATCCATATGATTTATTTTCATTCCACGTAGGTTATAACTTGAAAATAGTTTCCTCTTGGTTCTAGTCCTAAGTGGAAATAGTCCTAATCGTGAATAATACTTTTAATGTTTTTGAATGACTATGAATTATGCACTATACGAATCTCACTATAAGTCGTGAGCTGTGTAAACTTGACGCTTTATACATAATATTTTGTAACTTTCAGAATGTTGTCTGCATTCAATTGAAAATATTAATTTGAGTTTAATATGAAAATAATTAGAGTGGCTTGATATTTGTTGCTTTCAGAGTACAATGACGTTGTAATTTCAACGTTTAATGGAAAACTTATGGAATGTGTAAGCAAATGGGTATCGTTGGAGTTAACAATGATCGAAATGATCGAAGTTCTTGACCAACCTCAATTGAAGCTCGATCTATTCAAGCAATATTTTACGTATTTGCTCCTCGATCCGACTATTTCCAAGAACATCGAAGGCTCTGTTTGTCCCGAAACGGTGTGCCAGTCTTGGCCATATTTTTTGAAAGCAGTATTCTACATTGGAAAGGGCAAAAACTCACGTCCTCTTGATCATCTCACAGACGCAGTTAAGGGAGATAAGTTATCAGACAAGGTAAGGTTCAAGTTGACTATGTAAACTTAAGTTCCAGGTTTGTTCCAATAACATAGTTAATGGCTATGAAATAGTTGGCATTACTTAATCATTGGCGCTCTTGCTTCCATGATAAAACCAAACCTCATACCCAAAGCTTTCATACTTTCCTAACTCATTGTGGAAAGACTGGATCTACCGAGCTACGTTGGCTGTCCGAGTCTACCAAGGTAGTGGAAGCTTTGTTTTCACTTTTCAAGGTTGAAAAAAAAAAGTTCTCCAAAATCTAAATTTCCACTTAAAGGGTCCAGGGAAAAAACCGACTAAGTCACTTTTTCTTAAAAACGAGAATACTCATTTTGAAAGTTTGAAACGTGATTGTGTTTGACTAGATGCAAATAAAAAATTAAAATAAGTATTATTATGCACTAAAACATCTATTGAAGTGTTCCACAAAATGTTGACGCTATTATTATACTACTTACTTGTTAAAAAATTCAAAAACTGAGCAGACCCCCCAAAAAACAGGGAAAGAACCGACGATGTCAATTCTCGTCCATTGGAGAAAAAACGTGTTTTTTCTGTTCGAACGTCGTTTAATTATATTACAGTGATAAAACAAAAGAAAAACAAGCAAAAATGAAATTTTAAATTTATGGTAGGGACGGACCACCTGTTGCGGGTTCAGTCAAGGAACAGTGACATCGTCGGTTCTTTCCCTGGACGCGAAGACATCGTCGGTTCTTTCCCTGTACACCAAAAACTCCAAGCCTTATAACTTCCGACTACGTCGGTTTTTCCTCTTTTTCTAGTTACTAAAATGAAGAGCATCATTTTCTGATTTCAACGATATAAAAAACTCGATTTGTGAAAAAAAGTGACAGTCGGTTTTTTCCCTGGACCCTCACTTGCGTTTTACGTTTCAGACCTTCCTGAACAATTTTGGTTCCGTGTCTGTATGTCATGAAATCCTTGCCACAGCCATAACTTCTACAATTCTCGTCCGATTTCAATGAAATTTTCAGGGATGGGGTATTTCGGTGGGTCGGAAATTTAGGTTTTTGACCTCAAATTTGGATTCAGCACCCTTGAAAACCTAAACACTACAACTTTAAGCCCAATGATACAATAACATGTGGTAGAAAAATTAATTAAAGAGATCACACGTATGAAAAAGGCGGGCCGCTATAAATGCACACACACTAGGCAAGGACTACGCCACGGACAACGCCGCGTGCGTGTGTGAGTACTATTTTGTAGTATCCAAGAGGTCTTCCAAGGTGTAATGACTCATACTTTTAACTGTGTAGTTCTCAAATAAAGGTCGAGGGAAACCCTGAGTGACTCACACCATGCTCGGTAGGTAAGGTGAGGTACGGGGAACAGTGACATCAGTTGACGTCACCTTTTTCCACCCTCCTCTTACCTTGTCAAGTCCATATAAAAGGAGGACTCAGGGCTTCCCCTTTATGCATTCGTCTTCGAAAACTCGACTTGTTTATTTCTCGATCTACCTCGCCTCTTCTCTGAAACCCACAGTCCATCGACGGGTCTCGGTATGCGATAAAGCTCATCGCGCCGGCTTCTGCTCCCATTTACCCTAGTCGTCGTCTGCCTCCAACTAGGTATAGGTAAATGTGGTGCATCCCCCGGGTCGGCGAGCAATCGCGCCTAGGAATGTATCCGAGCTGGCGATCTTAACACTCTTGCACACGGTCTGCGGTTACCCGCGCCGGGCATCGAGTGTTGTCCCGTCCTTTGTCTTCGTTGAGTAGGAACCAATCAAACCGACCATCCGAAGGAAGCCGATCGCCTTCACGCTCCGACACGCCGTCATAACATTGGTGACCCCGCACGTTTTTGGTTTACTATTCAACACGAAGAAAACTCGAGGATTATGGACCCACCGCTACCGCCGCCCGCACCGGACTTCGCCGAGGCCACGAAGGTCTCAATCCCGCTCACGCTTCCGCCGTTCTACCGAGAGGATCCCCGGCTGTGGTTTATACAGCTCGACGCGGCTTTCACCGGCGCGCATGTAAACACGCAGCGCGCTCGCTTCACCCGGACCATCCCTCTACTGCCCTACGATGTGGCGGTTCAAGCGGCGGACTTAACACAAGCCCAGCTTGTGACACCATACGACGACCTCAAACAACGGCTCATCGAAATCTTCGAGCCGTCTCGGCATGCGAGGATCACGGCACTCTCCGAGCATCGGCCACTGGGGGACCTCAAGCCTTCCCAGCTTTTACGCCAAATGCGCCATCATCTGGGGGACCTCACGCCTAACGACATCCTAAAAGCATTTTGGATCAAGGCGCTACCCGTCGCGGTCCAAATGTCTATTGCTCCGTGGATGGACAAAACCCCAGAATTCCTCGCGCCGATTGCAGATGCTACACACGAAATACGTAGCGCCGCAGCGGTTCATCAAATCGAACCGGACTGTAATACTGAGGCGGTAGCTACGAAGCGACCTCCGAGACGAAATAGCCCCGCACGACAGTACCAGCAACCTCGTCCGCAATCTCCGGCTCAACAAAAAGGTATGTGCTGGTACCATTTTAAATACCGCGACAAGGCGACTAAATGTCGGCAGCCTTGTTCATTCAAAAAGGTACGATGGCAGGAAAACTAGCGGGCCCGCCTGTTTACAAGGCGGGCGCCCCTTTCCAAGACATTTCCAACCGACTATTCGTCAAATGTCATAAAAACAATATACCTTTTTTGATCGATACGGGGGCTAGCATCTCAATTCTTCCGAACTCTTTAGTTCATCGGAAGAACAAAACGTCCGACTACCTACTTTTCGCCGCAAATGGCACCGCCATAACGACTTATGGTAATTTTACAACGAAGGTTTATCTACAAAACGACATATACGAATGGACTTTTGTAGTTGCGGACGTAAAACGACCCATTATCGGAGCTGATTTTCTCGGATATTTTGGCTTACACGTTGACCTAAAAAATCGATCTTTATTCAACCCTAATTCGCAAAAACCTATACGAGGGTACGTCAACACGGTCAATTCCGGCGTCACTACCGAACCTACCCCGCCGACCTTCATCAACATGCTCGCTAAATATCGACCGGAGCCTCGATCCTCGTCGCATCTCTCCACGGTCAAGCATTTCATCGAAACGAAAGGTCCACCTGTCACAGCGAAAAGTAGACGTCTTCACCCCGAGCAACTCCGTCAAACGAAAGAACATTTCAAGCAACTCATCAACGACGGAATAATTCAACCTTCGAAATCACCTTGGGCGAGTCCACTTCACGCGGTACCTAAACCTAATGGTACTTGGCGTTTTTGCGGTGATTATCGACGACTGAACGAACGCACTGTCGGAGACCAATACGCCGTTCCGCATCTTCGAGATTTTTCGTCTCACCTCCACGGATGTACGGTTTTCTCCACGCTCGACATATCGCGTGCGTTTCATCACATCGACGTGAATCCTCAAGACGTTCCGAAAACAGCGATTATAACGCCCTTTGGGTTATACGAATACCGCAAGATGAATTTCGGATTGAAAAACGCTGCGCAGTCATGGCAGCGATATATGGACCAAATCCTTCGAGACTTCGACTTTGTCTTTTGTTTCTTAGATGACGTTTTAATCGCGTCCCGAAACATCAAGGAACATGAACGCCATGTACAAGCGGTCCTCGACGTTTTCGCTGCTGAGGGTCTCACTGTAAACAAGGAAAAATGCGTCCTTGCGAAAAATGAAGTGACCTGTCTCGGTCATATTGTTAACGAAAAAGGGATTCGACCAGTACCTAAGAAGGTAGACAATCTCACGACATTCCCCCTTCCGACTACTGTCACCGACCTACGCAGGTTTCTGGGGATGTTAAATTTTTACAGACGACACATTCCGAACGCGGCTATACACCAACAGCCGTTAATAAATGCGATCCCACAGCCTTCCAAAAAGAAGGACCGTCGCACGATTGAATGGACGGAAGAAATGAAATCCGCATTCAATAAATGCAAAAACGATTTGCAAAATGCAACTACGCTGGCTCATCCTTCTCCGAAAGGTCGACTCTCCATTACTACGGATGCCTCGGACGTCGGAATTGGCGCGGTGTTACAACAAGAGGTCAACAACGAGACGTCACCCCTCGGATTTTTCTCTAAAACTTTATCAACAGCTCAACAGAAGTACTCCACTTTCGATAAGGAGCTTCTGGCTATTTACGAAAGTGTAAAGCATTTCAGAGACTTCGTAGAGGGACGTACTTTTCATATTGTGACTGACCACAAACCGCTCACCACTTCGCTCCATCAAGACCGGAAAACGGCCTCGCCTCGTCGTATTCGGCAAATGGAGTTTATCAGCCAATTCACGACTGATATCCGATATACGCCGGGCACCTCCAACGTAGTCGCTGACACATTATCTCGGCCTTCGCTCGAACTTCACGAGCTTACGACTTTTCCGTCCGGAAAAGATATTTACCTAAATCAACAGACCGATGAATCACCCGAGTTCCGCAACCTTATTTCGACCGGGCGTCTAGAAGAAACCCAGGTACCTGCGCTCGACCTCTCTCTGTGGTGTGATACGACATCGGACATGCCTCGCCCGTTTGTTCCTAAACGACTTCGCCGCAAATTAATGGAACACTATCATTCATTTAGTCATCCAGGAATACGCGCAACACGAGACCTAATTCGCGCGAAACTTTTTTGGCCTCGAATGAACACGGAAATACGGGAATATGTACAGGCATGCGCCAAATGTTCGAAATTCAAAGAATTCCGCCACCCTCAAATTCGCCCAGCGGAATTTGACGATTCGCTCCCCTTCGAGGAATTAAACGTTGATCTCGTGGGGCCTCTTCCGGATTCGCAGGGTTATAAATATCTATTAACCCTTATCGACAGACATACCAGTTGGCCGGAATGTATCCCATTACGAACGATAACGACGAAGGCGGTCACTGACGGCATCCTTAACAATTGGATAGCGCGATTCGGTTGTCCTTTAACGATTATTACCGATCAAGGCAGGCAATTTGAAAGTGCAGAATTCTCCGAATTCCTAAAAAAATTCGGCATCAAACGCAATCGCACAACGGCCTACCATCCTCAATCGAATGGAAAAATCGAACGATGGCATAGGGATTTAAAAAACGCCCTACGTACTGCTACTTCTTCGCCATCATGGTCTAAGGATCTTCCGACCATTTTATTAGGGCTCCGCACTACCATTCGGTATTCGGACGGTTACAGCGCCGCCGAACGTACTTTTCGTGCGCCCCTCCGCCTCCCGGCTGACCTATTTCCGCCTCAACCGACGGAATATCACCGACCGCCCGCAAAACCCTCAACGGACAAACGCCCACGGGTTTTCCCCGATACATTCCAAAACGCAAAAAAGATGTTTTTGCGAGAAGAAGGGCTTCGGAAAGGCTTGAACCCCCTCTACTCCGGCCCCTACGAAGTGGTTAACAAAGGAGAACGAACGGTTACGCTGCTTATTGACGGCTCACAGGTAACCGTTTCTCTCAGTAGGTGTCGGCCGGCTTTCGGCATTTCCCCCACCACTGCAGGGACGGATTTACCTGAGGTACCTCCTGACACGAGTCAAATCACCTCATTCGACGACCACCTCTCGCCCGAAGATGAACCTCCTCTTCACGGCTCAAGAGCTTGCGGAGATTTTCCGTCCAGCGAATGCAGCAAGAATCCGACCACTCAAAAACCGATGCAGCGAGAATCCGACCACTCAAGAACCGCCGAAAAACAAAAACCTGGTGTTCGGGAAAGCACAACCCACGCCAGCCTCGATACCGTTGGCCCAACACGCCGCTCCTACGCCGATGCAGTACGCCGCAAATAATAGCATGCGCGTCGTTCGTCGCCGACCTTCGTCCTTCTCGGCCACGACTACAGCGGGCTATATGACGATTAAGCGTATAAGCCCGCTGCGCAACGACACTCAATGGAAGGTCCACCCCATTAGCCTTCCAAAGTTTAAGAAACGGGCCAATACAATCATTCAATTTTATGACGCCCTGAAATCAAAAATATACGAGCCATATATCCCGCAATTTATCAATTACGACCAGGAGAAATTACTGAATAATATTTCAACAATCGTCAACAACCTTGTCACTCAAAACCCATCCTCTAATTCCTCTCTAAAAAGACCTGGGCCGAAGCCTCGCCGCCGTAAAGGGCGTCAAGCCCGTCACGCTCCGACACGCCGTCATAACACAAGGGTTTCTGTGCATGGATACTTTTTTCAAAGACAGTTGGCTAGCTACGTCACGATTGGCTAGCTACGTCACGATTGGCTAGCCACGTCACAATGGGGAATTTGCCTCACATTTTTTTATTTTTTTTTTCGAATGAGGGTTTATTTTTATGGAATAAAACCATAGTGAGCTGCTCGAAAACGCATCCAAAAAATTTAGAGAATTTAAGGAAGATGGAAATTTTAAATGTGGTGGCAATGTGTAAGAGGCAGCCATGTTTGAAACGTGACGGATATTCTACCAATCTGACTTCAAAGGAGGTTCTGTGGCGCTTACCACAGAAGCGGCACATACACGAACTTTTACCTTCCGAGTAGTGCGCACAAGAGTGCGCCACGATCTGGCAGGAAGAACCCTGACACAAAATTGACCAAAAGAAACAGTATTACTCACTTTTTTACAATACGAATCTATCTACTAGTTTATCAAGCATTATTATTCTTCATCTTCTCTTATTTAGTTTCAAGATTTGAATCACATTATTCGAGTACCTAGCCATTTCACTGGATCGTTTTGTGTGGCGTGCTAGAACTCTGTCTGTTGTCGTTGCTTTCGCGTCGTTTTTTTTTTTTTTTTCGTATGACGTCAACAATACTGCCGTCCAACGGAAAAAGGCAGTAACACGAATTTTTCGAAAAATGGAATGTTTTATATCGTTGGATTCGTCTTCCAAATCTCAATCCAATGCAACAGTAAAAAGAAGTATTTTTTGAAAAATAAAGACGTAATTCGGAAAACAATGTAGGCTGCTTTTAGATTTTACACATTGGTACAACAGTAGAAAGCAGTATCATATCACACAACGCTTAGATGCAGTAATGTTGACCATGCTGTTCTCTTCCATTGCTTTTGGGGAGGCGTAAGTGTCTCACGTACAACAGCCACACTATTAGACTGTCTTTTACTGTTGTACTTTGGCCTGATCCACACATCCTTCCCCAACCTGCGCGAGGGTTACTGCTTTCTTTCGTTGCATTGGCCTCAAAGCCGTCTGAACTTCACATACCGCCCCACTGGTAGCGCTCTGAGGCTGTTTTTTATCGTTGTTTCGCGTGCCTACTCATTGCTAAGTTATTTTACAGTGTATGTGATACGTCTGCTGATTTTTCAGTTTTTCTCGTTTATTAAAGCAGTTTTAGTTGTTCAAAGTTATGTTCAGAGCAAATACACTTTCATGGTGGTACAGAGAATAATTCATGAAAATCCGGAGGTATTTAATGAGAATTTATCCTCAATTTCAAAGCTTGGGTACAATTAGTAAGCTATTAAGGAGCCGATTTATTGAAAATCGGATATTTTTTAATATTATCCCCCCACTCGCCCCCTCCCCTTGATAATTTTGATACTCTGGTTAAATAGAGTGCAATTTGGGAGATTTTTGAGTCGAACAAAAAAGAAAGAAGCAAATCGGTTGGAAATTGAGGCCTGGGCAGAGTTTACAAGATTCTGCCCGCAAACGCACGTTTTTTGAGCATTAACCCCCCTTCCCCCCTTTAAAGGCAAAATTTGAAATTCCGGCGACGTAGTGCACAACTAGATAGATTTTCGCGTCGAATAAAAAAATGAACCACAAAAATCGGTTGGAAATTGAAGCCTGGGCAGAGTTTACAAGATTATGCCCGCAAACGCACGTTTTTTGAGCATTAACAAGCATTAACTTCCCCCTTTCCCCCCTTGAAAGGCAAAATTCGAAATTCCGGCGATGTAGTGCACAACTAGATAGTTTACCGTGTCGAACAAAAAAAGAACCCCGAAAATTGGTTGGAAACTAGGGCCTTTGCAGACGACCCAATATTTTGCCACATACACACAGAGACACACCTACGGTTTTGTTCGCGGATTTGGATTCAGAATGGTCTAAAAGGGATTACTGTGTGGTTATTTTTTTTCTTCTGTGGAGTGTTGTCCAACTTTATCCCAGATCAATTGCATAAGGACGCCCAGGTCTTACTGTGGACGTCCTAAAAATTCAACATAGTAATTATTTTGTGTCAATTTCATAACTAATTTTTAATAACAAAATATGTGTATACAGACACATTAGTCTACAGCCTGGAGAGTAATAAAATTCAAAAATGACTTATTTAAAGAATCGAAAATATTGGTTCGAAAGTAATAAATAAAATAGGAAATGCTTGCATGCGAGTCTGCAACACATTGGGACATTTTCATGTCAACCACTACACAACAAGGTAGTGAAGTAAGGTTGTTAGTTCATGTACCCAAGCATCGAAATAAGAAAACAGTTGATTGTTCTCTACGCAACACAGTGAGTCTATTTTATTTATTTATTGGTCGCGTGAGCAAGACTTGCTTCGTTTTCGTGACGATTTTTCAGTTTGTATGCCAAAGCAAAGACATGAAAATGTCAAAAATACTAATAATTAGTTGAATAAACTTACGAACAATAAGACATTCTTTTATAAGTAACAATAAATTATATTTTAATAACAATCAATTATTGTTCACTAACAAAACTGTTTTTTTCCGTTGGTTTCGTACCTTGATAATATTCGTTCATGCAAAAAAGAAATACAGTAACAGGAGGATCCAACGGAAGAAAACAGTACGTAGAAACTGCAAATATGAAAATCTATGTTCAGACAACAATAAAACACAGCGCGTGACGTAATGCAACGATTAAGAGCAGCAAAGTTAGGTTACTGTTGTACCGCCAAGGCAATATCAAGTTTAGTACAACTGAAGAAAACAGTTCATTATTTTGAGACATATATTTGATGATGTTTTCCCATAGAAGTGATTTTTTTAGTAAGAAGAAAGTTTCAAAAAGAATTGGGGGAAAAAATTATCAAATTACGATGAAAACTAAGGATTTCATGGCTAGAAACACAAAACCCGATTTTTCTCAAATTGTCTCATTCCGAAGTTACTGCCTTTCTCCGTTGGACGGCAGAATACTCCTCGATTTTCGCGGTGTTTTGTAACAGAGGTTCACTTGTTTAGTCATTTTCTCCTACGGTAATTTTTTTCCGTTGGTTATTCCTAGTGTTAAACGTTATTCTAGGGCCCTATAATAGGATTTGCCTTGAAATTCCAGAATCGATAATTGAGGCAAATTCCCCATTGGCTAGCTACATCACGATTGGCTAGCTACGTCACACCATTCAAATCTTCAACTTTCCTTAACTTCTCTGATTTTTTAAAAACATTTTCTCGACGAACAGACCCGATTACCGTTATTCCTGAGCCATACTCTTTTGAAATAAAAAATAAAAAAAATTGACCGAAATACCCCATTGTGCGGGTTAGCGTGTAGATGGTCCCCTATGAAAATCATTACCCGGACTGTAGTAGCCGCTGCGCATGCGCAAATGTGAAATACTTGCCACAGCCATAACTTCTACATTTCTCATCCGATTGCGATGAAATTTTCGGGGATTTTGCGGGTTTGCGTGTAGATGGTCCCCTATGAAAATCATTGCCCCCGGACTGATATTAGCCGCTGCGCATGCCCGAACGTGAATTCCTTGTAACAGCCATAACACTTACATTTTTCATCCGAATTGATGAAATTATCTAGGATTGTTCAGATTGGCGTCTAGATGGTCCATTATGAGGGTAGTGGAAGGTACTTAGAGATTGATGTTTCGAGATTAACTACATTTGCAGCATTTTTTCTCTCCACCTCCCAAGTACCCTTCAGACGGGCGTACTTGGGAAAGAAAGGGGAAGTCTATATATAATACCCCTGTTGCTGTTCCACGAGCTCATACAATAGGCGCCATCTTTAAAATCTAACAAGCGACTTATTCTACCTTGTACCTCTATCATTCAGCTAGGCAAATATTTGCCTCGATTTACCGACCCAGTAACCCTATTAGTAACCCGGTTTTGTGTAGACCAGATAGTAATATCTCCAACGTCATTTCCTAGGTAATCTGGTTTTGTGTAGACCAGAAACCACAAAAAAGGAGATCCTACAGTTTGTGATAATTACCGAGGAATCTGTCTCTTAAGTGCGGCTTATAAAATTCTATCCATTTTAATATGCGACCGTATCGTTCCATTCACTGAAAAAAGGCTTGGTGACTACCAGTGTGGTTTCCGTCCTAATCGATCCACAGTAGATCAAATATTCACATTGAGAAGGACCCTTGAGAAAACGTGGGAGTTTGGCATCCCAACGTGGCACATGTTTGTTGATTTCCGCAAAGCATATGATACGGTGTTCAGAAAAGCGGTCTATGAAGCAATGAAAGACATCAACATCCCAACAAAGATCATAAGACTGACCGAAATGACGATGAGAGCCACGTCCCTCCAAATTAAAGTGGGTAGATCCCTGTCTAATGAGTTTGTAGTCTACAATGGTCTCAGACAGGGGGACCCAATTTCTCCAGTGCTCTTCAATATACTCCTCCAGAAGATTGTTTCCGATGCCACTCTAGACACTAATAGGGGAACCATTTTTAACAACTCTAAGGTCCTATTAGGCTTTGCTGATGACCTTGACTTAGTGTGCCGATCAAAACGGGAACTTGGTCAAGCCTTCCAAGCTTTAGAAGAACAGGCTAGTCAGCACGGACTGCAAGTTAACGGGGACAAAACTAAGGTGATGGTAGTGTCTAGAACGGGGAATCACCCTGAAGTTTGCGATATTCAGAGCCGCGAATTCCAGATGGTCGATAATTTCGTGTACCTGGGTTCACTGGTGACGAAGAAGATGCTGAAGTGAAAAGAAGAATTGCTGCTGCTAACCGAAGCTACTTCGCATTCGCCAAGCTTCTAGGAGACAAAAATTTGTCAAGAGCGACCAAACTTGGAATTTACAAGACTCTTATAAGACCTGTGGCAACTTATGGGTGTGAGACTTGGATTTTAACTAAGTCTAATTCCAGGAAGATGGACTGCTTTGAGAGGAGAATCTTGAGAAGGATATTTGGCCCAGTTTGCGAGAATGGAGGAGGAGAAAAAACAGAGAACTTGCCGAAATGTGCAATGAACCCTCCATCACCGTCCATACCCGAACCCTGCGGCTAAATTGGTACGGTCATGTGAGGAGGATGCAAAGTGATAGGCACGTAAAAAGAGTGTTTGACCTCAAAAATGAGGGTACACGATCAAGAGGACGTCCCAGGGCAAGGTGGAGAGACGAGGTAGAGAGTGATATGAGGCGCGCAAATATAAGATGGAGTGATGACAGAACAGTTTGGAAACGGGCGGTTATTCAAGCCAAAGACCGATTGAGTTTGTAGTGCTACCAGAAGAAGAAGAAGAGAAACCACATTCCCATCAAATTTCCAAACCTCTTACCTTCAACCACTTCACCTTCAATTTTAGAGTCTGATAAACAATCAGTAAGAGTATTCAATTCAGTCAGTCAGGTGGATAAAAGTAAATTTCTCAAGTACCTAATAGTTTTGTTAGAAATTTAACAGTAACAAATACACAACAATTTAGATTTTCCTCGTACTCATATTTTGTATGATACTTGGTTTTTTACGACCTCCAACCAGGTATTCGCCCTTTGGTCATCGTAATAAGTTATTTATTGGAATCCAATCCTTCGAAATATTAATGAACGTAGAATGTCTATTCTGTCCATCACTTATACGTTGTTTGTCTTTTCCAGATCCGGAAGATCAGAACCATTTGGGAGAAAGGATTGGGTGTCGTATGTATCAAAATCTTCCACAATATAAACGAGCCTGAAGCACTGACGAGGGAAGCGACCATGATCAATGCTTTGTCGATTTCTCATTTAACCAATCAACAAAACGGAAAATGCTACGGTGGAATCGAACGGTGGAGCCTGAAGAAGAGACGACAGCTGGGTGTAGTATTATTGTACCGGTCAATGTTAACTCTGATCGCTGAAGGCCAGCGACAAATATTTGCCACAGATATTAGAAGGTGATGCATTTCTGAATGTGAGAACTTCTTTCTTGAAATTTATTTCAATTTGTACCAATAATTTAAATAATTATTAGAAAATGAATTGATGGGTTTGATCAAGTAATTTGACTGTTGAACATCATAACTGACTATTTTCTGTAAACAAATCGGCCACTAGTCATCCTTATTATGATTGTTACTATTTAATTCTAATGAAGACTGTATTTATATGTACTATTAAACTTTTATTATTTAGTTGATCCTTTTCAGAAACTATTGTGAATGATGTATCAGTAATGATTACTGTGAGCTAATTATACATACGTACATCTTGTTACATGTGGTTATTTAGAATATACACCTACCTAAGTAATTTACTGTGATTTAGGCTACAGTTACATCAGGAAAATAAGAGACAACATTTCTTATCTCATTGAAACTGACTCTTAAATAAATGAGACATGAAACCCAAGAGGTGCAGGGTTTCACAAAGCTTGAGGATCTCCAGCGATTAGAAACATTGTGAACTTTGCAATCAAACAGGGCTCTAAAGACAGAAGTTTGTAATTTCACCATTGAACAAGGGTACAGAAGGAAGCAGCATTTGTTTGACGGCCTCAAATGTAGATTGAATTACATCCAGCCTGATTGAACAGCATACTTTCTGTAGCAGAACTAGAGGGAGCTACTAAGGATAGCTGAGAAATCAGTTCAGCTGAAGGTACCCGCACACTAGAGGCCGGGTCAGGTCGCATCGCAATATTAGAGAGTTTTTGGTGCCAGAATCTGACGGGCCCTGTTAGGAGGAGACTAGCGCGAGCAACAGAGGATGCTACCGTTGAAGGAGGAAGCCCGTTAACTTAGGACAGGGGGGGAAGGGAGGCGCTCGTGACGGTGGGCCTCTAGGAACAGGTGACTGTCTGGGGGCACCCTTTCATCGTCACCCGCTGTTGTTGGGAGGCAAATCCGTCGTCACCTGCGAACTCTGTGCTTTATGAAGAGGTTCCATGGGCCAGTTAGTGGTTGCCAAAAACTCTATCCGCCGCAGCAGAAAAATGGGTCAGCCCCTGCGTCTGTGTTATCATCCTGTGTATTGTCTTTTGCCTTTCAGTTCCAATCATGGGTTGAAAAAACTTGAATTGGATGTTGAATTCAAGATATTCCATACATATTATGTACCTATTATGTTATACACAATATTCTAAAAATAAGACCCTATCTGGGTAAGTTGAGATAGGCAGGAGCTCTTCCCATTTTTTTTTTTTTTTTTTTACCAATTTATTTTTGAGTGAAATCTGGTGTTTTCTCGGCCTGACAAAGGCAATCATGGGAAATTGTACATCATTTCCCAAGTAACTTTCAAGCTGAACGAAACGGCAAACTCCTGGTTAAATAGTTAATTTTTACGATATCTTAGGGAAATAGTGTATTTTAAGGACATTTTCCAGCACCATGGATAAATTATTTGTTGCTATTGCTTATTTATCAAGTGTTTCTAAATGTTTTTGCTCAAATTCACCTCGGTTATTCACATAACTAACCATTATTTGGGTCATTGTTTAATGTCTTATAAGATCAATGGGGAATTTGCCTCACATTTTTTTTTCGAATGAGGGTTTATTTTCATGGAATAAAACCATGGTGAGCTGCTCGAAAACGCATCCAAAAAATTTAGAGAATTTAAGGAAGATGGAAATTTTAAATGTGGTGGCAATGTGTAAGAGGCAGCCATGTTTGAAACGTAACGGATATTCTACCAATCTGACTTCAAAGGAGGTTCTGTGGCGCTTACCACAGAAGCGGAACATACACGAACTTTTAGCTTACTAAGGATTAACACAAGAGTGCGCCGCGAACTGGCAGGAAGAACCGGGACACAAAAGTGACCAAAAGAAACAATATTACTCACTTTTTTACAATACGATTCTACCTACTAGTTTATCAAGCATTATTAGTCTTCATCTTCTCTTATTTAGTTTCAAGAATCACATTATTCGAGTAGCCATTTCACTGGATCGTTTTGTGTGGCGGTGCTAGAACTCTGTCTGTTGTTGGAGTTGTTTTCGCGTCGTTTTTTTTTTTCGTATGACGTCAACAATATTCCTCGATTTTCGCGGTGTTTTGTAACAGAGGCTTCACTTGTTTAGGCATTTTCTCCTACGGTAATTTTTCCCCTTGGTTATTCCTAGTGTTAAACGTTATTCTAGGGCCCTATTATAGGATTTGACTTGAAATTCCAGAATCTAAAATTGAGGCAAATTCCCCATTTCACCACCATAAGAAATCAATTGTTATCGATCAAAATAAGTCAAAAAATACCTTTCGATTGTTCGTGAAAAACTATTCGGAAAATATACGAAACTATACGAAGTTATTGTCCGATGTCGATGAAATTTTTCATGGATCATACAGATTAGTATTTAGATGATCCCCTATGAAAATACCACCTTCAGACTGATAGAAGCGACTGCACATGCGCTAACGTAAATTTCCTCGTAACAGCCGTAACTATTCCATCTGATTTCATTGTAATTTTCAGGGGTTATGCGGATTGAAATGCAAATGGTCCTGTATGGAAACCATTGCTCCCGGACTGATAGTAGCTACTGCGCATGCGCAAACGTGAATTTCCTTGTAACATCCACAACTTCCCCATTTTCCATCCGATTTCGAAGAAATGTTCATAGATAGCCAGGGTTGCCGTGTGGGCGGCGGTCCCCTAATACGGCAGTGTAATTTATGTTTTGAGATAAAATACTGTGCATCGGATCATCTATACAATTGGGTTATGGATACGAGGAAGCTATGTGCCACACCCACTTGGTGGACTTTTTTCTTCACATTATCAAGATAATAATAGTAATATGTGGTATATTAGGAACCAGAAATAGTACAATTTCAGTAATTAAAATTGTCAAATAATCAACAATATACTTGTGGTTACTCCATGTGCTTGAGGAGAGTATTTTTTGACGTTTTTTCAGTATAGAAATTGGAAACTTCAAAAATTCGCTCATTCACCCATGCTGCATGGGATTACTTCTCAACACCTAGTCGTATTACTGTCTCCGTACAGCAATTTCAGTTGAAGATGGACCGTGGTTGTAAAATGGTTTTTCTGTCAGAGTTCTGAGATTTAGTCAACGAGATCAATACTGGCGAGGATTGCGCCCCACCATGGGGGTAATTGACACTTTTCAAGCTTCTAAAAAAATATTGTATAATACGATAACAAAAATGTTGTGGATAGGTGAGGAAAGAGACAAAAATATTCCGGAAAAAACTTTTTTTTGGGCTACATAGATACAAATCAATATTGTTAATAAGCCTCAAATCACTTTGAAGGTTTCAAATTTACCAATTCACTTCATTACGAACAAATTAGTCTCTCTTAATAAGTTATACATGCGAAAGCTTGTTTTCTGGTGATTTAATGTTTCGCCTAATCTCGAGAAAAGGCGCTCTCTAGAAAACAATCTTTCAGTATTTCTCTTAATCTCGAGAAAAGGCGCTCTCTAGAAAACAATCTTTCGCGTTATCTCGAGAAAAGTCGGTCTCTAGAAAACAATCTTTGTGGTATATGGAGACCAAGAAACATTGACTTCATACCACTTTGTCAATTGATCACTCCTTGTAGAGCCACAGGGTAATTTACAGTGAGAGCCCATCATTAGAAGAGGAGGAGACTATAAGTAGGGAAAAAAGAGAAAATAAAAAATGCGGGAGAAAATCAAGAAAATCCACTTTTCTGAAATCGAAAAAATCACAACATCAAATCAAAATATTCTATACAAAAAATACTCAGTATCTAAATAAAATATACGATACTAAAGTCATATTGATTGGTATTGCACATCAATTGGCACAATTGATCACTCCACTTTAAAACTTCAAGTAGATAGAATAAGTATACCTACTATCCACTCCTGACTTTTCAATTTACATCTGAGACGCATAATCGTAGTTATTGCAGGATAGGTAAGTTTGTGTTTATCGCTCCAACTGCTAATCGAGATTAATTCCACTGGGAATTAACACAAATTAGTTAAAAATTAGCTGAATTTTAAAACTGAATTAGGGATGAGAGAATCAACTTTTAGTTCTGAAAAATTCAAGTACAGTCTATTTCGTCAGTCTCAAAAATATGGAAATGTACGAATAACAAAATATGTAACACAGAACCTTAAGTCCCATTCGAGGAATGAAGAGTACACAATGCTCATGCTACGACTAGTATCACCCTGGAATATGGTGGTAATTTTATGAAATACTTCGTCTCATATAGGTACGAGTGGTTGTCAGGTCAGCAATGGGGTATTTCAGTCAATTTTAAAAAAAAAAATTTTAAGAGTGGCTCAGGAATGACAGTAATCTATCAATGTTCGATCTGTTCGTCGACAAAATGTTTTTAAAAAATCAGAGAAGCTAAGGAAAGTTGAAGATTTGAATGGTGTGATGGAGCTAGCGAATTGTGACGCAGCTAGCCAATGGTCTTTGAAAAAAGTATCCATGCTCAGAGAAGCGATGAAACCCTTGGAGGACCTCTTGGATACTACAAAATACTACTCACACACGTGCATGGCATAAGTGTGTGTGCGTTAAGGAAGGCCCGCCTTTTTTTTCAAACGTGTGATCTCTTTAATTAATTTTTCTACCACATGTTATAGTATCATTGGGCTTAAAGTTGGGGTATATAGGTTTTCAAGGGTGCTGAATCCAAATTTGAGGTCAAAAACCTGAATTTCCGACCCACCGAAATACCCCATTCCATGACACACAGTGTAGAACGTGTGATCAATTGAATGAAGATCAAATTAATCAAGTCGAATAAGAAATATGAGTCGTTTTAGTGAATTTCAATTGAGCGAATCAGAGCCCTAACCCCAAAGGTTGTTGGACCACAACCTTGAAACAAAAAATAAATTCAAACAAAGTCCGATTGTATTAAACGTGGGGACACAAATGTCACAGGTGGCTGATAAACTTTCGGGTTATACCTTCCTGTAATACAATCACAAAAATTGAACTATCCATTAAAATGTATGAAATAAGTCTAGGATGTTTTTGCTAAAGATGACAGAACTTTTATATCCATGGAGTCAAATCATGATAAAAGATGTAGGGTAGTAGGTAGTACAAACTAGAATGGATGGTTGCCTATTCTAACAGAAACAATGCTTTCATTAGGTTCCGTTTGTCTGAGTCAAGACGCTGAACATCCATGGTGCAAAAGTGAGGTATCACACCTGATAGACGTTTGAAGTGTTGAAGAATTGAAGAGGCTTTGAAGACGACTGGTGCCTTCAGAAGGGTATCGATGCGTTCGAACATCTCTGAACTAATTGGAGATAAAATTGCAACTTCATGACTCTCTGTGTCTTCAAACAGGATACCTGGAAATTTATGATTCAATACAATTATTCGCCAATGAATCCTAGCGTTATTAAGAATTAATAGGAATTCGGCGGAAAAATTTATTGGAAAAATTCGACGTTTCCCAAATTAGGTAACATTTTCTTTTCAGAGTGCTTTTTCATGTCTCAAACCTTGACTAAAAAACAAGGTCAGGCAGAAAGAAGAAAGAAAGAAAGAAATCAGGAAGAAATTCAATCATCATCAGGAAGATCAACATCATCAAACAAACACATCATCACATTCATTCATTCATTCATTTTCAGGAAGAAATTTAATAACTGTATCATCAAATTTGAATTTACACAGCAAATTAAGGAAAACCTTAAAATGAAAAATAATTTTAAAAAAATTAAAAACAAATGAAATAGCTTGGAAAGGAAGACTCTAAAAAGTCTAAGATGCTTTTTCGTTGCAAATTAGTTGTTGAATTGACTCCTGAAGTTTGGCAGACCTGTTTTGTTTACACCCTGTATTTTAACCTACATAATGCTTGAAGGTTAATGTTTGGTTACAACCAAAAAGAAGATTTGAGTTTGGCAGTTACTCGGGAGTGGAGTTTGGGTCATGCTGCTCCTTGATCCAAGGGAAGAAGTGCCTTCTTTGTGTCCTCAGCTTACGACCCCCCACCCAAGAATTTGGTTTTTCGATCTTGTCTATCCTCGAAGTTTTAATCAGTTTTTTAAATGAGATTTTATGAAGTTAATTTGGAATTATTTTATTTATAAAAGTGGTTTTATTAGTCTTGAATGAGAGTTCTTTGTTGCTATTCATTCCCAGATCGAAGAGTTACTAATACCTACTGAATAAACATAATCAAAATATGAAATGAGCTTACCAAATCCATAGCAGATGTTCAAATTGTCCTGTTTCTTACACAGAGCAATGATGTCGCCGAAAATACAGCTTTTGTGTCGCAACCAAATATCATCATTGCATCTGTAATCAAAACAGGATTGTCAAAAATTGGCACTAGAAAAATAATAGAACGAATAGGTAGGGTCTAGTTGTAACATAACAAAAACAAAATGTACGTTATAATATTCAGGGAGCTTGAGAGTACAAACACACAGAAACTATTTTTGCGACGAGCAAAATTTTAAAAAGCCTTGCGAATACCACATTTTTCGTTATACTCCGAAAAGTTAAGATAACACTGGTATAGACGTATCAACCAAGTTATCATACCTACTTTTGCATAGTTTATTGTGAGTTTGTTTTGACTAATAACTGATTTTATAAAACTTTACAGGTAGGAGTACCTCAATTGTTTTTATTTGAAAACCTAAACAATCCCTTAAATACAGATATTTGTAAGTACTGATTCAATTGAGTTATGAATATAGTTGGGTTTAGTTGCAGGCCGAAACTCACTTGTGGATCCATTTAGCTCGAGCTTCCTTATCATCCTGACTCAGTACGTTGGACAAGTATACCACAGCCAGAGATTCTCTAAGTCTAGCTGCAGTTGGTAAAGAAACTGCTCTGTAATTAAAATGTAAACACATTGTTTAGTAATGCATGCATTCCAGGGGACATCTCTTCGTATAAGTTATAGTTCTTCCAATATCAATCATAAAACCTTTTTTTACCTTTCTAAAACAGTTTCACCCAATGTATTATAGTTAATACGCTGAGGAAGTAACTTATCATTTTCAGCTTTGAGAGAACCAAAAACTGTGTTTTTAAATAAGCAATCGTCGATAAAAAGGTACCCAACATGTATTTTTTCAGTTTTTTGATGAATTTTTGTAAGGACCTGAAAAGAAACTACGGCTCTCATTTATATTATTTCGATGTTGGCTGCCCTGATGGGTGCATCGTCTTTCCCGGCCTCAGCTCCTGTTTTTGAATTAACTCTACTGTTTCGATGTTTGAACTTCTGACTAACGTTTTTTACTCGCTGTACCACTCATGTTACATTTCCAGTACAGTTTTATATTATAATAGATTTTGTTTGTTCAACGTTAACTATAGAGATCAATAATCCTGATTCATCAACAAAAGGTAAGAGAATAAAACTGGAAATCTTAATAGGACCAGTTTATGTAATCCGTATCAGCTGCTTAACATTTGATTAGTTTCTGTACTGTGGTCCAGTTTTCTTGCTATGGATCAATATATGTACTATAGATTGGTTATCACAACTTGTCTCAGGTTGGATCAGTTTCCATACATTAGATAAATTTTCTTAGTGATCCAAAAAAACTCAAAATCACACCCATAATTTGAATCATGTTGAAGGTGATGCCATGGAAGAAGATAGGAGGAAAGCTCAGTCAACGTTAAAAAACGTGACGAAAAATCGCCCCCCCCCCCCCCCCCGCTTTCAGCGCAACCTTTAGGTGGCGAAGAAAAACATAGTCCTCCGATATTATACCACTCAGTCGCTAGAGTGCAGCTTTGTCCCTCCTGCTCATTCCCGCGGGTTTTTTTTTAATTGCACTTCATCAATAATACTTGTGGAGTACGATTTTGGACGCTCTGTCCTCTATAACTATCGTAATAGTTATAGAAATAAGATACCAGGAGAAAAGGAGTAATGGCAGGTATGTACATACCTACCATAGAATGAAAAACAAAAATATTGTTCTAGAAAACCACTGATTGGCACAAAATATGACAAGTGTAATTTCTTTTCAATATCAAAAACAACTTTTTCAACATAACAACTAGGTAACTAAATTCCTACAAAAAATTATACCCAGGGACTGTAGTTACGCTACAATATCATCATCTATCATCTGCATCACTCTTATCACTGCATTTCTACCAAGGCGTACCTACTGATGGTCTCAAGTTATCGGAATTGACATCTACCAACACTACTTCATGTTTTGAATAAGTGAAAAGCAAACTGGAACATAAACTTAAATTAAAATTAAACCTCAAAAACGAACCACTATCAAACAGAAAGACGAGAAAACATACGTTAGCAACGAGAAACACATCTGAAAAGTACGTTGGAGTAACTGTTATCAGGGCTGGGGGGAGGGGAAGCATTACGAGCTCTAGTGACCGTGAATAGTACTTCTTAACTCTGTTCGCCACCTAAAGAGAACACTACTGTCGCGATGAACGACAATGAGCTTTCCTCCAATCTTCTTCCATGGTGATGCTGTGTGCTATGTAAACTTGTAGTGAGCAATGTGAAACACACTTCGTAGACTACCCTATCATCACCTCAATGTTGGATATCCCTCACATTTGTTAGGTACTTTGCAGATCTGTCGACCTTCTATCCCATTACCTACACAACCATGTTATGGATGACAAGGAAGCTATGTGCCACACCCACTTGGTAGACTACCCACTCATCCCTGTTCCCCGCCGCATTTGTCGGTTATCAGAACCCCCCTACTATAGCATTACATTCTAAAGCTTCAATTTGAAATACACAAATGGTCCGTCAAGTTACAGGGGAAGTTAGATGAACCAATTTTCCGGAATCAGCAACCACGTTTTTCAACGATTTTCACTCACTTTAGACACTTCCAACAAACCAAAATGGAATCCGTTTGAAACGGGACCACCATGGATACTGGTAGAACAAATTTCAAAACGAATCAGGCATTTTGGTACAAAAAAAAGAAATGCAAGGCGTTCAGTCATCAAATAAATATTTTAAAAAATCGTTATCCCATGACACATTGAAAAGTGTAGGTACTCCCTCCTTTGCGCCTACGGCAGTTTCGCAGTCAGTAAAAATGAAAAGGGAAAAAAGAATCTGGTCAATATTGAGAGTCAAATAAAATCATGCACACGAACTGAACATCCACATTTGTTATCATAATATTATGATGTTATCATATTTTTTTATATAATATTGAATCAAAATAACAAATATAAGGTGAAAATTATGTAGCACGAGAAATGCCAGCAGAATGTCTACTAGAGTCGATTCAGCTAATTTGGGTGACCCATTAATTGAAATTTGTTTATTTTCTGCTAAAACTAGAAGAAATGTTGAGCTAAAAACTGTTTATTTAAGTGGTTTCACAATACTGTTAAAGGTCGATTAATTTTCCAATTTCTCGTTATGGGGTCAGAAAGTGAGGGAGCTGGGTGGAGACGCTCGGATTCTGAAGTGGGGACTCATTAAGGCCCTGAAATCTGGAAAAGTCATCGGGCTATGGCAGTAGTACCTAGCACCAATAAACGAAAGTTTCTTTCATTACCGTGTTTGTGCCTTGCTGATAGAAGCGACGTTGTAGTGCTGGAATTTCAAATCTTTCAAATTCTCACACGAGATATTTGGGGTAAATCCCCGAAGAAACGATGGAGTAAGAGACATAGAGAAATTATCCTGTCTTTGAGTGCTTGTGAATTGAATGAGATGATCCGGTTTCAGGTGACTGATGACCATAGAAATTATATCCAATCCAAGACCTGCAGAAGAGAAAAAAAAATCAGGTTAGATGATGAGGCAGGTAGTATATGAATGATTAATAAGTAATAGGCTTTTTGCATCGTAAGTAAAATTTAACCATCTCAGGTAAAATTGTTGTCCAACTGCCATCGCGGACATCATCAGCTTCTTCCAAAGAAAAGATCAGTTTTGGTTCTGATAGTTTCGCTTATGGATACTTACTGCCTCACCCGATTAAGTGGAGCACGGTTCACCAATGGCCCAACCCGAAAAACTATCAAGAGCTGCAATACCGCCTATGAGCAGTCACCAATCCAGATAATCTCCCGGGCCGACTGGCCTTTACTGCCGTGCTCTCACGGGAACGAATTCATTAACCCTGGGGAACGCGCGCTCATTTCCAAACATGGAAGCGCGCGCTGTATCTGGGAGATAAAACAAGGGAATTAGGGCTTTAAAAAGGACCCAACCGCAAAAATAGATTTCGTTAAACAAATCTAATATATTTTTCGAAATAGAGTAGTTTCAGTCTTTGTAGACGAAATCAAATTGATCAATAAGCTCAGATTGGTGTGGTTTTCATTAGTTTTCGATAAGTAGTGAAGAATTCACGGTTGTTTTGCCCTGGTTGTCTTAGGCACATATCCGCCGAAATCTTTATAACTTCCAGCATCACTCAGTTCGGTTTCTGAATCGCCTCCTCTTCTTTCTATCATCTCCTCTTCCACGTAACCGTCAATGTTGTCAATCTCGCCTGCTTGGACATCAGGGAGTCAACTCCGTTCTTACATAGATCCAAAAGAAGTCGTTGTACTTCCCGAATATCCAGGTTGTTTTTTTAATTTTTGTGAATTACCAATTTTCAGAAATAAAACATGAAAAGTAGAGTCAAAAGAACTTTATGGAACTCGGGAACGCGCGGTATATATGAGATAAATATCGCATTTTAATGCACAAATGGACTTTTCACTCATAGTTATGTACAAGCAAACGATCAAAGGACCACAAAAAATGCAAAGAAAATGCAATGCATGCTGAAATTGCAAAATACAATGCTAAGAAATGAGAAACAACTCATATGTGAATTTCTTACATGGGGGCGCACGCTTTATCCAGGAGATAAAAACTGATGTCTGGACCCACTTCGTGAATGGAGAGCAGTGATGGGTGTAATGTCATACATTTATGATCGTTAGTTCTCAAATAAAGTGAGGTGTAGGAAAACCCAGAGTGGCATGAGTCATCACCAACACGGATGCGGTGAGGAAGGGAAAGAACACATCATCTGACGTCACCTCTTTTCCAATCTCCCCTCACCATAATAGCTAGAGTATATAAGCCGCACTCAGGGGTCTTCCTACATGCATTTGTACCTAGTCAATCCGACTTATCGCCTTCACTTCTTACCTACAGCCCAGTTCCTCAGAGGGAACAGTTTAGGGACCTCTTCCGAACACTAGGCTTCATTAGGTAAATGCTCCGCTTCCCGCCAGTAGGTCTGGGTCCAGACGCCGAGGTTTGCGGATTGATATTTCAAGCACTTATCTGGACAGTCGGCTGCGAGGCGCTGTGGATGTAGTGCCAAAGCTGTAGGCTTAGGGATCAATCTCTCTGTTGTGTAGGGGTCAGGCAAGTTTACAAATCAGCGCATCGAGAGGACCATCACCCTCACTCGAATACATGGAGAATAGTACACCGGGCAAACTGAATTGTAACAGACGGTTGATGATACAGCTGCAAAAACCCACAGCTTTCCCGTCCTTCCCTTTCCAAGTGCAATTTACGAAAAAGTCATACACTCGTATCTGCAAGATACTGCGCGTTCCAGAGGGTTAAACCAGCTAATGGCCTTGGTGCTTCAGCTTTGTCATCAGCGATGACCAAACCTATGAATTTGGTAGAGTTAGATTTTATCAGTCGATGACCTTCAGCCTTCTACACGGCTCATTTTCAATCTGAACTGCGAAGTTTCTTCTGAAACGCACACAGGCTTACAACTGTGTCATAGTACCGTTTTCAAGATTTTTCATTGGCTCCCTCATGTCTATTTGAAACCTGATTATTGTTATCCTCAAGCAATACAGGTACTAATGAAAAATTCTGTTTTTTTCATTGCCTACAGAGGTATTTATATTCACTATGAGTTGGAGTAAATAGGCTACTTGAAGTTGTTATCTACGTACCGTATTGGAGAGTCCGTCGTAACCAGCAAGTCGAGTACAGGAGGCTACGATGGTTACGACGGACTCTCCAATACGGTACGTAGATAATAATTGTATTCTTATAACTAGCGGAACTAACCCCATTCATTTAATACTTGAAGTTGAATTACCTTTCGTCATTCCCATAGTATTGACAAACCAAGGCAAGGAACAGCATTGCTCGTCATTAGCACAGAACTTGAATAATTCAGCAACTGCATCAATATAAGCTCCCAAACACTGCATTGGATTAGCATCACCAACAAAGTACGACCTAAAATCAGTAAAACGCGTTATTTCCACGAGGTTCTTGTACTACCAATCATTTGTTTCCAATGTTTTCAATTTGTTGACAATGAGGAATTTCACCATGTCGGAATTTCCTATTTTTGACCCCAAAATCGGATTCAGCACCTCGAAAAAGCCCCTATGGCAAACTTTCAGCCCGTACTTCCTATTTACGAATAAACAAAATAGTGTAGAAAGTATTAACGTTTAAAAAAACCGGGAGGATGACGTCAACCTTGAATAGTTCATTTACGGCCGCTTGAAGCGCAGAGATCGTGAAATCTATAGTCCTCAGATGCAATATTTCACAAATCCAGTAAAGATCAAAATCGAAAAACTGAAAAAAATAGAAAAAGCATGAAAGGGAAAATTAGGTTTCCCCTGTTTTTGTTTGATAACTTTCCTCTCAGATTACACGATTTCATTATTCTGTCGGGCAAGAATGGGAGGAGACGGCGATCCGAACAGCCAATCAGCGAGCATTTCGGCTTCACGTTGAAGAGGTCCGTTTTCCCGGTTATTTTTTGAAATCATAAATTTTGATTGTCTCCCAAAAAAAAAAACAGGAGACTTATTTTCTGAAATCAACCCGAGTTTCATCTATCCCACACCATTAACTATTCAGGAAAAATGCAAACAGAATACGGTGAAATTCCTCATTCTGATTGTTTTGCACTAGGCTGGAAGTTGATGAACCAGATGGAGACTGGTCTCTCCCAAAAACACCTATTTTTATTCAAAAGTGTTAGTTCGCAGAGGAGAGATCACAACTTCCAAATGGAAGGCTGTAGGGTGGGTGGTTCCTGTGAGTAACGCTTATCAGAGAGGTTTTGGTGGGAGAGAAGCATTCACAAAGGCTCGTTCTACTAGAGTTACCTGTCGGAGAGCTTACGAACTAAACTCCAGAAGTTGGAAGTTCGCACTCAGTTGGTCTGTTTGGAGAGGCAGTCCTGAATGGTTCAGAGGGGTTTGGAGGAGTCCATTCGCCTCTATCCCCTCCCCTTTTCAGTTCCGGTTTGGTTCTGGACTGCCTCTCCAAACAGACCCAGTTACAAGAATGGGGTATTTCAGTCGATTTTTTTTTTTTTTTTTCAAAAGAGTATGGCTCAGGAATAACGGTAATCAGGTCTGTTTGTTGAGAAAATGTTTTTAAAAAATCAGAGAAGCTAAGGAAAGTTGAAGATTTGAATGGTGTGACGGAGCTAGCCAATCGTGACGTAGCTAGCCAACTGTCTTTGAAAAAAGTATCCATGCACAGAAACCCTTGAAGGACCTCTTGGATACTACAAAATACTACTCACACACGCGCGCGCAGTAGTCCTTGCCTAGTGTGTGTGTGCATTTATAGCGGCCCGCCTTTTTCAAACAAGTGATCTCTTTAATTAATTTTTCTACCACATGTTATAGTATCATTGTGCTTAAAGTTGTAGTACATAGGTTTTCAAGGGTGCTGAATCCAAATTTGAGGTCAAAAACCTGAATTTCCGACCCACCGAAATACCCCATTCAATTCTTCAATTTGAAGAAATTCTTATGTTACCAAAAATGTTGTTGCTAAAGATAGAAAAGGAAGTCCGATGTTTACTACCTATTCTTTACTAAAAGTGAGGAACCTCATGTATAATAAAACCTGCTCTTCATTCAAGTTTTCCTTAAATAGGAAACAATTGTTTGTTTAACACTTTCCCGAGTATGATTGAGTTTGTCAAGTTTGTACGATTGTTTGAGTTAAATATTTATAGTATTACCTAGTTCCTGACCAGCATCATCAAAGCAGTTTTCAGGTCCAAAGGAAGGGAAAGGCGGTTTTTCCACTACAAGAAGGTCGACGAAGCAAGAACTGAGTTTGATAATTAAATTTGGATACTATGGGGTGCAAACTTCGTTGTAAGCAATATTCTATGATCATTGGGGATACAGGTATAATAGAACTCCAAAGTTAGATGACCGGAGTCCACCCTCCCCTACTTACATAATACGAGTACTCAAAGGGAAGTAATAACTCAATATTTTCATAGTACATCTAGGTATCAACCGAAATGGGCACTTACCTTATTGGTTGTTTGAGATGCGAATAATTCGGACCAATAAGAGGAGTATCAACAATAATTGCAGATATACAGCCACAGATTGTGAACTCAGTTTGTCCAATATCCAAATCGATATAAAGAACTGACGAAGTGTGGTTAAGAAATCGGTTGACGATATATTTCAGATACGAAGATTTCCCAACTCCTTTTCCTCCACAGACCACAGTTTTGCACGTTGAACCTGTGAGATGCAGAACGACAAAAAGGTTAGAGCACGTTAAATTACGTAGCCAATAGATGAGTGAGAACATACAGAGAATTGGTGATTGACAAATTTACTACGTTTTTTGAAAGTGAACCAGTATTAGTGTGGATAAGAAAAAAATAGTCTCAAATGTGAAAAAATAATATTGTATAATACTGTCTACTTGACAAGGTAACACACCACTTTTGATGAATAACATAACGTATTGGAAATAATAAACAGCGTATGTTATAAAAGAAAATGAAGGAATATTCAAAACCAGCTCAAAAATTTCATAAAAAATAGTTCAAATTTTTCTTGGATGTCCGAACTAGTTGTTGTTGATCGCAATAATATTTTTCGAATCCGAAAATTTAAACCAAAATAAAATTTGAAGACGATTTAGGTACCAGATTTTAGTGTCAGAGCTCAATATGCTTTCCCATAAACAATAGCAAGTCCTACAAGTTTCTATCAACATTTAAAATTCCCCTGAACTAATCTTCATGGAGAACATTCAAAAAGTCACCTTAATTCTTAACACTTTAGCCAGGATATCGTCACCTATGTTCACACACCACCTATCTACATTTTCCCAACTTTTCAAGAGAAACAAAAAACTGATTTGCGGGCTCATTTTCCGACTTTATCAACTTTTTGCTTCTGTTCATTCACTGCAACTAGTTTTGACACGCCTCTAGACATAAATTTTAGTTGAAAACGTAGTAACAAGCAAAATAGCGTTGATAGGTGGTTTGTCCACAACAACAAGAGGTTGATAGGTGCTTTTCTATAAACATTATAAGTAAGTTTTGCATACCAAAAAAAAAAGTATAGGGGTTAAAAATAAAAAGGGAAGGTATAAATAAAAATTTTTTTAAAATAAATAAAAAAGCAAAAAGTTCTCGTATTATTAGAATTACTTGTTTAAGCGTGTAAAATTATTTCTTTACAAGATTCCGCTGATTTTAGAAAGTTTGAGTTCCTGTTCTAAGTCTTAGTATCTTTGTGATTTCCGCAAACAGGACCTCATCAGATTTGTATTTTTTTTAGCTCATGTACCTACTTAGTTAATAAGAACGTTTTGGCTTTAATCTTAATACCTTTGTGATATTCGAAAAAAATGTACCTCGTGAGATGATTAGATTCTAATGGAGTTGCTTAGTGATTTTTAAAATTATTTATCTTTCTAGTGAAAACAAATGAAAAGAAACCATGATGATAAAGAAAATTTTCTAGTTACAAGAATTGCCTAGTTCCTTTTTTCAATGGTGTCGGAAGTTAAGGTTTGTTACTAGGTAGATGGTTGGTTAGACCTAGCTTCTTTACTAAGTTTGGAACCAGCCTACTTTGTCTGAGTCGTACATTCCTTTAAGTCTGATTAAGTGCCTTATAAGAATTTAAATAAGGTCGTATTCCTTGTTTGTATGAATGTTTTTTCTTTCCTTTCTCTCTTGAGTTTTCTGACCCAGTATCAATTCGATTTTGGATTGGATGAAACAAATAATTCTAATAATACGAGAACTTTTTGCTTTTTTATTTATTTTTTTAAAATTTTTATTTATACCTCCCCTTTTTATTCTTAACCCCTAAACTTTTTTTTTTGGTATGCAAAACTTACTTACAATGTTTATAGAAAAGCACCTATCAACCTCTTGTTGTTGTGGACAAACCACCTATCAACGATGTTATAACCACCTACCTAAGCTCCTACAGTTGATAGGTGAAGTGGCAAATAGCTGGGTCATGTTGATAGGAGCTGTGGAAAGCATTCTTCACTGTTGATAGGTGGTTAGGAAAAACCGAATGTGTGTTCAAATTAGTGTTTTCTGACTCACCTGATCTAGATAGAGCAATTTTGAGTTAACCAGTGTGCTCGGCGCGGAATGTTACATACATAAATGAGAAAACCTCATTTTCGCCAAAATGGTAGATAGGTGGTGTGTGAACATACGGAACGATAATATCGTTCCATATATTATATGCCTTTCAGGCATGATTGATTCACATTATAGCCACAGGGGGCGGTCTCTCTTCCTAGGAGATTGCCAGTTGGATATATGGTGTGGCGGAGGGACCATCTGAGAGCCAAGTTCCATCAAACTAATCATCCAAATGAAAGGAAAAAAATGGTGATGTGATTTCTTGTACAAATTTTTATACACCCTTCTTCAATTATTCTTCAGTTATAAGTCATTATCTGAATAGGAAAATCACTTAGCACGGCTCTGCAAGGTATTGTAGTTGTGTTTATAGCATGAGTTCCTCATTTTGAATTCACATACTTAAAAGGCATATATCCGCCTATAAGTATGTAGCGAAATCTCGAGAAGGATGCCTGAAAGGCACATGTCCCTTGTAGCTTTAGTGTAGGTAACGTGCCCCAACAGGCAGGTATCCTTCCGAACGATAATTTAAATCATGCAACTTCCGAAGTGCTAACTGTAAAAAAAAATTACGTTTAGATTGACAAATAGATAATTGGCTGATCTCAAAATGTAAGTACCCACCTTTGTCCCACTCAGAAATGAAACTCGAATAAATTCGAGAGAATACTTCGTCAAATTCATCACTAATCTTCAGTTTTCCAACGATTCGACTACCACCTTCTACATCCAGGACACAATCCAATATTCGTTCAGCCTCTGCAAACATTTGAAATCCTACGGTTTTTTGTAAGTTAGGAAACAGTTCCAACTGATGACGGTCCAAACAAATTTGCCAATGCTGATAATGTTCTTTTTTTGAAGACACGCAAATTATGCAACCAACTGGCCTAACGCAATTTAATACGTCCTTCAGAGAATTTTGAAACTTTTCACAGTGACCGTAGTCGTCTAGTTCTGAAGCGAAAATATGGCTGTCACTTGTTGTCGACAAGTACTGAGCACTCCCTTCTTTCATTGAGAACAGCCTCAACGGCAACCGTTTGTCTACGGACGAAGCGATGTACCCGTGCGACATCAATTTACCGGCCAGCACGTTCACCTCCAGAATCCCTTGGAAGTACAGACTACTCGGGTATTTCAACCCGATCAAAAGAGTTCCACTTCCACACCTCCTGATGAACACGTTATTCCGGGGAGAATCAATCCTAGGGACATCAGTTTGTTGCAAAGGCAGCACATCATCGATACTCCCGACAACCACATCCTCCGAAGCACGCATTGTCACAACTTTTTACTACGATGTATTCACAACAGTAACCGCATTATCATGACAAAAATAGAAATTTTCAAATTGGTGCTTCTAATAACAAGATACGTATAAAAAATATTTAAAGGGGAAACACGTGTTGAAGAGATACAACAATCACAATCAAAATAACTACAAGCAATAACTGATAAGAGATAACGTTTCCTTAGAAACTGACACCACTGACACCACATACATAAAAAAGGGATTTCATGGATCACATAAACATACCAAACATTTCTTGAGGTAAAGAAAGGTTATTAACAGTTTTTGATTGATACTTTTGGTTTCAAATTATTATACGTATGCTGCAGCTGACACCAATATGATGAAATGAGCCTTAGCAGGTTGAAAAAATTGCAGCACAGCTGGTGTTTAGCATCCATGAAATAGAGAATTTTTTCCGCTGCCGTAAGTGGCCATGGAGGAAGTAGACCTAGGCCCACTCGACTGGAGGAGGCTCAGTAGATTGTGTCATTTTCCCATTCATTCATGTTATTTGACAAATTTATCTGTGGTTATTGTTAAATTGAAGGCTCAGCATTTAAATAAAAATGCTACACTGATTGAAACTTCCACATGGATGGTTCCACTTTTCTTGGTACTAGCTTTCGAAATCAATACTTGGCTCAGGGCTAGAGGCCTAGTAAAATACTTGATTAGCTGGTTTGGGAGAACGGCATACCTAGTTCACATAAAGTGACGCAAGGAGCGCTGTCGGCGGTAGTTGGCAGCTGTACTATTTATCGTTTATTAAAACCAACTGGATCACTAATTATGTGGAAACAATTTATTCGTGAGTATTCAAAGAGGAAACTTCGGAGAATGGTGTGATTTAATGTGGAATTTGGAAGAAGTAGAGTACGAATAATAATGGCTCATAAAGAACGCCAGCGCTCCTGAAGAATGATTGTGTCGTACGTCGTTACTTCATCCCCAGCTGGCAGTGTCTCATATACAACAACTCCCTCTCCTCAGCGCATGGGAAGCGAAATCTAGTGAGGAGGAAGTAATCACGTTGGCAGTGGATCTTCACGAACCCTTCCAAGCTACCATTTTTGATCGCACTGCTTAATTTTTCGTAATATTCTTCAAACCAAATTTGAAATCGTCGCGTTCTATACTTTATTCGTTTAATGGTTGTAACTAATTGGTGTATTTTATCGCGCAGATGACAGGCTGAAGTTGAAAGTGGAGTGTTTATAGGAGAAGCGTTTGGACTTAAAGTTCTGACCCGAAATAAGTGTTAGGGGTTTGGTATAGTTGTCATCAGAAATGAGCCGCCAGGCCATGGGAAAAATTAATGTGCCCGACGCGTTTCGTAGTATTCTCCTAGACTTGACTGTTAGTTATTTGTTGGAGCAGCCAAATGATGTTATTGAGTTCGCACTTCAGCACTTCACGAAGCTCAAGTTGAAGCGAGAACAAGAGGCGGCCGCAGCTTCCAAGCCCCCGCTCGAAGAGAACTTATCAACGGACGATGAAGGTACTTTTCCAAACATATTCATTGATTATTCAAACACATGTCGTGTTCGGTAATTTCGAATGTTTCGTTGTACACATTGGTTGTTTTCTGTGTGGGATGTGGATAAATGTCACGAACAGACGAGCCAGCTTTGCCCGTCAGGTCACCTGTCATAGTGGGTAGGATTCGTCTTAGCAAGTGGCATGAGAATTTCTAAACAGTTCGTTTCATTTCGGACAACTGAATCTATTTTGCTGTTATAACTTTTGATTTTCACTGTACACCAGGACTTCACAATGTTTTTAAAATTTTAATGCCAGACAAGTTGCTGATTATCTGGCTGAAATCTATTGATTTAACTTTCAGTTACAGAATTTATTGGAATTATTGTGAGATTAACGATTGTTGTCTTAATGTCTTAAGTGGGAACCTCCAAACGAACCTGCTATCTTGGAGGAATTGGATTGTAAGGAGGGGTGGGCTCTTAGGTATCCAACTGTATCCAATGATTCAAGTTGATCTTGGTCCAGGTGATTTTTTCAACGTGCATTGACATCGGGGAGTTCTTGACGAAGAGTTCAATCTTTATTATAATAAAGCAAGACTGATGATGAACAGAAGCCTATTACTAAGAACTCCATGAGCTTCTCCAGAATCACCACTCACCCTCAAGTGATACGAAATTACATTGTTCAGTTCTTTCAAGTAATAATACCATCAAATAGGTTATTTTCTTGGTCTCTCAAATTACGTTGCCAGGAGTGAGTGGCAGAACATATTTTACTTATTGATCGTAAACAATTTGTAAATGCCACTCGTAATTTTCTATGAATGGGTTTTTGGTGCCTACTTATGAATAATTCGTACGTGAATGTTTTGAGTTAATGAGTATCGAGGTGATGAAGAGGTACCTACGCTCCTAACAATCTTGGTTTTTCTAGCTAATTATTTATGAATGGATATTTTGGTTTCAGAATGCTCGTATTTTTTTTTCTTGTCTTGAAGGTTCAGTATGTCCAACCGTGTAGGCTCATCGGAAGACAGAGCTGTGAATGAATTCCAATCTTTGAAAAACTGGCTTTGTTTTTCGATCGATACCTACCTTATTGCTGTATATTTAATGACCTCGATTTTATGAGCATTATTCCCTCTTCTGTGAACGTATTTTTCTGGGGCTCGGATGATATTGATATTTTAGAGAAGCTCTTGGAAGTTGGTTACTTGGTGTTCAGGAAATAATAGTTATGGTCGAGTCAACTGTGATCGTATCAAATTGTTCTTTCTAACTTTCTCTCATATTATTTTGCTTAGATTCTACCTAAATTCTTATATTTAATTGACTTCCTCCTCTTCTGGAATACTCAAAAACCAGAATTTCAACTCTTTTCCAAAATTGAAAAAAAATGGATATATCAATCAGTTTTTTAATTTAAAAAAATAGTTTAGAAGTTTCCTCAGTTCTCGTCGTGGTAATTCCATAGAAAGAAGGAAAATCTCCTTACATTTAATGTCGGCTACGATGCGGTTATTGTCTTAGGCGGGACTATCTTACATGACCTCAGTTGTCGACATACCCTAGTGCAGCTATTATAAGCTGTACCTATGCTTTATAACATGGAGTATCGTAATTTGAGCGTTAAAAACATTAGCTGTTCAAAAAAAAAAAACTGTAAAAATACAGAAACTATTCAAGTTCTGAAAAGCTTGTAAAAAGTTTACGAACGTATGCATCCTCAGTGCACAGCATGAGGATGTGTGTTTTCTTAGTCGAATCTCCTTTTTCAAAGTCCAAAGGAAATTTTTCAAACATTTTCAACTTCAGCTTGATATTGTTGGACATCAGAAGTCGACAATCCGATCTTTCAAATAACGTCCAGTTACTGCCAAACGCTTTTAAATCTATTTCTCCCCTATCACTCACTCACTCACTCACTCACTGCCCGGGGTTGCCGTTGGAAGGGAGTTTCAGGCTCCGATGGCTATAAGAGCCCTCTTGCGAGGCCCCTTTATTTAAAAAAACGCTGCAAATTATTACACAATGGTTTATTATTTTTCTATATAGATCACTCGTCTACAAAATCACCAACCATCCAATATGAAGAGAAGAAAAAAAAAAAAATCAAAATCACCAACCATCGATCGCATTTCGGTCAGCTCTAATTTGAACGGAGATTAGGCCTCTTTCGCGATTCACACTCGTGTTTTGATTTATATATATGTATATATTTCAATATAAACCCTTAAATTTTCGTAGGGAGCGAACGGTTAGTCCTACAGAGCTCCGCGTGGTCTCTAAAAATTCTATAGAATCTTAAATTGAAGGAAAAACAATACCTTTATATCGAAATTTTTTGAGTTAGGGCGTTCTCAAAATTTCAAAATTGATTTTGGAACCCTTAGAAGTGACCTACATCAACCAGAAGCTTCGGGGCACAATTAGACCCCAAATGGAGCCTACATACCAAATTTCATCAAAATCGGTCAATGCTAAGTGGCAAAAGTACGGCGGACGGCCACATTTTTATTCCATTTTTGGATTCTACGTACCTTGAAACGTGAACCATCAAATTTTGAGGGGAGGTTAAAATTTTTTTTTTCTTGGTCGATTCCAAAGGTTCATTATTGAAAATAATAAACCAAAAGAGGATTCCGCCGGCTACCCCGTGTTGGAGTCAGTAAATCTTCCGCTGAGATCTGCGAATTTTTTTATCCTTTTCCAGGAAATTTCTCGTAGGGATGCACGTTCCACAATGTGGTGACCGAATGCTTCCGTTCTGGACCTCCAGAACGGAAGCCTACATAAAAAGTGCTCAGCGGGGTCAGCTTCTTGTTCGCAAGAACACATTGGTGAAATTCTGTTGTCCATGATGTTTAGCATCCTACGGAAGTCATAATGCCCCGTTAGAATGCCTATCATTAGTCTGATGGTGTTTTCACTTTTGGAAGTTAGCCCTAGGGCTTGTTTAGGATCGTGTGAGGTGATGAGCATTCTGGTCTGTCTGTATCTATCAGTTTCTTTGGACCAGAGTATATTAAGATCTTGGGCTTTCCATTTTTTGACCTATTCTTTGCATTGCCATTTTTTGACCTTTTCTAAAAATCGGCTTGTTCGTTTCCAACCTGGTTGGTATGCCCGGGTATCCATTTTATGGAAATTCTGTTATTTCCAAGAAACAGATTATTTATAGACCTTTTTGTTTCCCACACCAGTTTTGAGGTGGTGATGGGATTTTGAAGGGCTTTTATGCTTGCTTGGCTGTCAGTATAGATGTTTATTTTCTTATTGCTGATACCAAGGTTTGATAATGTCATACTACATTCGTTAATTGCAAAGATTTCTGTTTGGAATATTGTTGAATATTTGTCCAAGCTATAGGAATTGGATATCCCGAGGCTTGGTATGAACACACCCGCCCCGGAGGTGGTTTCCATGTAGGCTCCATTTGGGGTCTAGTTGTGCCCCGAAGATTTTGGTTGATGTAGGTCACTTCTAAGGGTTCCAAAATCAATTTTGAAATTTTGAAAACGCCCTAACTCAAAAAATTTTGATATAAAGGTATTGTTTTTCTTTCAATTTAAGATTCTATAGAATTTTTAGAATTTTTTGAGACCACCCGGAGCTCTGTAGGACAAACCGTTCGCTCACTACGAGAATTTAAAGTTTGGATGTACGATAAATCAGAAACACGAGTGTGAATCGCAAAAGAGGCCTAATCTCCGTTCAAATTATAGCTGACCGAAATGCGATCGATGTTTTTCTTCATGTTGGATGGTTGGTGGCTTTGCAGACGAGTGATCTATACAGGGTGTTTCACGAAAAGGTTACACCCCCCTTCATTTTCGCAAAATACAGCGTAAAAAATTCCGACCAGCGCAATTCTTCATGATTTTTTGTGAGGATCTCAGGAAAAATACTTGCAAAAATGTTGCGCGCAATCGTGCGCAATTGACACTAACTTCATTTTTTCAAATGGAACCCCCCCTTTTTTATTACAGATTCGGATTCTACGTCAAATTTCATGAGAAATTCTTACCCATATCGATTTGTTTTATTGCGCGCAACCTGGCTTTTTGAACGCTCTAAGTTGCGCAACTCCACAATTGCACAAAAATTAGATTTTGGAGAACCCTTAGTGTGGCACATGTTTTTTCATCATTTTTTAACGCTGAATCACAGGATGTCATCCGTTTTTTAATTTGACTGGAATTTTTCAAAATAGCGGCCAAAAATTTGGTTGTTTTTAGTGAAAAAATCGCTCTTTTTAAATCGGTATGAGTTTTTAGGTAATTTTATTCAGTTCAAGCATGATCATGCTGTCAGTTTTTATTTTTAACTCCATCGTAGACGGCGCCAAGCCCGTGGTTCAAAAGGAAGTGAGAAAATAAAAAATAAACATGATTTCGACCTCAAAACTGATGTTTTCGTGAAAGAAATGTTAATTTTTCCTCTTAAATCTTGGTTTTTCTCAAAACGGATGACACCCTGTGATTCAGCGTTAAAAAATGATGAAAAAACATGTGCCACACTAAGGGTTCTCCAAAACCTAATTTTTGCGCAATTGTGGAGTTGCGCAACTTGGAGCGTTCATAAAGCCAGGTTGCGCGCAATAAAACAAATCGATGTGGGTATGAATTTCTCATGAAATTTGACGTTGAATCCGAATCTGTAATAAAAAGGGGGGGTTCCATTTGAAAAAATGAAGTTAGTGTCAATTGCGCACGATTGCGCGCAACTTTTTTGCGCAAAAGTATTTTTCCTGAGATCTTCACAAAAAATCATGAAGAATTGCGCTGGTCGGAATTTTTTACGCTGTATTTTGCGAAAATGAAGGGGGGTGTAACCTTTTCGTGAAACACCCTGTATAGAAAAATAAAAAATAATAAACCATTGTGTAATAATTTGCAGCGTTTTATCTCAAAGCTAGTCTTGAGATTCCAGAAATATTTTTTTCTCATTTCGTCCGTAGGCATTAAACTTTCAGGAACATAAGCGTGACAGCTTTTTTAATAAGCGTATGACCCACTTGAGAGTAATGGGTTAAGTGACTAGTGTCATGCACCCAATCCCCCTTGTGAGGTTAATCTTATAGCAGCCTGCATGGAGAAGACCATGGTTAGTGAATCTATGGGAGCTAATCCCAGGATGATTTGTATGCTTCTGGTGGGGGTGGTGCGGAATGCGCCACTTATCAGCATACAGGAAAGTCGTTCGACTTTTCTTAAGTAATTATTGTTATTTGAACCCGGGCCACCAGCCAACTACTCCAAAGAGCAGTCTTGGAAGTATGATGGCCTTATAGATCCAAATAGCTATTTTGGAGTGATACCCCATTTTTTCCCAATTGCTTTCCTAGCGCAGAAAAGATTGTTAGTATTTTTTTTTGGATTTCCATTCAATATGTGCTTTCCAATTTAATTGCAATTTTAATTCCAATTTAATTGCAATTTAATTCCAATTTAATTTAATTTAGGAGTCAAACATTATACCTAGATATTTGACTTTATTTGATGGTATTATTTTGTTGTTGAGGTAGGTGAGTCCATTTATTTGTGGGCCTCTACGCTTCCTAGTGAATGTGATTCATGAAGAGTCCCTTATTTCTACACCATTCCTCTAAAAGTTTAAGGATAGTGTTGGTTTCTCTGATGATTTCGGTGGTGTTGTCACCCTTAATTATGACTACACCGTCATCAGCAAAGAATTGAGAGTGGTGGCATATTTCTGTTAAGGTTCTGACTAGATCGTCCACTACTAGGCACCATAGGAGGGGCGAGAGTGCCCCTCCCGTGGAGTTCCTCTGTGTACCTTATAGGTTTTTGATGTGTTTTCTATTTCTCTATTTTCTATTTCTATTTCTCCCCTATAATTTTAACAATAGCAATTCCACAGATTATTACTGATTAGAAGTGATTTGGACTCCCCGAAACTCAAATTCATTTATTCGGCACAAACGACCCCATCCTACCTCGCATGTCGCATTAAGTGTATTCATTAAGTAACATGATACACTCAATAATGAGAGAATAAATTATCATACTACCTCTAGCAAGTGAAATAAGATTTCTTGATTAGATAGTTGATGAAAGAAGAGCGGGGGTGGCGGGAAAAGAGGGTTGCAAGGAAAGACACAGGAGTAGGAAGAAACTTGGGAAATAAGATTAGGACAGAAAAAAGGAAGTGTAGGGAGAAATAAGATTATGATTATATCTCCTTACTTATTTTGTGGTTTTCCCTGTACTTGATTTAGAAAATTACCTTTCAAGGCTCATTAGATTCACAAATGAAAATCTTAGTAGTGCTTGTTTGTAGTAAGGGTGTTTCTAGTTGCCTCGAATGTACATCGACGTGATTTTAAGGTTCTTTAGTTAAAGTACGTATTACACAACTACGCATTCTAAATATAATATTAGTTAATTAGTTGAGTATTCTTAACTCGTACTTAAACTAACCCCACCAATTTTCATTATTCTTGTGACATTTTACAAGAGGGTTGAGCGTTAAGTTTACCACTTCTTCAGCTCTCAACCGACAAACATGTATTTCAAGGTTGTGTGGAACTTTGAAGCCCGACAAGATCGGTTACGAATTTTGGTCAAGCGTCATATGTGAAGAAAAAAGGCTGGCGCATGAAGTGCGCCTACACCCTAGAGATGCAGGGTGTTCTCTAGATGAGAGTCTAGCCCCAACAATCCTTGTCGGGTTTCAGCGCTACCTCCCGCCTCTTCAACGAACTACCATTCCTGATTACCATAACTACCATTCTAAAGATTGTTGTCTCGTAATCGTTTTCGTTTCTCTCTGAATAGCTATGGACGTGAATTTGATGCCAAGTGTCGTTGCATGTTGCGAAACGTCCCCAAAGTCATTCAATTTCAAAGCTGATCTCCAAAATCGTCGCTGGTTCATGTTATAGAAATATGAGAAACGAGAGCGATTACGAGACAACAATCTTTAGAATGGTAGTTATGGTAATCGGGAATTGTATTCGTTGAAGTGGCGGGAGATAGCGCTGAAACCCGACAAGGATTGTTGGGGCTAGACTCTCATGTTCTCTAGTACCTACCTGTGCGTTGTGGGTTAACCATACTGAGGTGTACTGAATTAAAAGACAGCTGCGGATAGAAGGACTGCACGAGCTACTCTGAGGCAAACATGTATGTCTGCTGGAATGCGCATCACACATACCTACTACAGTTTTATTAACTAGTGTACTATGTTTACCATACCGATTTTTAGAAATATCACTAGATGTTTTTCATGCCGTCACTTTGGAACCACCCCGCCTAACATCATTTACTTTAAGTAAATCTTGTAGAATCAAACATCAATTTAAAAATGTTCTTTATAGCAATTTAAAAAAAATCCGATTTTCTTTTCCTAGTCGTGATTTTTTTCAACCTCTTGTACAAAAAATATTATTATTTGTATTATATTATATTATATTGATTATTTTTTTGAGAATTTGGCAACGTGAAATTATCGATTGTTGTAATGTGGTAAATAGGATTCGATTGATTAACCTTTTCTCCCCGCTGGGTGGCCACCTGCCCCACAGCTGCTGCCTGCTCACTCTCGTCTTCATCTTTTATTTTTGCCCACTTTCATTCAACATTATCTCTCAACTGAATGATTTTTGTGTTTGATACTTACCTACCTATTACCCTATTGTCCACGACTTATAAAGATTTTTCAATACTGAGTAAGTTTTACATATTTTTTATTTAGAAATATATTGCATTCCACTATAATAAAATAATTTGGCTGAATGTAGAACCCCCTTCATCCATCCCCCCCTGACTGGACTAAACACACTTCAGACACGTGTACCTGATTAAAAAAATCCTCATTCAATGGTGCATAAGAGACGCTTACTGAGAATGAATAGGTAACAGGCAGAAAGTCCACTCTGTCGCATTTTTCTCGCCCCCCACAATATCGCTACTGCCCTGAAATCTGTGGGAAAAGGGTGAAAATGAAAGGTATACTGTTCCCCAACATAATGGTAACAGAATGGAAGTGATTAGTTCAGAAATAAGCACACAGAACGCATCATGAAACCGGAGGCAGATGCCTAAAGACGTTCGTAGGGATCTCAAAACGTTTATCCTCACACGCCTTTAGGCGTCCTTCGGGGGAAAAAGGTTAATACTGTTTAGTACTGAGTGATCACCTCATCTCAGATTTTCTTGTATTTCCACTATTTTCTGAAATCCCGAAAGTTTCCAAAATCGGGAAGAAATATTCTAGAATCTAGGCTATTTGTGCAGAAGAATTTGCATTCAATTTTGGAAAAAAATTAGTTCCTTAGACTTGAGGCAATAATGTAATTCGACTGTAGTAAAATTATGTTTATTTTATTTGCAGATGATTTACCACCCAAGTACAACTACAGAAGGAAATCAGTATTTGCAGAAGCATATGATCCAGAAGAAGATGACGATGATGCAGCTGCTGTAAGTACACTTTTCAATTCAACCTCCTTTCTAAGCTAATTGATTCATAGTCTACCAAGGTAGCGGAAGCATTGTTTTCACTCTTCAAGGTTGAAAAAAAAAGTTGTCCAAAATCAAAATTTCCACTCGTGTTTTAGGAACAATTTTGGTTACGCGTCTCTCAAGATATCCTTGTGACGGGCAAAACTATACGAATTTATAGTCCGATTTCGATGAAATTTTCAGGGATGTTCACGTTTGCCAGTGCGCATGCGCAAACGTGTATTCCTTGCCACAGCAATAATTTCTACATTTTAGATCCGAATTCGGTGACATCTTCAGACGGTCAACTACTAGGATAGTGCAAGGTACTTAGAGATTGATGTTTTGAAATTAAGGGGGTTGGTCGCCGTTCGTTCCTCGTCACGGGTTAGTATTTCCCTAAACTGAAGAGGCTCAAACTATAAAAGTTGTAGGTACCTAAATTTGAAATATTCAAGGATTTTCGAAAGTCATTAGTGCATGGGCGTAGGGAATTGAAAAACTAAAAGATTGCCGCTGGAACCATCAAAATCAAACAATAATTGCTAGAGAAATATAGGAAAACCCGTTCATTCAGTTTGGTTTTCCCAAACAATGCATCGGATTTTCTATACAATCGGGTTATGGATACGAGGAATCTATGTGCCACACCCATTTGGTAGTGCAGATAAGAAGGTAATTGTACTATGACCGTATTATCATGTTTTTCAGCCTCTCATCTATCCCAAGTCGGATGAGCAGAGACAGAAGCTTGCTGAGAATGTCAGAAATATTCTTCTGTTCCGTTCTCTGGACCCGGTAAGGATTTTCTGAATAACTAAATGATTCCAATGGGATTTTCTAGTGTCAGTCAGACACCCCTTTGTCACGAACTCACTTTAGAGAACAATTTGAAGTAATGTCGTTAGCAAAGTGTCTCTGCATAAGCGCTTTCTTAAGTTCATTTTCTGTTTCAGGAACAAACCAATGAAGTGTTGAATGCTATGTTTGAAAAGAGAGTTCAAAAAGGAGATAGTATCATAAAGCAAGGAGACGATGGAGACAACTTCTATGTGATCGATAGGTAAATATTGATGAACCCTTTATAATCTTCTATTCTCTTGAATAGGCAGTAGTGTTTCTTATTCTGGATTTGAGTTATGGAAAAGATTCCAGGCCTAACCCAATTACGTTGCTATAATTTTCTCACTAATATAATTCTGTTGAAAGGATCAAGTTTGTCTTTTAATAATGTTTGTCTTTTAATAATGTCAATTAATAAGCTAGTGATGATCGCTTTTTCCAGCTACATCATGTAACGTTCAAATAGGGTTTGAACCGTAAATTATTCAAGAGCAATTAAAATAAACGCATTCATAGCTAAATATCAACTCAAATTACTTTATTATTTTTATCCACATCATTCTACTCTCGTTTTCTAGGCGTTTCTAGGCTTTCACAACAACATTAACACTCACTGAACTAATAATTTCCCGAGTCACGTTATACATCACCTATCTATTCAACTTGTAAATTATCGTACAAAGACGTTTTTAGGTAGAATGTGTATGTGCAATCAATGCTGTGTGTTCCCAATCTCTAGTGTGCTGCCAATAGGTATTCCATGAAATTGGAAATAATCCCCAGAATTGACTGGTAATAAGTAGAATTCGCGGTAATTGTATTCTCCATGCATGTTTCGAATATTTGTATGTCCACACTAACATGTCGTTAATATCGGATGAACTTTAATTTATTGTTCAAATTTTCAGTGGCAGTTTCGAAGCTTACATCAAAGTGGATGGAGCTGACAAACTGATTCACACTTATCATGGTAGCGGCAGTTTCGGCGAGTTGGCACTTCTGTATAACATGCCTCGAGCTGCGACCATCATTGCTGCTTCGCCAGGTTCTCTTTGGGCGATGGATCGTCAAACTTTCCGTAGAATTGTCTTGAAGAGCGCATTCAAGAAAAGGAAAATGTATGAAACTCTCATTGACTGCGTTCCTATGCTGAAAGCTCTTCAGGTATTTAATACACTCTTTGTTTGTGTTCATATTAGAAGGTTTTTAGCTCGCTATGTACGGGTGTTGTTAAAATTGGCTTATGGGATCAATGCTCAAGGACCCGGGGGCAGCGGTGTGGCTACGGTCGTTGTTTGGCGGTGGACTTTGGACCGACCTCTGCGGGAATCGTGGGTTCAAGGCCCATCGCCGGCAGCGTGCGTTTTTTGGCGGCCGGGGTTCTCATCGCGCTCCTTGTCCCAACCCAGGGTGGTGAGGCAATGGGAAGCCATGAGCGAAATCATCAGAACAAATTCTGATCTTCCCTTTGGAAGACAGCTGATGACATCCACGACGCCAGGAATGGCAGTCGGACGAAAATCCAACCTGAAATGGTTGTTTACTACTTACTACTCAAGGACCCTGCGATCTACAGGTGACGTGAGGTAGACTAAATGTGCAGCACTTTTGGCCCCAGATTAATGTCTTCTTTAACCACAGTGCTTAGGCCCCATAGGTCCCTCCACTTGTAAATTAACTTTTTCTGCCACTTGTAAATTAGCTTTTTCTGTCCAATGAAGCATAATTGAGCAGAGTGGCACAGCACGATTATGTGCTGCAGAGTGACAGAAAAACGATGAGACAGCCAAGAAGTGCCAGGCGTTGTCCATTGCCAGTATACTCTGTAAAATGGGATAAGCCCTTTATCAATTGAATTAATTACTATTTTTTTTAGTGAGAGATGAAAACATTTATTGAACATTTTCGGAGTTTAAAAGTCGTACAAGGACTCTAGTAGTTGTAGAAATGTAAGGGATTTCCGAAAAGAAACCGGGATTTCCTTGGGCTCATCGATCCTACCAGGGGAAATTTAAAAAAAATCGTCGACCCATGACACACTGAACTGTATACCTCCTTCCTTCGGCGCGGCTCCGCCGCGATTGAAGTTGGTCAACAATTGGGATTGGGGACGAATCATGGTTTTCGTGCTGGGGAGCTCCTACTTGCAGTTTTTAAGATTTGTTTCTAATCGCTTGTTTTTTAAATGTCAAGAGAAGTAAAGAATTTTTGGCGGGGCTGTGGTGAGAGGGTGGCTTGGGTCATTGTTTAGGGCAGCCTCATTGCTTATTGCGGTGGAAGTTGGTAACTTTCAGGCGTATGGTTTACAGTGCTGCATACATGGGCAGAACCTATTGCCAGCTGTAATCTGCCTTGCTGGTGGTTGGCAATGGGGTATTTCGGTGGGTCGGAAATTCAGGTTTTCGACTTAAAATTTGGATTCAGCACCCCCAGGGGGGGGGGGGTTGATAGATGAGTACCACAATCGAATGTCGTTACAAATTGAATTGGTATTCATCCATGCACCTATGAGAGTTGACATGAATCTTCTTTTCTGTTAACTACTCTCTGTTCTCTGTGGTATTGTGCGTTTTTTTTTTTATGGGCCTCTGCTGCCTCTCGCTCCTCTTAGTTGCCCAGGGTGTAGGACGATCGCTCACTTATTTTTCTTGATTTTTGTCCATGAAAACTGAATAAAACGACAATTATTATGGAGTTGGAGGGAAGGGGTGGGGTTGTTGTGAAACAATTATTGCAATTGGCTTATGTGTACTGTTTTTTTTTTTTATATTGGGATTGCTCTACACCATAAAACTGTTACACTGATGGTACTCAATTAATCTAAATTATTGAATGTTTCAGTCTTATGAAAGAATGAATCTTGCGGATGCTCTAGTTCCCAAAAGTTACCAAGATGGTGAATGCATAATTAGGCAATATGATGCAGCCGACGGCATGTACTTTGTTGAAAATGGACAAGTACAAATATCGATGCTTGGTGATAACAACAAAGAAGTTCCTGTAAGTATCTTGAGATTTTATTAAATCGTTTTGTTTAATTATTTTCAATAATGATTCTTTGAAATCTATTATGAAATTTTTTTAACATCCCTTAAAATTTTATGGTTTACTTTTCAAGGTAGGTATAGTACTTAGAATCTAAAAATCGAATACATTTTTTTTGTCTGACTGCTGTACGTGGCAATTTCTTTGGTTACCATGGACCGGTTTTGATGAAATTTCGTATATTTGGGGTCTAGTTGTGTCCCGAGGTTTTTAGTTAGTGTCAGTCACTTTTAAGGGGTGAAAATTAGGGGTGCGATTTTCAAACCGCTTTAGCTCGAAAAGTTTTTACTTTTGGTGGTTACTCATTGGGGTTTTTTTCACCAATTTAGAATAGCATTGAATTTTTAGAATCGAATAAGACCACTCAGAGCTCTGTAGGACCAACCATTTGTACCTTTTGAGGACTTGAGGGTTGGACTTACAATACATCAGAAACATGAGTGTGAATCGCAAAAGGCTGTTCATTTGAGGAAACGGGCCTAATATCCGTTAAAATTTCAGATGATCAAATTATTTGAATAGAATAAGCTGGTCAGACCCGGTTCGTTTCTTCGAATAGAGTTTCACGTCACTCAATCTTTCAAGCTTTCTTAGCAACCAAGAACAAAATTTCGTAATGAAGTGATTCATACCCCTCAGATAGCAATGTTATTGCTAGTAGGTATTATAATGGATAAGCCGAGTTCTTTGCAGACAGGTGATCTCTACAGTACAATCCACCAGTTGTGTAATAATTTGCAGCGTTTTCATCACAACTTATCAGGCGAGTTTAGATTGGTCAGTCATCCATGTTGTATACAATGGCAAGTTTTATGACCTTCAAAATTATGGTTACTAATACCTGAGTAACTTGAACACTCAAATAAAACGACTTGTAGCCATAAAGTAAGACCTTTATGACACCTCCAGAATGGCTCACCTGAAATACCGAATCGATTCTGTAAAAATGAATGTTTTCATTACGTTAAAAAACGTTAAAAACTGGCAAATTTACATTGTTACCCGTTATTTCCTATTTTGCTTCTCATTGAATCTAGTTATTCTAATGTAGTATGTTCAGTTGGATTGGTATATCTCATTGTTTGTTTCATTGACCTCTTAGATCAAGACTGTTGGAAAAGGAGATTACTTTGGGGAACTTGCTCTCGTGACTCATCGACCCAGGGCTGCATCTGTATACGCTAATGGTCCTGTCAAAGTAGCTTGTAAGTATTTATGATGAATAATTTATAGGGATGTTACTGTAGAAACATTGTTCTAAAAATCTCTAGGCTCAAGTACGCACTGGGATTCTTTGAGTCGACTCTTTGCGTTTCCAGAGAATCTCGGCTGCGTCCGGGCTGCATCTACGCTGAGTAGACTCATTGTTGCAATGAATCTGGTGTGTTGCGGGCTAGTGTTTCCAGAGTCTTTTGAATCCCATCGAAAATGGGATTGTTTGACTCAATGTTGCGCAACATTGTGTCAGTCCGGACGTGAATCTCAGCCGCGAAGCTTTTGTTTACTCTAGTCCTCAATCCACTCGTGATCGGTATGAGTCTCCACTTGCTAGGAACTGGAGAGCGGCAGCTAGTCTGTTGGCCGGTGAAACAGATTCCCCAAAGTTGGAAAAAGAAGATTCCCAAAAAGTTGTAAATTCAACCGCCAATTTTCGTTAAAATTATTTCAAAATCACTTGGGGACATCCTCATAAAATTCCGGAACCCTGTGCTATCGTTCTATGTCAAAGTGTTCAAAAGGTCTTGCTTGCCCATGCTGATTCCCGCCATGAAACACTATGCGGACCCAACATCTGGGTCGTTTGTTATTAATGGGCCTCCGATTGGATGCACTATGTGCGATCAAAAAAAGAGCGACAGATATTACCGAAAGAGGTCAGCTGTGATCGAGTGAGCTACGGCATGTGTGTCTGGAGACGGGACTCGAACCGGTCGCAGTTCCCCTTCGTCCAAAGCCTTGCAAGGGCGGTGAGGCCAATGGGAAGCCATGAGCGAAATCATCAGAACAAATTCTGATCTTCCCTCAGGAAGACAGCTGATGACGTCCGCGATGCCAGGAATGGCAGTCGGACGAAAATCCAACCTGAAATGGTTGTTTACTTTACTTTTTTTATTACCGAAAGAGCTATTTCCTCTGACATCGTGACGCGGACTGAATCGTGGTGTGGACACAATTCTTTGTTGCGGAGCAGATTGCAAACAATGAATCTACGCAGCCTGGATGCAGCCTCGCACATGAATCGACTCAATGAGTCCCAGTGCGTACTAAGCTTCAGAAATATATGACTGTTGTACCAGTAAAAAATAGAGAATGGCCCACCTAAAACAAACATTTCTAATCTTAACCTTTTCGCGCCCGGATTCTCGAGAGCCTACTGTCCCTCACAGCCCGCCCACCGGTGGGCCCCTCTGTCCCACCAGTACCGCGTTATTTTGGCAACTCGGTGGTTCGTCCGAAGTTGTTTCCTTGCTTTTATGCATTATTTTATTGTACTTTATTTCGCATGATACTTTCTGTTCTGATTTCATGAGAAATATTGAGATTATGTGCATTATTTATTTATTTACCAGCCAGTTAAACATAATGGGAATAATGAAATTAATATAGAGTAATTATGGTACCGTATGACTCGCTCCGTTTTCAATTAAATTCATTCAATGTCTTACCTAATTTATTGTTCCTTATTTTCATTATTTTTAGGAAAATTCCTACAATTTAATAACTTTTCATAGTGGGGAAAACCTAGGTGGGAAGTGGTTGTAGAAGAAGGACTTTTTTGCGAATATTCCCGAGCAGAGTTCAAATAGAGGGTGAAATATCCTTAGAGCGGCATTATCTTTGACAGGCCTACCGCCAAAAGTACCGAAATGAAATCAGAAGGGTTGAGAAAAAAAAGTCGGAGATCAAAATCGGCGAAGATCAAAGAGTACCTACTGTTTGAGGTTCCGCTGCATTAGAACTTACCTACTGGATCAAGGATAAACTACCGACCAAAAATCGCCGACAAACAAAGAGATTAGAGAAAAAAAAACTTGAACTTTTCTAGGAATATATACACTGTTCTATGAATGCAATATCATGAGGTTTGTAATGGAAATTACACCCTGGAAGATCTTAGTTACAAAGTATAAGAGCGCAAGTGCCAGAACGGCTACTATCGGCGGCCGGCAGCTACGGAAAGTACAGGCGCCCGATATATGACGTTGGCGGGTAGGAAATGGTTAAACTACCTACTCTGAATCCAAATTAAAGTAATCAAACCGATATTAGTATAATGAAAAGGGTCCAATGTCAATTTCGTTTGGAGAGTAATGAAAAAATGGAGTAAATAGGTTGTAAATTTGACTACTGTGTACGCTAGTCTCATGGCCTTAGTGGCTACAAAGTTGTCACTCTTGTTACTTAACAGTAGATTAGGTTCGGAAAAACTTTTATTGAGGTAAATTTCTCCGCTGGTGGTGGTTTTGCCTCCAGCTTTATCTGTGCTGCGACTTTGTATGACTATCGGTTGACCCATTTGCATTAATCAGTTCTGGGTTGACGAATAAACCAACAACTTCAATTTTTATTAATACACTCGTATGTAAACATTTTTAAAATCAAATTTATTTGTCTCTGATATTTCTCGGGAATAAACTGTAATTTCGAACTATAATAACTCCATCCATTTTCTTTCAGTTCTAGACGTCGAAGCTTTTGAACGTCTTCTCGGGCCTTGCATGGAAATAATGAAGAGGAACATTGATGATTATGAATCCCAACTAGAAAAAATATTTGGAGCCAAAATTAATATGGATGATGTGCGATGAACAGGTAAGAAACTGATGCCATGATGATTCAGTGAAGGGTTTCAATGGTTAAATGCTTTATTTATTTATTTACTTTCAAATCAGGCGTTTACAAGCTATCATCTCCTCAATATGTCTTGGAAGGGGGATGTTCTTTTTGGTATTTTGTTAATTTTCAGCATTAATTTACCAGATTGGGTTGAGGGGGTTTCATTGTTAATACTTTAAAAAACATTGTAAAAAAATTGATGATTGGAGCAATATGATAGGTCCAAGGAAGTTCTAAAAGGCATAGAAGCTGTTGGGAATTGACTTTCGGCTCACAACCAGCTGCAAGAGTGAGCCGCTAGGTGCTTGGCTTTCCCCTGTCTTTTTCGAGATCATTAGATTATCGTTAGATGTTTTTTAATGGATTCATTTGTAAGGTTCAATTTAGTATGAATGGTAGTAACAGTGCCATATAATATAATTAATCAATACTGGCTTTGAGAGAGTGCCACCAGTACATATCTCATGCTGTAGGAATGTTGCCAGTTTTGGTGGGAATAAAAAAGTATTTTAACTGAACTTTCAGTTCTCAATGTTTTCTGATTCTCTAAATCTCAAGTGTAGACTATTGTTATTTCATACTGTTAGTGAAGTATGTTGAATTGAATGATTGAAAAAGTATTTTATTTTCTGTTTATTTATTATTAATTTTAATCTGCTTGGAAGAAGCAAATTGTTGGTTTTTGAAATTTATTACTACCTACTCATGTTGATAAGTATTGATTTATTGTTGAGATGTTATCAAAATGTTATTGTTACATGTGTAATTGTATATTAATCGGTATAGTTCAATGTATAGGAAGTTCATAAATGTCACCATCATTTTTCATTGTCAGGAATTTGGAATGTAATGATTTCAGATTGTTGCTATACAAATCCCAGTTCTGTTGATGCATAGGTATAACTGTAAGTAACGCAGTATCAGTGCCCAATTTTTGTTTAGTTTTCATGAATGGAGTCTAAAAGCGATGGAGGCAAACATCTTTAGGCTATGCCATATAGTCAACCCTAACCAATCGACCTAATTTGATTATTATTATTATTATTATTGTTTTTTGTTGTCCCTCATGCTTCCATTTTGACCTTTCTCGTGTTATCATTTTTCACTTTTCTTGGATTGTACCTGAAAATTCATGAACATTTCTATGATCATGATGCTTCAAGTCTATCAAGAATATTGTGGCTAGTAATTATGTTTTCTAGTAGTGTAGCAGAATACTTAGCTCATTGGAGAATGTTTATTAAAAAATATTTATGAATTAAAAAAAAACAAAAAAAAAATAAACAACCTCGTAACCTGTTGAATGTAACCTGTGATGCAATCCAATAATGGTATGCTAACTGCCAAATTAATGTTCTTCTTTGCGTGTCTGAACACTGTGTTCCTTTCATGAATTCTGAAGCCCTTTCAACCTGAACTGATGATGGGATTTAAAAATCGTTCTATCCTTCGTAACAAAAAAACGACAATCATATTTACTGTAGGTTTGAAATTTATTTCTCTAGATACTTACGAATTATTTGATGTATCAAACCTAGCTGGTAACGGTGTGGCTAGAATACTACCATCATCATGGTTTTTTACTGTTTGAGTTAGGTTTTCATTACCACAGGTGCTTTAATTATCATTGATCTACTTCAAGGGCCCCTCAACTACAATTGATTGGTTTTCTCTGTTATATCTATTCATGTCATGTTAAGTAATGTGACTCAAAAATGGTTGGTGTCAATCTAACTATAGGATTATTGTTTGTATGTTTAGTGGAAATGTTCCAAAGCGAAAAATACTGGGTCCAATACAGTTTCTGCTGATGTTTTTTCTGCCGTCATTTTTGTTTATAGGTTTTATGGGAAAGCAAAAGTAGTCTCTAGCAAAGTTTCAACCTGCATTAGCTACATATATGTCCTCGCAAATTCGAAATTCAAGTGGGTATTATGTAAACTGATTTTATAAAATTTTAGTTAGAGATACGGATGTTACAATAATTAATTATGCTACATGGAACATAATACCTGCCTTCTTCAAAACCTCAAGTTACGATCGATTTCAAAATCCTCTTTGTTGATTTTTGTTTTACTTATTCAATGTTTTTTGAGTAGGTAAATTTACTTCACACTGTATCTAGTTACCTTCTTCGCTTTAATATCAATGAATTGAATACACCTTTTTCCTCGATAATAGTCCTATTTTTCACATCATCAATTAGTAATATACTCTCAGTTTACACCGGAGAAGATCGCATATAACAGGAGCTTGCTAGAGATTATATTTTTTAAAAATCCCCTCTTGAGTCAATTTTGCATTCCCTCGAAACCTGCCTGTACAATATTGCTTAGTTTTCCAGATTCTATCATAATATTCTACTGTTGTCTGGGAACATTAATACCCTAGTGCCGAAATATCTAATTAGAATGCATGATTTGAGATATTCCTAATGAATAGTTGTTGTAGTTTGTAGCAGTAGTCATAGTTGTGGTAGTAGTATAAGTGTTGTTAGACTTATTATTAATCTTGCAGGTTGGGTACTGTGTCTTTTGGATTCATATTTATCATAATTTTCTCCCTTTTAGTTATTCGTGAGGAACATTTTTGATTTGATGGCAAGTCTTGGAAACTACTGGATGGTTGCCAGGTTTTCGGAATGCATGGCTGGTGTATATTTCATGTTATATAAAGAATCACGCAGGACGTGATTCTACCTTTTGGAGCTGGTTTCTATGTAGAATGTGTTACGAAGATTCCACCAAGATTCCGTTTAAAAAATGCTGTCCTTGTTCAAGGAATATCCTAAGCATGCCTTTCAGTTCTCCCCTACCTTACTCAATCATCATCCATGTGACCTAATGATATTATCAAATCTTGTACTTGAAATAAGAGTCCCACTCTTTGCAGTACTTAGAAATCTTCGGATTTCTTAAATCCTTCCAGGCCATTTTGATAGTTGGACAATTTGGCGTGATTTCAGTTCACTATGAGGCCCTTGAATGAAGAACTACGTAGATTAATTTTATTATTCTCTTGACTAGAATCTAGAAAAGTAAAATACGCCGGTTTTCCACAAAATCATGGCGGATGACAAGGAGGCGAAATGTCCGTGAATACTATACTGCCTTTGTTACAGTTTTCAGAGCAAACATTGTTCACTAACATCCAAGCATTGAATGTTCCAAGTTTCGTATATTTACTAAAATAAGGTCGATACTTGTGAAAAAATTGGAGTACCATTTACGAAGCTTGCCAACTATCTACTGGATTCTGGTCGCACGACGTATTCAGATCAGAGCACTCATTGGAAGTTGGAAACCTTATATCCATTCGTAGGTACCTACAAAAAATTGTCTGGAAGCACCAAACCTCTTTCATTATTCTCAAGAAACGTCCTTTCCCCTGGAGTATTTACCTACCTATACTATACATTTTAATTATGATGATTCGCAAAAGAGTTTGAGCTGTCGCGTTTTTTCTCCTCCTTAATATTCTTCAATTCTTAAAAGTAAAATTTACACTTCTATTAACCATTTATATTACTATATTTACCTTGGTAAGAATGATACTTCCCTGAATAAGGCGTTGGTCCTCAAACATTGTGTGGTGATTCCTATTGTCATCTTGAAGATCTTATCTGGAGGTCAGATATAAATTTTAAGTGCCATTCTACCTCCACTGACAATGGAGTTAAAATGGTGTTTGTGGAAGAGATACACAAATGCTCTCTTGTGAAAACAATGTGAACTCTCCACACAGTTCTGTAGAGGTAGAACACCTGACCTCCTTCCGGTTGTTCTGAATTCAACTACTAATTGCCATTTTTCGTATTGCGTTACTCTCGTCCCCGTAAAATTGAAGTTATATTTATCTAGTGAAGGACGGGTAGCTAGTTATTAAACGAAAACTCACGGTTAACACTTTCCACGCGGGTCCTAAAATGGCGATTTCTTCACCATCGCGGATCCCAAACAGGGTGGTCTTCCTGACAGCGCGGGGTGCCTACCAGTAGGCACTTTTTCGCTGCTCTACTGCCATCTGTTTCTTCTTAGTTGAACCAGTTGGTAATTTTTTTCAACAGGATTTCTCCATGTGATTTCGTTTAGTAATACCCGTTCTCCACTAGGTTGCGTTCCAGGTACAAAACGGGTTGCAATTTCGCCTGAAATTAGTAGTTCATACAACGTACAGAAAGCGCTCGAAACGTCAGCCACTCAGGGGGTGGGATTTTGTTTGCCTACCGGTAGGCAATCCGCGCTGGCGAGAGAATTACTTTTGCCTGCCGGTAGGCAATCCGCGCTGGCGAGAGAATTACTTTTGCCTGCCGGTAGGCAATCCGCGCTGGCGAGAGAATTACTTTTGCCTGCCGGTAGGCAATCCGCGCTGGCGAGAGAATTACTTTTGCCTGCCGGTAGGCAATCCGCGTGGAACGTGTTAACTGAACGAAACTTTACTTGTAGAATACGACCTACACAGGCGAACATGAATTATCAGATTGCTCGACTACGCACAGAATAGAACTCTTTGGCGCATGCGCCACTGATAACATATCGATTGAGTTCAGCCTTTGAAAAATTCATTTTGTTCAACCTAACTTTGTGTAACGTAGTTTCCTTTTCCGATGTTTGGTTCCAACATTCTTGGATTTCGAATATTATCAATCACAGTTCTCATTGGTTAAAAGATACAAGTACCTTCTCGTAATCCAAAAGTCAACTTATGTACTAGTAAAGGTTGGTAGAATGGGGTATTCCAATCAGATTTTCGTTTCAAAAGTACGTGTCTGGGGGAGATAGTGAGAGAAACTAGAAGACCTCTTCTGCAAAGTTGCTTATAACTGGGCTGTTGGCTCACCATGTCCCACGAATATTACTTGTTTTTAGCGCTAACAAGTCGTATTCAATTGAGATGAAAGTATTTTAAATACATATTTTGGCACTAGTATAAGTTCCCATTGGGAGCCTCCCAGCCCTTCCATGTAATAAATTCTATTGTAAACATGCAATCGTTTGTAATGATCTAGTCATCATTAGAGGTATTAGGAATACTACATGTTTCTGTTTGCCATGTTTTGTCAATGTTTTATCCTTTGTAGAGAGAATAATTAAAACATATACCTACCTATTGAAAAATAAGTTATACTTATATACCATTGAAACTTACATTCTTCAAAGTGATCACTTGAGCTTGAAGGTAATGTTTCCATCTACATTCGATGTAACGAGCTTGGTGTATCAAGGTGAATCTACAATGTGAGATGCGTTTCTCCTGAGTTGTGCACTCGGAAAAACTTATAATTCAAATCATAGATCCGGTGTTGTGATCCGTTTATAAGTAAGTGTATTAATGTATTTTAATTGAGCAAATGGTTATTACAGAATGACTATAAAGCCGTTTTATTAAGTGTAAAACCCAAATGTTGAACCTTGATATTTGGTGTTGTGATTGATGTGCTTGGGGGCAACTGTTGGAGAAGATGTGAAACCTGAAAGTATATATATGTTATTTATGCACAATATTTTTATATGCCATAATAATTTTAAGTATATATTTTTTCATGTTTTCCCTTTCTTAGATTGTTTAATTTAGTACAACATTCAGTTCTGACCCATAATATTCTCATGTGGATTGTTTTACTTAATGAATTTGATGTTTTCCTAATTTTTCTGTCAAGCGACTTGTTGAGTAGTTGGGATGGTGGTATAGTGTATGGTCGTGGAGTATAAAAACTAACACACAAATTACTTGACTGTTATCTAACCTATTTTAATTTAAATGGCAAGTGGATGAAGGTCCCATGTTGATCCCGCACAAATTAATTCCCTAATGCACAATCTTAATTTGTATGTTCGTCAGTTCCAAAATGGAGTCTGACCATGGTTGGAAAAGTAGTAATTGATAAAGTGTCTATATTTTGGAAATGTTGTGATTTACTAACCCCAAGTATATACTAGACAAGTTATTTCTTGTTTAGGTTGTTTCTGTAACGCAATAATTTTTTAATCCCTAACTTTTATTTTCTGAAACATCACACTGATGAAATAATGTTACTCGTACCAAGTAGGTATTTGGGAGAAGTTGGTTTTTCTGAAAATGTCAAAATAGTCATTCTATGTAAGTTTATTAAATCAAGTAAATTTATTAAATTAATTGATTCTTGCAAAATCTTGTCAGATCCTCCATTTCTACCGCTAGTTCTTACTGATTGATTGTGATCTGATGAATTAATTCGATTCCTGAAATTCAATTTCAATTCATCTTCAACTTGGTGATATATTGTCAAATTAGTTGATTCATTTTGGATTTTCACAATTTATTTCTATTTGATTTGAGTTTTGATATAATTGATTTCATGTGTTAGTGTCATAGTGGAATAGTCGTTCTTTGGATGTCATTAGTAAGTACGTGGGATACATCCCTTCTTCCGTCATGTTTTTCTGTCATTAATTGGAATACTATGTTGGTTTCAACGCACTCATTATTACCCAGTATTTTTTAGTACTCATTTGTAATTTGTAGGTAAATTAACTTCATTATGGGAAAGAATGCATATTTCCACATCAATAAAACCTTAATGTGTCTGAAGTGTTGAATTTTTATCCATCCCTCTGTTATGTATTTCGTTCAAGCAGGTACATTACTTGATGAATGAGGTGAATTGGCTTTTGATAGGGGCTAGAAAACTTGAGGAAGCTACCTAGTATCTTGGTTGTGAGCTCGAAGTTTTTGAATAATTTGCTAGGTGGGTCATTCATTCCAACTCCCCATCACGAGCACCTGTTGTGGTTTGACCAATCCAATTCTGATCATCAAAGCAAGTGGGTGAAGGCGGAGAGAGGCTCAGCTCTCTATGGGTCTTTATGGTGGTGAGAGGAGGACCTAACCACAGTTAGCTGTTCTGCCAGGTCAAGTCAAAACGTAAGCATTCCTTGAGATTTTTTTTTTTTTTTTTGATTTACGAGGAAAATTGATTAATTTGATTACATTCATGAAAACTGCAGGAATACCTTCAATAGATTATGATTTTACCAACAATCCTTCGATTGAGGGCTTTTATTCATGTTCCTCAAACTGAACTTTTAAGGTGTACTTTATACTACCTCGATTTTATACAAATTGAGGAGGCCAGAACTTTGGTGTATATTCGTAGGTATTTACGAAGGCAAAATTAAAAAACGTCTGCCAAGTTGGTGTTGCACATAGCTTCCTCGTATCCATAACCCGATTGATACGACATCCGATGCTTGGTAGCTAATCTCGAAACATCAGTCTTGCACTACCGTCATATGGGACCATCCACACTTCAACCCGCACGATCTCTGAAAATTGCATCAAAATCTGGTGGAATTTGTGGCTGTTTTAAGGTTTTTAGGACGTCCCACAGTAAGACTTGGGCGTCCTTATGCGATCGATCTGGGGTGAAGGAGGACAACACTCAACAGAAAAAAAATAACCACACAGTAATCCGTTTTAGACCATTCTGTAAAAACCATAGGTGTATGTCTGTGTGTGTGTGACAAAATCTTGTGTCGTCTGCACAGGCCTTAGTTCTCAACCGATTTTCCTGGTTCTTTTTTTGTTTGACGCGGAAAACTATCTAGTTGTGCACTACAGCGCCGGAATTTTGAATTTTGCTTTTTGAGGGGGGGAAAGGGGGGTTAAAGCTACGTCTAAACGTGCGTTTGCGGGCATAATCTTGTAAACTCTGCCCAGACCTCAATTTCCAACCGATTTGCGTGTTTCTTCTTTTTGTTTGACTAAAATGACTTCCGAGTTGTACAGGATTTTACCAGAGTATCAAAATTAGCATGGGAAGGGGGTGAGTGGGGGGATAATATTCACTAAATATCCGATTTTTCAATATTTCGGTTCCTTTACTGCTTACTAATTGTACCCAAGCTTTGAAATTGACGAAAAATTTTTCAGTATACTTACGGATTTTCATGAATTATTCTATGTGCCACCATGGAACTAATAGTGGTGCCAGGGCACCATAAACCGCATATTTCGTGGGTTTTTTGTGTTTCACCTTGAATACAGATGTGAATCTCGACTGACTGCCTACTAAAACTATTAGATGGAAGTTCAATGTTACGACGTATTTCCGCTTTGGTGCCAGACTGGCACCATTGGTGGTCAGAAAAAAAAAGTGGATAAGTATACCTTATTATGGAAAGATTTCTGGCAAAATGTTATCATCTAGAGGTTTCAAAGTAGGGTTTAAGAATAAAAATAATCTTAAAGCTTCGTTGGGTTCTGTTAAAGATAAAAGTAGCGTTCAAGAAAAAAGTGGGGTTTATAAGCTGAAATGTTCTTGTGGGCTTGAGTATTGTGGTCAAACTGGTAGGAAATTTAGGGAAAGAATAAAAGAGCATGAGAAGGATTTCAGGGATAGCAAGGGTGATTCTGCTTTTGCGAATCACCTAAGAGAATCCAATCATAACTTTAGTTTTGATCTAACAAACGGACAGTATATAGAATTTCCTCATTTTTGCCCGAAGGGAGGTATGTTGGATGTGCTTGAAAAGTTCGAGATTCTTAAGAGTGATAGGTCTGGTAAATGTCTGAATGAGGTCAGTGCCGTCCTTAGGGTGGAGCGAGTGGAGCAGCCGCTCCAGGCCTCGCGCTGAGGAAGGCCTCGCGCTGCGAGGCCGTACTCTCGCTAAAACACAATAAGTAAAAGTTTTGGTTGAATTGAAATAGTGTGCAGAGTGAAGACATAGATACTTGAAACTTACCAAGACATATTTAGGATCTTCCATGAGTCAAGAAAAACTATCATCCTTGGCAATGCTATCGATTGAATCTGACTCGACAGCCAAAATTAATTTTGATCAGATTATTGACAACTTCGCTGGAATGAAAGCGAGAAAAGTACAGTTCATATAAGGTGAGTCAAAGTTGATAATAACACAATTTTAAATATAGTTTATGTAACAATGAACGATTGCATTTACAGTACCTATTATTTTACATCGGTTTAGCTGGAACTATCTGTTTTATTAAGTTATTTTATCTTATAACTCATATTTTAACAGGCCTCTATTGTAGGCTATAATGTGTTTTATTATTTTACAGATGTGATGTGAAAATTATAAACCTACATTAACAATGGAATAATGGAAGAATTTAATAAACAAGATATGAACATCTAAAAAGATATGGAACGTCAATATTAAATAAGTATTTACAATAATGTATATGTTTATTATAATTTACTATTTGATTTAATAAAAAGCAAGAAAGAAGACATTTCGTTTTTTCTAATCATTTTAATGTTTGTTAGAAAAAATTACTACTTATGTTTAACATTAACAAGCACTGTTTAAGCATTACCTGTCTGCTGTGTATACGTCACACTCGTCCTTGTTTTGATTTTTCTAGCTTATTTTTCTGAGATTCCTATTGTTTTTTTTTTTTTTACCTGAAACCTGAAACGAAATTACTCGAAACATACCAACCTGAAATGGGTGTTTTGCACCACCCCTCCCCCTTTTAAAGTGTGAGAGATAAACGTTTTGTTTATCAAAAAGCTTACAATTACGACTTTGCAAGTATAGCTTGACAAAAATTTTCCGGAACCCCCCCCCCCCCCCCCCCCCCCCCGGTATACATAGTTAAAAAAGGCCTCGCAAACATGTTTTGCTCCAGGCCTCGCATTTTCTAAGGACGGCACTGAATGAGGTGGTCCCTCAACATGTTTCACCGTTAATAGGTTCCTTCCTACAATAGCTTGGTCTCCCCTTCACAATGTTACCCTCACCAATGTTTGAGCTCCCTTTCACTTTGTCTGCCTTGATTGGCATTTGATGATCCTCCCAGGTCCCTTCACTTCTCTGAGCCAATAGGATTTTCCTTTCACTTATCTGATTGGGTATGACTTTCACTTTCTCGACCAATGGGATTCAAGCTCCTGTGATGTACTTTCAGTTATTGTTTGTTGCTGATGATGACCTAACCGTCGAAATCGATTTAACTTGTAACTCATTATTTTCGTGGAAATAGACAACGTTCTACTCAACTCCGTTTTTACTTAATAAATTAAGTACATCGAGTGAAACAGTTTTACCCAATGGGACGTCCCCTGGAATGCATGCATTAAACAATATGTTTACGTTTGCGCATGCACAGTGGCTACTATCGATCTGAGAGCTGTGATTTTCATAGAAGACCATTACACTTCAAACCGCACAATCCCTGAAAATGTCATCGAATTTAGGTGAAAAATGTATAAGTTATGGCTGTTACGAGGTGTTTACTTTTCTGCAGAGGCTTCTATCACTCAGGGGCGATGATGTTCATAAGGACCATCTACATGCCAACCCGCACAATCCCTAAAAATTTGAAAGGCTGTTGTTGAAAAAAAAAAATTGTTCAGAAAGGCCTTAAACTCCACTTGCGAGTGGTTTTTGATTTTGGAGAACTTTTTTTCAACCGTGAAAAGTGAAAACAATCCGCTAAGGTAGGGGAAGCATTGTTTTCCTTTTTCGAGGTTGAAAAATTTTTTTTTTCCTAGATCAAAATTTTTACCCGGATTTTACGTTTTAGACTTTCCTGAACCAAAGTTATTGTCCGATTTCGATGAAATTTTCTGGGATTGTGCGTATTGGCATGTAGATGGCCTTCTATGAAAATCCTTGCCCCCGTAATCATAATAGCCTGTGCGGATGCGCTAACGTCAAACTTGTCATCTTCTACATTTGTCACCCGAATTCGATGAAATTCAACATTAAGTTATATTAGCTACGTACAGTAAATCTGGTTTGGTTCTGTATTTATGCCAATTTGTAAATATTTTCAGTGATGTGTACATTGTTTTGCGGCGAGGAGTAAGCTATCCGCCACACCCACTTGACAGACTTTTTTCTTCTAACTATCTACTGTGTGCTGCTGCTTGTAGCGTAGCTACCGATATGCTTATGCGCATTCTCTATAACTTCCTGGGTTTCTACAGTAGCCACGCTTTTCTTCTCCCACTCGATTTTATCCCTTCAGTAGGAATGCAATTACTGAAGAATGATTGGAACACTGGATTCCATTTATTTATTTTTCTCTTGAGTGTCCATTAGACTTTTTGTATAGGTACCTATTTTTTTTTATCTATTCATCTCGAAGAAAAAGATTTCATGAAAGAAATGGTAGTAGAGGTTTCATAAAATCCTATAATTTCCATATCTTGTCCCTACAAGATTAATTTAATTCCCTAATAATTTTAAAATTCCTACTCTTACATAAATACTTTTTCAATATATAACTGAACAATATAATAGGGATGGGGTATCGATAATATCGGAATATTGTTATTTTCCTTGCGATTTTATCGGTTTAAAAAAATCAATAATTATTGAGTAGCTAGGTCAGAAAGTATGAAAAATATGAAAATGAGTTAAAAAATCGATGAATGTGTTCTTTGAACAGCAAGCTTCTCTCTTTCTATTCGCCTTAGCACAAAGTGCAACATGAACATGTCCCTTGGAATCTGAAGACCACCACCACCTATTCACCTTGTTCCCAGTTAAAAATAGATAAATATATAGAAGATATTCTGTCATTTTGGAAAGAGTTAACGTAGAAAGTTAAATGATTGAAACTGAAAATAAAGTTTCGATATTTTTGTCCAATAATATCGGACATCGATATTTTTCTTTCAATATATATATATATACATAGGATATCGATATTCTTATTCGATATATCATTCGATGCCAATATCGATATTTTCTTTTCGATATCCCATCCCTACAATATAAGAATATAAAATTTAACGGGTACACTATATTACAGGAATTGTGAGCATTATAATGGGAAGAGACTAGATAAAGGCTCATTTCCTTACTTGAGGGTAAACTGGTCCAAAACAGCTACTTGTACGTCGTCCGAAGTAGTTTTTAGTCTACGTACGTAGTTATTACATCACATTCACTAGCAACTAGCTTTTTGGATCAGCCACTGAAATTCCTGCTAGTGTTGTGTGTACTATCCCGGTATAAAGTCGTGTGTAACCAATATCCACTTAAGTTGGTGAAGCCAACTGTACTGGAACAGGGGTGCATTTAAATATTGTATCGATACTTTTTGGGAACATATTATCTTCGTGATAGTATCTATACATTTTTTCGAGTTTAGAAACAGTAATTTTCTATTTTCTATATATCAGTTATTGTATAATAGTTATTGCATACATCAGTTTGCGTTCAAGTGCCAATTAAGACTTTTGAGTCTCAATAATTATTGCTATTATAGGATCAACGTCTTTAATGTAAAAGTAAGCCATAAAAAAAGTAAACAGCCATTTCAGGTTGAATTTTCGTCCGTCATTCCTGGCGTCGCGGTTGTCATCAGCTGTCTTCCAAAGGGAAGTTTAGGATTCAGTTCATGAACATCCAGAGGTATATTGGTTATTAGAATATTTGTAAGCCTTATTAGGAAAATAAATATTGAATAATAGGGAATTCTCTGAATTAGGGAATATATTCCTCCAAATTGTAAATATCTTTAAACAATTTATATGCGTATAATTGGTGTACCAAAACAGACAATAGCCGCGTACCAACTCGATTACTTCAGTTCGTGGAGATGAGTAGAACATGATTATTGACTCTTATCATCTTCAAAACATACAGTATGTTGGTATGTTACACTGAAAATAGAAAAAACGTCTGCCAAGTGGGTGTGGCATATAGCTTCCTCGTATCCCAGTTTGTATAGATGATCCGATGCATACTAGATAATCCCAAAACATCAATCTCTAAGTGCACTCTCTCTTGCACTACCCTCATAGGGGACTCTACACGTTAACCCGTACAATCTCTGAACATTGTTGGAAAATGTAGAAGTTATGGCTGCTACAGGGATTGCAAATTTGCGCATGCGCACAAAATACTTTAAATTTGGGGGCCATGATTTTGATAGGGGACCTTCTCCACCCCAACTCACATATAAGTAGAAGTTATGGCTGTGGTAAGGAAACACACGTTTGCGCATGCGCAGCGGCTACTATCAGTCTGGAGGCAATGATTTTCATAGAGGACCATCTACACGCCAACCCTCATAATTCCAGAATATTTCATCGAAATCGAGGGAAAAATGTATAAGGTATGTTAGTGGCAAGGATTTCATGACAGACACGCAACCAAAATTCAGGAAGGTCTGGAACGTAAAACGCGAGTGGAAATTTTGATTTTGGAGAACTTTTTTTTCAACCTTGAAAAGTGAAAACAATGCTTCCACTACCTTGGTGGACTCGGAAGCAAAATTACTATATACCTGCGGGTAGGTACTTCATGAGTTCGGGGTGACGAGGAGAGCATTGTTTGAGGTTCTTTTTTAAATTTTTAACCAAGGGGTTAATTGTATAATTTTAAAGATTCGTGCTATAAGCCACATCTACAAGATTGACTACTCTCATACAGCTAATATTTGGATTTTCTTAACCATAGCTGTAATGATATCTTTGAAAATTCGCTCATCAACTCCTGCAGCATGAATACACTTTTTGAGAAGAGTTTCGTATCACTTAGTTTGCTGTGCTTCCTCAGCAACCCAGAACCAAAGTTCGTCATGAATGCGATGATGATATTCAGGTAGGAAAGTACTTCCTTTATTTATTTATCTATTAATTTTATTATTATTAGTATTTTTGTTAACCTTGCACGGAATATGGTTGGTACGGCCGCTAGCTAGTTTGAACCAGTTTCCGTGATATCACCAAAGTTAAGGCTATCCGGCTCGAGAGTCCGATTGGTGACCGCTCTCTGGCGGGATCGCAGGCGCTAAATCCCCCTCCTTCCCCTCCTTGCTTCCCTTACGGCCTATGAAAGTGGCAATAAGTAGCCTTGAGCGAAATCATCAGAATCAATTCTGAACTGCTTTTGAAAGACAGCTGATAATGTCCACGATCCCAGAAATGGCAGTCGGACGAAAATGGAACCTGAGATAGTTTACTCTACTAATATGGTAGGTATTACTACCGAAAACCCACGTTCTTTGTAGAGCATTTGATCTACACACGGAAAAATAATGAACCGTTGCATAGTAATTCGAAGTGTTTTCGGATTAGGCTGTCCCGAAAAGTCCCGAATTATTAAATCGGAAGTGACAGCCCTAATGTTGGTATTTCAGATCGTTGGAAATGTTTTGGAAAATATGTCCATCATTGGAAATAATGAACATAAAATCCTACTGACAATATCTACGTTTACCTGATGTGAAAGCACAATTCTCACTCTTTTGATCTCATTTGGCATACAACCGAACCAAGCTAGGTAAAACGAGGGGGAGAAGCAAATATTAAACAAAAGAGCGGTTGACAATATTTAAATAAACAATAAGGAAGGGGAGCCAGTGAGGTGGGGGGAGTGTCATGTAACAGACTTCCCTCCCCCATCACAAATTCACTTAGCCCTCTACACAGATATGCTTTTAGCCCAGTATTATTTTCCTGCATGGGGGAAGGATGAGTAGATGGGGAGGGTATGACCCACCCACCCTCACGTCCCTTAACAAATGGCACGTTCCACTGACCATATCCAAAGAGAGCGTTTCGGCTTGGAGGCAGTTCACTATAATATTCTCTATTTCATCTATATATAAAGGGAAGAATCTGTATCCCGTGTATGTATATATCGTGTACCTGGGCGTTTTCGACCTTTTATTCGAGATAAAACATTCTGATTCCTCGCTTTTTTAACGCTTTTGCCACCCAAAGCCAATATCGCCTCGAAACTTGATTGATAATCACCTCATCACATGGCAACCGAAACAGCTTTGCATCATGTTGCCACACGTGCTACTTAAGGAAAATTATGCAAACGAGAATGTTACACTAATTTTACTCTAATCGTATGTCTGTAGGGGAAAATTGGTTAAACGACAAGGGAAGTAGGGATTCAAATTCAAGGGATAATGATGGTAGATTCCTAACATCATGAAAGTTCCTACATCACTGGAGACCTCCAGGAGCACCTCACTTGAAGCAACAAAATCCTCTATCCTAGTACACAATATTTACATTATGTAGCTTGCCAGGACAGAAAATGCTGCAAATTGTCACTCAACGGTTTATTATTTTTCTGTGTAGATCATTAGCATACAAAGAACAAGATTTTACCATTATCTTATATTAACTTAAAATTGATTTGGCCATGTTTTCGCTTTTGGTTTATTATTTTAAATAATGAACCTTTGGAATCGACCAAGAAAAAAAATTTTTTAACACCCCCTCAAAATTTGATGGTTTACGTTTCAAGGTACGTAGAATCCAAAAATCGAATAAAAATTTGGCCGTCCATCCGCCGTACGCCGTACGCGGCACTTTTGCCACTTAGCATTGACCGATTTTGATGAAATTTGGTATGTAGGCTCCATTTGGGGTCTAGTTGTGCCCCGAAGCTTTTGGTTGATGTAGGTCACTTCTAAGGGTTCCAAAATCAATAATTTCGATATAAAGGTATTGTTTATCCTTCAATTTAAGATTCTATAGAATTTTAGAATTTTTTGAGACCACCCGAAGCTCTGTAGGACAAAGTGTTCGCTCACTACGAGAATTTAAAGTTTGGACGCACGATAAATCAGAAACACGAGCGTGAATCGCAAAAGAGGCCTAATCTCCGTTCAAATTAAAGCTGACCGAAATGCGATCGATGTTTTTCTTCATGTTGGATGGTTGGTGGCTTTGCAGACGAGTGATCTATATTGAAAAATAAAAAATAATAAACCATTGTGTAATAATTTGCAGCGTTTTTCAATTGAACAATTGGTCCTACAAAGCTCTGGATGGTCTCATTCGATTCTAAAAATTCTATACTACCTTGAATTGATGTGAAAACCATACCTATTTATCGAACGTTTTTGAGCAAGGACATTTTCAGAACTTCAGCCACCACTTTTCAACCATAAGAAGTGACTGACAATAACCAGAAGCTTCGGGGCACAACTAGACCCTAAATGGTGCCCATATAGCAAATTACTTCAAAATCGGTCCATAGGAACTGGGCAGAATCGAGCAAGAAGAAATCTAACCCTCCCCTCAAAATTTGTAGGTTTACGTTTCAAGTTATCTCCGTAAAATGATGTTATTGCTATAGTCGGTGGCATTAATTGATGGAAACGCCGCGTTCTGTGTAGACGGGTGAATCTATATAGTAAAATAATGAACCATAGTATAATAATTTGCAGCGTTTTATTGGAGTTGTTGATTCTACATTCTACCCTGAAAAAAAAACTACCCTGAAAACGAAAAATTATTCGCCGTATTAATTTAGCCATAAAATTTATTTAATACGACGTATTAATACTTAGACGTATTTAATACGACCGAAGCACTTAAGAAGCAGCACCGCCTAATTGACTCATCCCACCTTCACAAGAGACACACAAAACCGTTTTATTGTAATTCTCTTCATTAATACCCACCTTTTTCCCGTATCGCAATATAGCGCCTCAGAAACTGTATCACAAATATCAACTTAGCTAATAATTTAAGTGAGTAAACTATCATTTCAGGTTGAATTTTCGTCCGACTGCTATTCCTGGCGTCGCGGACGTCATCAGCTGTCTTCCAAAGGGAAGATCAGAATTGGTTCTGATGATTTCGCTCATGGCTTCCCATTTCCTCACCGCCCTGGGTTGGGACAAGGGGGGCGGCGAGCCACAAATGCCCTAAAACACGCCCGGTGACCGAGTCTCGAACTCACGATCTTTCCCGCAGAGATAAGTTCTTATCTCGCCCCGAAACGCGTCGGCGAACGATCACGAATACCGCCCCCCCCCCAACAAGCTAAGAATTTAGGAAGGTAGGTACTGTTAACATCACAACTGTCCAAATATTGTTATAATTGGTCAAAATCGTCAGAACAGAATAAACGGTAGTTAAGTAGCTGATTTAGAAGGGTTTGAGGGTACGCAAGAGACAATTCTTTGTTTAAAGTTTCTATGGCATTCGGCACATTCTATGACAGATCTACGCTGTATTTTAAATCACCACCTTGTTGAAATGATGCCAGAACTTGGACAGAACGATTCAAACAAAGCGGCAGGCTTATTGATATTTGCAATATCACGAACAAAGATCGGAGGTGGTTTAGGTTGCTTATCTGTTGCAGTGGTTGGAGGCGAGTTTTGTTGTGAGGCAAGGCAGCTAGCGGTGCAAATGAGTTAGACTCTGGTATTAAGGTGGGGTTCAGTTTTTGTCGTTTAGCAGGATAGTTTGGCTTTCCTAACGGAGAGTTATCATCGCTGTTATTGAGAGATAGATCAACATCTGTTTCCATTGTCTCCGCTAAGTTGGAAGACACTATCTGAAGCGATGAAGACAAGGTTATAGGTGTTGTGAAGGCCAGAGATCCGCACTTGTCGAAGTCTCGAGCAGTAATCGTACGTCAGAAAAACCGCGTAAGTCTGATAAGGATATATTCTGATATAGGAAGTGTGTCTGCGATCCCTCGCATAATGTCTCGTGTGCAGACCAATCCGTTTTCCCGCAATCAGCTGAAAAAACCCTGTAAATCACAGGTCCTTCCAGATTGGTACGAAGACCTTGTAAGTCTGTGTTCCGCCATAGAGGAAGGTTCCTCCGCTGGATTCGGAAAAATTAAGTTTTATTCAGTGTTAAACTACTAGTCATTTACTTTTATTAAATTTCTATAGAATATTTAATCAAATCTGTGGAGCCAGGAAACGTGGAATGGAATTCCATTCCATGCTGACTTTCGCATTGGAAAATGTGGCAAACTTACTCGCTTTACCTACGCATTTTTCTCTTATTTGTGTGAGAAGAACGAAGACTATTGTTTTTTCTGAATTATTAACATTATTATTAAACAAATGTTCCACAGTCTCATTTGTTATTGCATCCTTGCTTTTAAAAATTTGTAAAGGTGTAGCGAAGTATGTGATCACTTTGGAGGGCCATCCAAGTTTTGCTCCCCAGAATATCAATAAAGATTGAAACATTTTGTAGAAAACGCGTTAAAAATAAATAAAAAAAGAGTTTGAAAGAGCTGTTTTTAGTTTTAACCCCATTAGTCCTGCAGAAATCTAACAGAAACCTTGTAATTCCGCTGTAGGGTATGAGGAAAAACTCTTGTCTTAATATCGGCCTCATGTAAGTCATTCTCTCTATTCAAGCTGTTTAAGCCATTGATTCCTTCAATCGATCATTACTGAGTCGCATGATGGTCGATGGCTCGCCGCAAACTCATTTGAATAATTTTTATGAAGTTTTTTCTGTCTCCTGAAAAGCTGACCACTTCGGACTTACGAGGTTTTCCAGGTATATGAGCGATGTTTAAATTGATATCTAGGTACGCCTTATACGGTGCACGTAGGTTACTACTTCAAATAATGGCTTGTTTTTTCGTTCATTATTCTCAATAAAAAAACCTTTGGAATCGAGTGAGAAAAAAATTGAAACCCTTCCTCAAAATTTGATGGTTTACTTATCAAGGTATGTAAAATATGAAGATCGAATATACATTTTTTTCTTTACGAACTTTTTTCCGAACGCCCCTTTTCCCAAAATTATCTGTATACGCGAGCCCCTGTGAGCAAGTAAGTGAATAGTGGAGTTCATCAATAGCTTAGTTGTCGCGGTTACTCTGTGGGTTGTTCGTGAAGAGTCAGAAACACGATGGTGAGTCGCACTTGAACGCTGAAGCGAGCCAAACTCAGCCATTTCTTTTCTTCGAATAGAGTTTTATGTCAGTCAATTGTGCCTCTTAGCAACCAAGTTTCGTTATGAATATGAGGGCAGTTAACTCTCGGATAACGATGTTTTGCTGGTGGGTCGTTTTCAAGATAGATTGATAATGCGAACTTCTTCAACCTTGCGCGAAAATCTGGTTGGTAGGTACTGATAATGACAAAGCCGTGTTCTTTGCAGGCGAAGTATCTGTACAGACAAATAATAAACCGTTTTGTAATAATTTGCAGCGTTTTTCATATAGATGACTTCCTTTCTGTTAACTATTTCGTTGAGCAATTCGAGTGATTAGCAGAGAGTGAACAATACAAGCTGGCTGGGAGAAATCTTAGTGGGGAAGAATCAGCGACCCCTCGAGATGTTAGTGAAAAGCGGTGGGGGAGCACGCTACCGTCGACTTACTTCCTGCCCTCAAAGATTGCGGAAAGAGTGGGAAAGAGAAAAACGGATACGTGCGGGGCCATTTCGCATCGTAAACTCACAAACAAGCAAATGGTCTTGCACTAATAGCTTCAGGAAATGTTATAACGTGTGTGGTGGGTTATTTATTGCTTCACCACGCTTCGGGAGAACATTTTGTTATAGTAATTGAATCTCGATAATCGAAACATATTTTATTTATCTTTCTATGTTAGTTGGTTGATTTGAAAAAAATCTTAATTCTCATAGAAGAGGCATTTCTGACGCTGAATCGAATGGGCGAGGACGCTCTCAAATTATGTGAAATGATTAGAACTCGATTTTTTGAGGAAAAGCCAATTTTTTGGACAAAGAGCAGCATCACAGCATTTTTGTTTTACTTTAACGTTTGTCTTTAAGAACGTACACGTTTATGCAGTTTTCTGAATAATATTTTACGTATTTACATAAATTATGTTTTTGGTTTATTATTTTCAATGATGAACCTTTGGAATCGACCAAGAAGAAATTTTTTACCCCCCCCCCGCCCCTCAAATTTTGTTGGTTTACGTTTCGAGGTACGTAGAATCCAAACCCGCCCGTCCGCCGTCCGCGGCACTTTCCTCACTTAGCATTGACCGATCTTGATGAAATTAGGTATGTAGGCTACATTTGGGGTCTAGTTGTGCCCCGAAGCTTTTGGTTGATTTAGGTCACTTCTAAGATTTTTAGAATTTTTAGAGACCACGTTTCAAGGTACGTAGAATCCAAAAATCGACTGAAAATTTGGCCGTCCGTCCGCCGTTTGATGAAATTTGGTATGTAGGCTCCATTTGGGGTCTAGATGTGCCCCGAAGAGACCACGCGGAGCTCTGTAGGACAAACCGTTCGCTCCCTACGCGAACTTAAGGATTGGACGTACGATAAATCAGAAACACGACCGTGAATCGCAAATGTGTCCTAATCTCCGTTCAAATTTCAGCTGACCGAAATGCAATCGATGTTTTTCTTCATGTTGTATGGCAACGCCGTGTTCTTTGCAGACGAGTGATCTATATCGAAAAATAATAAACCTGTGTGTAATAATTTGCAGCGTTTTTCATAATCAAACGTAATGAGTCTGGGAACCTTTCGATCCGAAAACTGCTTTAATTTCTCGAAAAATCGAACTTTTATCGGTGACTAAGTCGGTAATTAAGTGAGAAAATGTTTCGTAGCAATTTTCTTCTAACCCCTTGTTTTTCCAAGTTTTTCCCATTTTAAGATTTTTTTTATTTATATCTACTAAAATTACCTAAACTACCTTAATTTACCGTAAAAATGTAAAAATAAGGGTACCGTTGGAGAGGACGTCTAATTTTCCCATCTTTACGAAGAAAAATCAAGTAGAGTACATAATTTTTGTCAAATTGGCTATATTTTTTCTTTTGGTTGTTAGGGGTTTTCTTCCCTATGGTTTTTCACCTAGCTCATAACCAAAAACGCTGCAAATTATTACACAAAGGTTTATTGTTTTTCTGTATAGATCACTTGTCCGCAAAGAACACGGCTTAGCCATTGTTACCACAAACCAACATGAAGAAAAACATCGATCGGATTTCGGTCAGCTAAAATTTGAACGGAGATTAGGCCTCTTTTGCGATTCACACTCGTGTTTCTGATTTATCGTAAGTCCAACCCTTACGTTCGCGAAGGGAGCGAACGGTTTGTTCTACAGGGTTCCGCATGGTCTCTAACAATTCTATAATATTGTTGGGATCACAGGTTGTTGAGTGATACATCCTAGATACTTCTATTGTGCTTACATCAAAATTACGTTGCTAAATAAATTGTCATTCTTAATTCGTACTCCAACCAAGTGAGTTGTTCTTAATAGTTTACATCGTAAAATTGAGATCTACACCTGAGTCGTAACAATATTTCAAATTGATGGAAAAACAATACCTTTATATTGACATTTTTTGAGTTAGAGCGTTTTCCAAATTGCAACCCTTAGAAGTGACCTTCATCAACCAAAAGCTTCGGGGCGCAACTAGACCCCAAATGGTGCCCACATAGGGCCTACCAAATTTCATCAAAATCGGTCAATGCTGAGGAAAGTGCCGTTTACGGCGGACGGCGGACGAACGGCCAAATTTTTATTCAATTTTTTTATTCTACGTACCTTGAAAAGTGAACCAATAAATTTTGAGGGGGGTTAAGAAAAAAATTTTCTTGGTCGATTCCAAAGGTTCATTATTGAAAATAATAAACCAAAACTGCGAAAAGAGCTCAGCTTTCCATTGATATAATCCAAAAATATGTTGCAATCCAATTCAGGGGAGAATTTTGGGTTTGAACGCGGAAAAACGTGCATTTTTTCAACGGAATCGAAGGTTTGACGGGGGCGATTTGGTGCTTGGGAGGAGCGGCGGCGGTGTAGACCACGGATTCCAAATTTCACTAAAAAAAGAATCACTTAAGTCGGTGGAAAATTGAAGCTTGGGCAGAGTAGGTACACAACAAATATACAGACATACACCTATTGTTTTTTCGCGGATTTGGATTCAGAATGGTCTAAAACGGATTTGTATGTGGTTATCTTCCTTCCTCGCTGAGTCCTCCTACACCCCGGATTAATTGCACACGGACGCCCAAGTCTTACTGAGGGTCGCCCTAACACGGTACACTTTAGACTGGATAAAGAAGGTAGTTAAGTTTATCGGAAATTAAAACCTAATTGAATTAATAAATTAAGTCTATTAACGCTAACAAAAGTTAGAATTAGTTTAGAACTTTTGTTAAGGTTCTGTAATGGTAGATTTTGAGTTTTTATCGTCACTGTTAATATTTTTGCAAGTAATAATCATAAGATTCTTAATATAAGATTGGTAAAATAGGTTATGTGATTATTTAGCACTTGCCTGTGAGGGATAAGTCGCGTCGGTGTGGCTAAAGCAGGTTCAGTGTCACGTGGTGAGTGTTTGCCGTGCGCGGCGCAAGGGTGTGCCGGTGTGCGTAATGCACAGGATATTACGACCATTGTCGTCGCCGCTCACTCTCCAATCAAATGTAAATCCAAAGCAAACCCACTTGTCCGCTTTACACCGCCTAATAAACCTGCCTCCAAGTAATAATTTTCTCAGCTCTTGCTTACATTTCAACTTCTGCTCTAGTGATCGTCTAAGCACACCTGAATAAGCGCTTCACATATGGGTATGTACAAGTATGTGGGCATAATAAATTATGAGTAGATTTCACTCTTTGCAGAGAATAATTCCTGAGGCGGATGAGAGGAATTTCTCCATATTAACAAATTTTAAGAAAAAAGCGAAAGTGTGCTCTTCCCCATATAATTTCTTAAATTGTCCGTCCTCCATCCGCGGCACTTTCCTGAGTTACCATGATCGGATTTGAATGAAATCTGGTTTACTATCGGCTCCATTCGGGGTCTAGTTGTGCCCCGAAGCTTTTGGTTGATGTCAGTCACTTCTAAGGGGTGGGAAAATAGGGGATCAATTACTTTTAATTTAAAACTTTCAATATTATTTCATCCGGGACAATGATTTTCATATCTACATGCCAACCCTCTCCTATCTCTGAAAATTTCATCGAAATCGGGCATTATCTTCTTATTTTAGCTTTGCTCAATACAAGGATTTCGTGACAGTCAGACACGAAATCAAAAATATTGAGGAAGGTCTGAAACGTAAACGCCGCTACTTAAATAGATTCGGAAGCAACATTTTCAAAAAAGCGCTTGCTGAAAATTTCCATAGCTGGAGTCCATCGCAATAGCTTCATTTTTCTTTTAAAATTCGCTTACAGGAATAAAAGTAGGTATCATTGAGGTAATATACGAGTATGTTTTCCAAAACTATTAGGTTACTACCTAATAGTTTTGGAAAACATACTCGTATATTACCAGTGACTTACTAGTCACTGCTGTCGTATGGAGGAGAATATGAGTGTGACAATAAGTGTGAATTTCCCAAAGAATTGTTGGTATTCCAACATGCATCTTTTAATTACTCGTAGCTCTATCTTCAGCCATACCTATCAAGTGTGTTTATGTTCCGTATTGCACTGACTTCGCATGTACAATTATCAAGATCATGATGTGGGTATGTAAATCTGCGAGGAAAAGGGTAGGTATGTAGAAGATTCTCAAGTTTATTTTTGTCTACCTATGGGCACGGCAGCATACAATCAATATAGTACATCAATATAATATACAATCAATAGCACCTATACCTAACAACCTATCTAAATACGTTGTAATTTTTATTTATTTTGCTTCCGAGTCTACCAAGGTAGCGGAAGCTTTGTTTTCACTTTTCAAGGACGAAAAAAAAAGTTCTCCAAAATCAAAATTTCCACTCGCGTTTTGCGTTTTAGACCTTTCTGAACAATTTTGGTTCCGTGTCTGTCTGTCTGTCTGTCTGTCTGTCTGTCTGTGTGTCTGTGTGTCTGTCATGAATTCCTTGTAACGCGCATAACTATACGAAGTTATTGTCCGATTTCTATGAAATTTTCAGGGATTGTGCGGGTTGGTGTGTAGACGGTCCCCTATGAAAATCATCATCCTCGGACTAATAGAAGCGACTGCGCATGCGCAAACGTGAATTCCTTGTAACGGCCATAACTTCTACATTTTCCATCCGATTTCAATGAAATTTTCAGGGATGTTACAGACTAGTATTTAAATGGTCTCCTATGAAAATCAACACCTTCGGACTGATAGTAGCCACTGCGCATGCGCAAACGTGAATTTCCTTGTAACGGTCATAACTTCCACATTTTCCACTCGATTTCGATGAAATTTTCAGGAATCATGTGGATTAGGTTGTAGATAGTCCCCTATGAAAATCATCATCCCCGGACTGATAGAAGCAACTGCGCATGCGCAAAACTGAATTACTTGTAGCAGCCGTAACTTCAACTGTCCCCCAGGGGTCGCGGGTTCGAATCCCAGCCGAGGCTAAGTATTTTTTTGATCCAATCACATACATCTACTCGCTTAATTTTTTATCCGAATTTGATGAAATTTTCTAGGATTGTCCAGATTAGCGTGTAGATGGTCCCCTATGAGGGTAGGGGTTAATTATTAATTAAAAAAAAATTATTATAAATTAAGTTAATTAGAGATTGGTGTTTTGAGATTAACTACTATGCATCGAATCATCTATACAATCGGGTTATGGATACGAGGAAGCTATGTGCCACACCCACTTGGCAGACGTTTTTTTATTTTTAGTGATTTTTCATCAGTTTTGAGGTCGGTCCGTTTTTTAAAGTTTTTTTTGCTACGTGGATAACTACCTAAATATAGGTATGTAGAAGATTCTCAAGTTTATTTTTGTCTACCGATGGGCACGGCAGCATACAATCAATGCTTACCTATACCTAACAACCTATCTAAATACGTTGTAATTATTATTTATTTTTTTATTTATAGTGATTTGTCATCAGTTTTGAGGTAGGTCCGTTTTCTAAAGTTTTTTTTGCCACGTGGATAACTACCTAAGTATAGGTATGTAGTTGAGCGAAACCTCCAGAGCCACGGAGAACACTGTTTTTGTTGGTTAATAATTAATCAATGTTTGACAATAATTAGTATTGTCAAAAATTGACAATGATTGCAGTAAGGAATAAACGAACAATCGTACGTTACAATCGATATTCGGAAAAAATTCGAAGCGAAACAATCGATAAAACATTAATAATCGTAAAAAACCCATTTTTAGCAAACATCGATAATTGATTCCCATCCCTAGACGCCATTCTCCATGGAATAAGTATTACATAATAATTATACCTTTATAGAACACTTATTCCACGCCAGTCTCCGTCGAGCTCCCGGAAAGAGGGGTGACTCGCCAAGAAGAAAGTGAAAGGCCGCCATCTTACCCCCTGCAGTCTGGCACTGACCACCCTCGAATCAACCATACAGCATCAATTTCACCTGTGCTTTATAACATTTACGCTGTTGCATGATTAATACACAATCCTACTACCACCAGTCAGTTACCCGGCGTTCTACATGACCACGGATACCTATTTATCAATCTACGAAAAAACATCGTTTAAGCAGGAGAGTTAGTACTTCTCTAACATTCCAAACCCCAACTACCCGATTCAAACACTTAATCGGAAGGAAGAAATGAATAGGGAGGATGTCGATTTCTATATGAGGCTAATACTACGTCACTCAATATCAAATTAAAGGAAGAAGAAGAAGAAGAAAAGGTGTTCTCGATTACACTGAAAAACGAAATTATTACAGTGAGGCGTTACAAAGGTACTTATCTTGTTTTTACATCTTTTAATATAATTTATTCTGACCTAATTGACTACTTTGCTTTAAAAAATAGCAAAAATGTTTATATCTATACAGGGTGTTTCACGAAAAGGTTACACCCCCCTTCATTTTCGCAAAATACAGCGTAAAAAATTCCGACCAACGCAATTCTTCATGATTTTTTGTGAGGATCTCAGGAAAAATACTTTTGCGCAAAAAAGTTGCGCGCAATCGTGCGCAATTGACACTAACTTCATTTTTCAAATGGAACCCCCCTTTTTTATTACAGATTCGGATTCTACGTCAAATTTCATGAGAAATTCATACCCACATCGATTTGTTTTATTGTGCGCAACCTGGCTTTTTGAACGCTCCAAGTTGCGCATCTCCACAATTGCGCAAAAATTAGGTTTTGGAGAACCCTTAGTGTGGCACATTTTTTTTCATCATTTCTTAACGCTGAATCACAGGGTGTCATCCGTTTTGTGAAAAACCAAGATTTAAGAGGAAAAATTAACATTTCTTTCACGAAAACATCAGTTTTGAGGTCGAAATCATGTTTATTTTTTATTTTCTCACCTCCTTTTGAACCACAGGCTTGGGGCCGTCTACGGTGGAGTTAAAAATAAAAACTGACAGCATGATCATGCTTGAACTGAATAAAATTACCTAAAAACTCATAACGATTTAAAAAGAGCGATTTTTTCACTAAAAACAACCGAATTTTTGGCCGCTATTTTGAAAAATTCCAGTCAAATTGAAAAACGGATGACACCCTGTGATTTAGCGTTAAAAAATGATGAAAAAACATGTGCCACACTAAGGGTTCTCCAAAATCCAATTTTTGTGCAATTGTGGAGATGCGCAACTTGGAGCGTTCAAAAAGCCAGATTGCTCGCAATGAAAAAAATCGATGTGGGTATGCATTTCTCATGAAATTTGACGTAGAATCCGAATCTGTAATAAAAAAGGGGGGGTTCCATTTGAAAAAATGAAGTTAGTGTCAATTGCGCACGATTGCGCGCAACTTTTTTGTGCAAAAGTATTTTTCCTGAGATCCTCACAAAAAATCATGAAGAATTGCGTTGGTCAGAATTTTTTACGTTGTATTTTGCGGAAATGAAGGGGGGTGTAACCTTTTCGTGAAACACCCTGTATACATAAAACGCCAACCGTACGTATGTACGTATGCACGGAGGGGTCGGAGGATTTGGGGGAGGGAGGTGTCGGAGGGAGTGGATGGCGGAGAGAGTCGGAGGAATCGTTCTTGCCTACTTTTAGTAGGCTTTTCAGCTAGTAAATATATAAATGGCCATCGCTAATACTACTGATCATCAGATCGTCGCAGGGGGTTTTTGTGTTTTTTTTTTAAGTTTTAATTTAATTTTATAATAATAATAATTATTATTATTTTCTTGGCTGTGTTTATTATTTTTAACCATAAATAAGTTTAGTTTCAGTCGTAGGTACTTGCATTTTTATTAATACTCTTAAAGTAATTCAAGTTTATATCATGGTGTAGATGTAATCTGCAATTATTTTATATAAATCATCATAATTATTACTTCCTATTTTACGCTTTCTGCTGCTGATGAGTACTCCTGCCTGTATTCTTCTCTGCTACTGCTACAACTAACTCTTCAACTATCGTAATTAAACTCATCCACATGGAGTTTTCTATACCATGTCGCAGTTCTTATGTATTTTACAAGATCACTGGGTGAAACCTTCTCTGACTTCCCATCCAATACGTCAATCATTTCCATCCATGTTAGGCGACTCTTCTTGAGAAGACACGATATTCGATGAGTATTGGACAGATCGAGATGAAATGTGAAACTGTATCTTCTTTTTGTCGATTGCACATGTACGCCTATTGGTTATTCTCTCCTTCCACTATTGCTTCCGAGTCTACGAAGGTAGTGGAAACTGTGTTTTCACATTTCAAGGTTGAAAAAAAACAGTTCTCCGAAATCAAAATCATCAGGAATCCTAAAATTTGTTGGTTTACGTTTCAAGGTACGCAGAATCCAAAAATCGAATAAAAATTTCGCCGTCCGCCCGCCGTACGTGGCACTTTCGTGAACTGATTTTGATGAAATTTGGTACATGGGCTCCATTTGGGGTCTAGTTGTGCCCCGAAGATTTTGGTTTATTTAGGTCACTTCTAAGGGTCAAAAAATGAATTTTGAAATTTTGAAAACGCTCTAACTCAAAACATTTTGATATAAAGGTATTGTTTTTCCATCAATTTAAGATTCTATAGAATTTTTAGAATTTTTTGTGACCACGCGGAGCTCTGAAGACAAACCGTTCGCTCTCTACGAGAATTTAAGTGTTGGACTTACGATAAATCAGAAACACGGGTGTGAATCGCAAAAGAGGCCTAATCTCGGTTCAAATTTTAGCTGACCGAAATGCGATCGATGTTTTTCTTCATGCTGGATGGTTGGTGGCTTTGCGGACGAGTGATCAATATAGAAAAATAATAAACCATTGTGTAATGATTTGCAGCGAGATCATCTCCGATCTCGCTCTGAAAATGTCTGTATTTTTTGCTAGATGTTTCATCTTTGAATAGCTTCGACAACCGGTCATGTCACCGTTCAGCGATGCATACAATTTATGATTCGCCGACTCCTCCACCTCCCTCACCAAAGTCCGCATCCACCTCCCCTTCACCTCCTGCCATATTTTCTTCATTTCCCACACCCATTCCGAGTGGCTTACTTCTTGGTATGTATCTTCTATCCCACGACAATCCTGCGATCACCTGCTGTAGTCCTGGTCCCAAGTCGATCTATGACCGATTACTTCCTCCTCTGTGATCCTAGGATACCGGTTTTCTGGATGTTCCAATACCCTGGACAGGTAATCGAGTTGTAATTTTAGCAAATGAAATCAGTTCAGTCACATTCACTGATCTACTCGGATAAATGGAATCTAAAACCCCTTTTTCATTTCTCTTCCGTCAACGAAAGGCGCAAAAATGGATTTTGGTTGAGATTTTGATTCACTCTTGGACCAAAATTCGCCAAATTTGGTCCTTTCCGCTGATGTAAATATAATATAATTCAATAATTAGTTCTTGCAAGTGAATAGTTGATATCAACTAAGTCAATTGATAGCCATCAACTAAGTGAGTCAAAATTTCCGCAAATTTCAAAAATACTAGTTTTTGAAGTGACAAAGTTTCCCACTCACCGTGGAGGACATTTTTGATGAAGAATTAGTTAATGTATTATTCAAGTTACTGTTTCCGGTCTCGTCTCATTGTCTTATAGAAGATAAACACGCAAAAGAGACACACGGGGGAGACATGGAAATTAGACAAATATGAACCATTTCCGCTGTTGGAAACAATTTAATTAATTAACTATAGATAATTATCGATTATTATGATTCGATACCAGTATTATCGAAACAAAAGTATCGATAACTACCCATATCGGTAGTATCGGAACGTCCCTAGGAATGGCAGAGATAGATTTTCATACACATCGTGGAAGACATTTGATCAAGAATTGATTACTGTTTTCGACCTCGTCGTCTAGTCCAACGGGAGAGAAACATACAGAAGAAATACAAAAGATACAGCAGAATTTGGAAAAGTTCGAAAAAATAAATTGGAGTATCAATTTAAACAGTAGGAGTGAAATCGTTTGAGAAAGTAATATAGTTGTAGATCTAATGAGAAATATGCCGACCACCGTGATTGATTAGATGAAACGATGATCCCGCCCCATTATTTACTTATCGCGGACAGTCCGCTCACCACAGAGCAGCCTTGCTCTCATTCTTTGATCACCGCTCGTTAAAATTAAGGGTTATTTAATTAGTTTGTTTTGCAAGTGTTCTGGGGTCGAGCTTAGAAGGGAGAGGCGGTCGACAACAATGAGATAGATCTGTGTGGCAGATGGCCCTGACGTCTCCATCCCTGGGGCCATGTGTCCCTCTCATCCACCCTGCCACTCGAATGGGACTCGTCCCCGTTATATTATAACCTCAATGACACCCCTGGTAAAGAAGATCAGCGAAAATCATCTAAGAGTAGAAATCCAAACAAGTAAGCAATTTATAAGAATTTTGAATATGATTACAGGTCCATTTTGAAATCACTAGGCGGTGTTCCCTGTACAATACTAATCTACAGATTTTTGAGAGGTAATTGATGAAAATTGGTAGAAAAAACTAACGGTGCAGGCTGCTTTCGGTTTAGTAAACGGTCTTCAGGCGTTTGCACAGTTGACGTATGTTAAGGGAAGTCTGTCAACCATTAAGCTACAAAGCCACCTCATGAGTGACAGCCAAATGAGTGAGTGAGGCACTCACCAAACGTAAGAAACGCAACAAATAAAATCGAGGATCATGTCCGGGAGAGAGTATGGAGGAGGGGTCCAGTGTTCACCCCGTAAGCTCAATAGAGACGTGGGCGAGGGATTGTTACTTAGAAGCCAACCATGGCGAACGAATTAGGGCAATTAGAATACCATTCATCAGGGTATGTATCAGGAATGTAAGGTTGCCTGGCGGGTCTGAACACGGAGAATCCCACCTTCACGGCAGTCAGAGTCAGTTGATGGAATTGTAATATTCCACTACGTAGTATACAGGGTGTCCCAAGTCAAATGAAAAATACTTCAGGAATCGATTTCTAGCACTGATTTGCAACAACCTTTTTCTCTTAGCAGTTTTTTTAACTTGCTCAAAATGCGTCTATTGGAGGGAGGTGGAAAGAGGGGTGTTGATAATAAAAAAACGTGCGTTTTCGGACATAATCTTGTGTACTCAATATCCTCCTATTTGCGAGATTATTTTGGTTTATTATTTTCAATAATGAACCTTTGGAATCGTCCACGAAAATTTTTTTTAACCCCCCTCAAAATTTGTTGGTTTACGTTTCAAGGTAGGTACGTAGAATCCAAAAATCGAATAAAAATTTGGCCGTCCGTTCGCCGTCCGCTGTATGCCGTACGCGGCACTTTTCCCACTTAGCATTGACCGATTTTGATGAAATATGGTATGTAGGCTTCATTTGGGGTCTAGTTGTGCCCCGAAGATTTTGGGTGATGTAAGTCACTTCTAAGAAAATTTTGAAAACGCCCTAACTCAAAACATTTTAATATAAAGGTATTGTTTTTCCATCAATTTAAGATAGGTTTTAGAGACCACGCGGAGCCCTGTAGGACAAACCGTTCGCTCCCTACGAGAATTTAAGGGTTGAACTTACGATAAATCAGAAACACGGGTGTGGATCGCAGAAGAGGCCTAATCTCCGTTCAAATGTTAGCTGACCGAAATGCGATCGATGTTTTTCTTCAAGTTGGTTGGTGGTAACAATGGCAAAGCCGTGTTCTTTGCAGACGAGTGATCTACGAGAATTTAAGGGTTGAACTTACGATAAATCAGAAACACGGGTGTGGATCGCAGAAGAGGCCTAATCTCCGTTCAAATGTTAGCTGACCGAAATGCGATCGATGTTTTTCTTCAAGTTGGTTGGTGGTAACAATGGCAAAGCCGTGTTCTTTGCAGACGAGTGATCTATATAGAAAAATAAAAAACCTTTGTGTAATAATTTGCAGCATTTTTTGTTCCACGCGGAAATCTATCTATTGTTCTCTACATCGCAGGAGTTTTGGATTTTGCTTTAGAAGGGGAGGTTAAAGCTTGAAAACGTTAATTTTCGAACATAATTTTGAGTACTCTGCCCAGGCCTCAATTTCATTTCGATTGTGCGTGGTTATATTTTTACGACGCTAAAATCTATCTAGTTGTGCACTACGTCACTAGAATTCCAAAAGTACTGTTTAATGAGGAAGCAGCGAGGGGGGGGGGGTGTATTTACTGAAAAGAAGGTACATTTTGACAATACCATGAGCGAGATTTCTACGCCTCTATTTTCTACCGATTTGCTTGTTTCTTCTTTTGTTCAACACAGATTACTTCCCAGTTGTACATCTCTTCATCAGAGCATCGAAATCGGCATGAGAAACGGGTGGGTGAAGGGTAATATTCACAAAATACCCCCGATTTTTCAATATTTCGATTGCTGACTAATGTTGTAGATTGTAGCTGAATCCACAGATAAGGGTGAAGGTAATTTTTATCTCCCTTGCACCTCAAATAACCAAGAAATACAATAACATCAATAAAACACCTTAAACATTCCATTTTTGAGTTGTTCCTTCAAAACGACTTGTTCCTGTCATCAATCTTGATAGTGGTACTATCTCTTGCTTTTATGAAACAAATGGAGATGAAATAAGGAATTTTAGTTTCAGTATTTTCTGGTTTTATTACCTGTATGGACAAATGAGTCTTATCAGCCTCACTGAGACACAGTATCACATTTTCAATGACCAGACGAGACTTTGTTCCTACGAAAGGGCACCTGTATTTCACCTTACAGGAATCTGTTCCTTCAAAGGAACATAGTATTCACATTCATAAAACTGCGCTTTACTTTTAGAATATCGTGAAAATTATGCATAAGCCAGTCAATTAAACTCACCTTCTGCGAATGTATTCCTTTTTTGAAGCGAAAAGTCTTGGTATTAGGCAGTAGCAATATCTTGAAAAATTCACTTCACGTGGACCGAGCAGACTGGAGGAGGCACAAACCGAAACTCCATAGAAGAAAAAACATGGGAATTATCCGGGTACCTCTGAAGTTGGTGTTCCTCTGAAGGAACAAGAAACGATAAAGGGTTAATCAATGAAGCATTTTTTCCATATTCTAAGTGACGAGAAGAAGAAAAGGCTTTATATTTTTAAAATTACCATCTCCCTCACTACCCTCCACCCTCAACGTCACTTCCTCTTCAATGAGCCGAACGAGCAGGAACTCTCTCCATTTGTGCTGACTCGACGAGCGGCGAAGACTTTTACCGTGAGAGTGTGTAGGGGCAAACAAAAGCGCAAGGTGGAGCGGCGTAAGGTCCTCATCAGGACAGCCGCATGCAAGTGTGGCTAGATAATGGTAGCCTCACAATAAAAGTATATTTCTTCCGATAGGGTGAGCGATAGTATAAACATACTCCCTTCCATTCAGTCACTTCCCTTGCATCGTGCGAGCCACGTGCCTTCACCTAACCCCCTCCCAGTAATTTCACCTTTTGTTCCTCCGCGCAACCATTACTCCAGCAATATTCCCGTACAACAGTAATTATTTTATAACATCAATTGGTTCAGGGCTGTGTAAAATGACAATTGACAATTCACGGTTCATTGTCCAATTATTTTAGATTTTTTTCTTTCACTTTTCAATTCTTGGTGAGTCTTGTCTGAGGGAGAAGAAGGATTGATCGGTCTTTCATGGTCTCTCTGAAGGAGTGCTCGTATTTTAGTATGTCCTACAATCGCGTAAGGGCAGGGTTACCAACCTTCCCACATTTGAGATAGAAATTTCGATTTTCAGGCCATGTCCATCTGTCCTCATCTCATTTCAAAACTATGCCGTATCATCCTATATTGCTTCCGTGCCTGGATTGTGCGGGTTGGCCTGTAGATTGTCCCTTATGATAATCGTGGCCTCCGAACTGAACGTATTTTATGCACATGCGTAAACGTGCAATCCTTGTAACAGCCATAACTCCTACATTTTCCAACAATGTAGAGTCCCCTAAGACGGTAGTGAAGGGTACTTAGAGATTGATGTTTTGATATTAACTACTATGCATCAGATCATCTATAAAATCGGGTTATGGATACGAGGAAGCTATGTGCCACACTCACTTGGCAGACGTTTTTAGACTGTAAAATCTGATAATTATGGGCAACGGGCTTGTGACATTTTAATGTTTTCACCAAATGATTTCAAAATGAACCCTTACTCAAATTTCAAATTTCGGAATTCCTTAATTTACTTACTCGTTTGGGATCTTTAATTGTAGATGATTTTCACATAATAATGGGAAATTACCAGGGTTTGTGGTTTTATTCTTCCACAAAAGTTCAGGAAAATATACGTGAAAATACGGTGCGGAATCGAATATGCTTATTTGTTCAGGGACGTCTGAAAATCATGACAAACAAAAAACCAAGAAATAGGAGTGAAAAAACGTTGCAAATTATTAGGTACACAAAAAAAGTTAAAAAAAAAAAAAAAAAAAAAATACACCCGTCTACGAAGAATACAGGTTTTTTTCACAAATTCTACCAGCAAAACATCGTCATCCCAAAGTTGCGGGTGCCTCCAATACGAAATTTGGTTCTTGGTTGTTAGGGAAGTACAACTGGGTGGCATGGTTTTTCTATTCGAAAAACGAAAAAAATCGCTTTGATCAGCTAAATTTGAATCACATCGTTCATGAAACGTAAAACGCGAGTGGAAATTTCGATTTTGGAGAACATTTTTTTTCTCAACCTTGAATAGTGAAAACAAAGCTTCCGCTACCTTGGTAGACTCGGAAGCAATAAAGAGTATTCCCCTTTCTCCCTCAAAATTGAGTTGTTTACGTTTCCAGACACCTAGAATCCGAAAATTGAATAAAAACATTTTCTGTCCGTCCGCCGTACCCCGTATGATTTTGATGAAATTTAGTATCTGGGCTTCTGGTTTCGCTAACATTACAAATTCCAATGAAATATTCCTAAACTTCTTGAATGTGTATGGGTAACAGTAACACGAAAAGCCCTGAGATTGATATAGTTACCTAACCCCTCAAGCTGCAAAATATTCGCATGGAGGAAAGTAGAAATTAAAAATACGAGAAATGGAAGATATGAAGTGGAAATTTTCTTTTTCATCAATAAGGTAAATTGAGGTACCTACGTTTCACGGGTATGAAGAACCACCTAATTGGGAATAACGATGTATATTTTGGATCCCATCTCAAAAATATTCCGTAACATCTCTCCCTAGAGGCGGATAATTATGAATAGCTGCTCCCATAATATTCATAGCTTTTAAAGGAGGAAAATTACCATTCTAAGGAGGTAGTAATTTACGCTTAGCGTGAGTATCATCCTTTTATCCCCTTACAGAAGGTTTTTTTCTTCCTCATGGAGGGGGGACGAAAAAGCAGGAAGGGAGACTTTTTCTAAACTCAGGTTTCTCTGGAGGGCGGAACTCGCAGATCCTGCCCGGTTTATCCCTCCTGTATCTTCTGATGCTTGCATGGTTATGAAAACCCATTGCCTTTCCTGGTTTCACTCATCCCTCTACCCTCGAAAAAATAATTTTAGAAGAAAATATTAGTATATTGACCAAAAATTTCGGAGTACTCGTAGGTCTCAAATTTTGGAAATCAATGTTCACAAAAGGTGTTTTTCTGAGGTTGTCAATGGAAATTATCATCTCAACAGTAACATTCGAAATCATAACCATAGAAAAAAAAATCATAATCAGTAACATATTCGAAATCATCGCTCATAGAAAATTACCAAACCTGGATGGCCTTCCTGTAAGGTGTTGAAGTCTCTGCAGTAGATAGTTTCAACATGTGTTCATAAATTACCAAGTTAACAAGAAAACGTACTTGCAAAAAAATGTCCATTCATTGTTTTCCTAAAAGTTGAGTTGAGTATTGTGATCAAATTATATTATATATATCAATATATTATTGATAATAATTATATATATCAAAAATTAACTTCCCTCGACCGGGGATCGATCTCCATCATGCTTAATGAATTATTGTTTCTTTGAAAAATGCTGAGGAGATCATCCGGGTCCGGTGCGACTGCACCATATTGTTGAATCATCAAAAATTAACTTCCCTCGACCGGGGATCGATCTCCTATCATTCCGATTCTGAATCGGAGCTCCTACCACTTGAGCTAAGGAAGTGAATGGACAGCCCATCAGCGAAGAGGTCGCTGATCACAACAATTTCACACTCATATCTTTCGAACATCATTTGGTTATAGGTCGCAACACGTACCCTGTGCAAAATTGATAATCGATAGACTCTGCTACAGAGTGAAAATGGACAACATAAAAATTAGTATTGGTCTATTAGAGGGCCGTTCAATTTGGAAGACATGGAAATACAAAGTGTCCGTACTCCCAAGTGGAGTTCGAGGTGGATTTGGAAGTCGGAGAAGGAACGCTGAAGAAACCTGAACTCTTAGAACAAGAAGCAACAAAAAGACGTCAAAAACATCAAGCAGACTTTGAGGAGATTGATAAGCATCAAGCAGATAGCGAAATGTATAGGAAAGCAAACAGTGATACACTGCTAGTATTAACAACTCATATGACAGAAAGTAAGTTAGAGAAAGTTATGAGATTTAGTACAGCCCATGAAGTATGGCTCGAGCTTCACCGATTGTTTGAGAATTCGATCAGTGAAGATAAAATTTATGCAAGTTGCCTTGAATTCTTCAATCTTAAAAAGGAAGCAACTGATGATGTAGTCGCGCATACAGCAAAAGTAAAGGGCATTTGGTCTACATTGTCTAAAGAGCTAGAGAAAGGGAAAACTTACAAGTGCGAGCTACCTCAAGAATTGCTAGTATGTAAGATTTTAGATACTCTACTGGATGATTATTTTGGGTTCAGGTCAAGCTGGATGTGGCTGAATAAAAAGGAAAGGACAATTGAGAACCTGCCTGCGCAGTTATGTTCATTTGAGAAGGTACCATCAAATCGGCGACCAGCTGTACATGAGATGTTGGCAGTAAGTTCAATGAATTATAGAAAAAAGATGGAGATGTAGAAAAGCGATTTAGTGTTACGAAATTTGAAAATAGAACAGGTTTCGCCCTAGGTTACCCAATTTCTACTGTTTCTCTGATTCTCTGAAAATTTAAGCAGTATGAATGTGTCTATCACCCGTAATATTATAACAACCATGATATGATTCAAACTCATCTCAAAATGCATAAGTATAGTAAATACGAATGTGGAAGAGCTCCAAAAATACGTATTAGATCAAGGATGGGTTAGAAATTTCTTAAAGTTACCACGAATGCGAATAAAAAAACAAAATAATGAATAAAAACTATTTTGAATGAAATTTTTCGATTGTTGAGGTTGTGGGTGACGGGTTGAGGATGGAGCCACCAGCTGACGATCGCCATTGGAGTGAAACGTAGGTAATGAGGTGCCCAAACTTCAGTCAGTGAGACCTTTCTTAGCCTCATAATATTGTGTTTATCGACCAACTATGCAGATGAACTGTCAAAAGCCTTCCGTGTGTGGAGTGCAGCTCCATGGAATGTGTGCGAGAAACAACATTTTTTTGGCTCTGCAGTCCTTAGTATGTCTCTACTCAATCCCATACCTACAAGTGGATTGAAATGTTGTGACACAGTTGTTGACCCACGATCGTTCCGAGTGTAGAGTTCTGTTTGAAATGAAATTTGTTATGGTATATTGACACTTGAAATTGCTTTATTGGTTGCGACTACTATTACGAATTAGTCTAATAAGTAGGTATAACGACCTGAAGCAGTGACATGAGGCATTAATAAAATGATTGATTCATTTCATTAAATGATGATGATTGTGTAGGGAAACACGGACTGGTTGATATGAAGTTAGATAGGGGAACAAACACCCAAGATCAATGGAGCAATGTTTATTAATATTTAAAGCGTTGGAGAGATAAGAGCACGTGCCATCTGCCACCCACCTGCTGGCGTCTACCTTTCAATTTGCTTGATGCGAACTTTGATTCGTTCACCAGGTGATTTTGGATGATCTAGTGCGCTCAGGATCAAATTGATAAGATAGTTGGGGATTGGTTCGTGCGGTATTTTGGAGTCGCGCAGCTCCTGTCTGCATAAGCACCAAAATTTTGTAAAAATCTGGTTGACAAACTATTCGCTTTTAACCAGTAATTTCAGTGTTGAAATATTCTGTTTTCTATCTCCTCGGAAAGAGTATTTCCAAAATGAACGATTGTGATTTCACTTTTTCTGACAATGGCTCATTCTCTTTGTGATTTCTGAAATGAAGCAAGAGATATTTCGGTTAGTGATCGTGTTGCACATATTTCACATTTACAAAAAGTTTCTCATGACTGGATATAGAAATCAGAGGGATTTTTGTGAACTTTGTGACATCAGAAAGCCTAAAGAGTGTTTTGGGCGAGGGAGTGGGATAAAGCAAAATTTGAGAATTATTTAATATTTCTCCGGTTAGAGCCCTCAAGATAATATCTTGAGGGCTCTAACCGGAGAAATATTAAATAATTCTCAAATTTTGTTTTATCCCACTCCGTACTAAAGAATATTATTCTTTAGTACGATTACTAGGTAATATGAACAAGATGTTCCAATGATACAAGTAGTGGGTGAAAATAAGTGTACTACATTCTATCAAAAATAATAATAATAAACCAAAAATCAATTAGGAAGAAACAGAGCAGAGAGCTACCTCTCCTTCAAGACTGAGCAGTTACGCGGGATTGTTATCTATACCTTGCTGTCTTCCTGGTGAAGACAAACTGGCAACGGGCCATTATACAGAATATGGGATTGGGAATGTGGACAGAACATAATTTATTATTATGAGAATGTTGGTTCTTCTTCTTCTTGCTTGGCACTACAATCCGATGTGGGTCTTGGCCACTCCAACAACTTTTGGCCATTCGTCCCTATTCCTGGCTGTGGACTTCCAATTAATACATCCCAGGGTTTTGGCGTCGCTCTCCACTTGTTCCATCCACCTGGCCCGTGGTCGACCTTTTTTCCGTTGTCCCCATGGATTCCCAACAAGAATCTTGTACGGAATCCCAGCTTCACCCATTCTTATCAAATGACCAGCCCATCTTAAGCGGGAAGCTTTGACAAAGTTAGATAGTGTAACATCACGATAGATATCATTTAAGTCTTTGTTGTATCTTGTCCTCCATGTTCCACCATCACAAACGGGTCCGATTGTTCTCCTCAAAATTTTTCTTTCGAACAAGTCGAGCAGCAAGGAATCTTTTTTCAGAATAGTCCAGGTCTCGCATCCGTACGTTGCTACGGGCCTGACTAGCGTTTTTTAGACCGTTAGCTTCGTTACAAGGGAGAGCATTTTCGACCGGAATAGCTTCAAGAGTGCATAGTACGCTCGGTTTCAGCTAGGAGCCTTGCTTTTATTTCAATAGACGTATCATATGACAATATTGGTTTGTTTTCCAATATCCAGTTCTGGAACCCGAATTTTATTCTTGGGTCAACGAGATCAAAGAGGCCAAGGTGCCTAAAATTTTAGGACATGACACAGTAAGTCTTGGGCGTCCTTGTGCGAAGCAGGACAACTGGACAAAAAATAAAATTAAAAAAAATATATATGTTTCATACCATTCTGAATAGTCGGTCAAAAATCGGAATTAAATCTTGGTCTATCTTTGTGTACTCTGCTCCGGCCTTATTTTTCAGCCAATTCGAATGGTTATTTTTTCATTTGAAGCGGAAATCTATTTGTGCTACTTTGCCGGAATTATGAATTTTCTATTTTGAGAGGAAGGGGCAGAGGGGGGGGGGGGGGGTAATGCGAAAGAAGAGTGCATTGAGACAAGATGATATGAATCAGAAGAAAGGTATTTAAAATTAATTACTATCTTTTTCTTGTACGGACATTGAAAGTTACAACTCCTCAAACGTAAAATTTTTTTTCAATGCACACTTGTGTGATCGTATTGCCCGCCTTACTCTTTAATTCTTAAATTAAACCGATAGACGTGCCTGTTCCACGTGTAAGAAACTTCATGAAAACGTAAAAATATGTGAGACATGACAAAAAATTCCTCCGTTTTTTGGTCATGGACGGTATCTATAACCTGGTTGTATAGATGGTCCGATGCATAGTAGCTAATCTCAAAACATCAATATATAAGGAGGTATTTGCACTTCCCTCATAAGAGCTATCTACACGCCAACCCAATCTCTGAGCGATTCATCGGATTTGGATGAAAAATAAAAGTTATGTCTGCTACTAGGGTTTCACGTTTGGGCATGGTCAGAGACTACTATCGATCCGAGAGCAGTGTTTTTCATAGAGAACCATCTACACGCCAACCCGCAAATTTCTGAATTCAACAAGATTTCAACGAAATCGGACTACTTCATGTATGTAGTTTTGCCCGTTACAAGTAACTGCATACTCATACAGAGGACACGGAACCAAAATTGTTTAAGTAGGTCTAAAATGTAGAATGCGATTGGAAATTTTGATTTTGGAGAACATTTTTTTAAACCGTGAAGTGAAAACAAAACCAAAATATGAAAACAATTATGCTGAAGTAACCAAAACATGTGAAACATGTCTATGTCATTTCAATTTGAACGGCTTTACAGGATTCAGAAGCCTAAATACGCCTAAATATGAAGTTTCACTTTTCAAAGTCATAACATGCGAATTCCGGAGCCCTTCGATAAGTATGCTAAGCTCTGCCTATGGCAGACGGACAGCATTCATTTAGTCGAATTTCATATTCTACGTAATTCGGTAAATATGAAATGAAAATCAGGTTATGATGACGAGTGAGTGGGGGGGGATCACGCAATCGTCAGAACCAATTCTGATCTTCCCTTTGCAAGACAGCTGATGACGTTTGAAACGCAGGGATGGCAGTTGGACGGAAATGCAACCTGAGATGGTTGTTTACTTTTCTTACTTTTTTTTACTGGTGACATGAGATTCCAAATTAGAACTTATCCTTCGAACTGTAAGAAATCAGAATCGATCTGGGATTCAGAAGAGCAGTGAAAGGGGGACTTACACATACATGCAAGATTCACTTGGGCTTAGCGAAAAAAGGGAAACATGCTAATCCAAGGGTCCTGGGAGGACATATGCGATGTTTACTCACGGTCCGATGGTCATGATTAGGGCGAAAGTTGCAGTCCCCGCATTCAAAGCTAAACGCGTCTGCCTGTATTATCCCAGAGAGGGTGGAGGCTCATTGTTCGGCGCCACTCAGCTATGCACAAGTCAAGTTGGGCTGTCAAGTGTACCTTACTCAATAATCACGTTTTCCCCCTCATCGGGAGCTGGTGAACTCCACGCTAGTTCCCTGTCTCGTAAGGTTTTTCACAAGCGCAGTTTCAGCACATTTGAGTTAGGTATTGAAATGAAAATCATGGAATCCCCTTTGATCGAGAAAGAGTGAAACATGATATAATACATACCAAAACACTGTACATAAGTATTTCATGAATTCCCTAGAAGCTGGTGGTCGAAGCAATGACCACATTATTTTTATTGATTTTGGAATCTTTAGTTTTATGAAATCATTTCGTTGATTGACTAGATTTATTTTCTTCAAAATATAAGATTTAATATGAAATATTTCGCACACATGGAACGCTTTGGCCGTCCGACCATTCCTTCCCCATCGAACTTCCTTTTCCATGATAAATATAACTCCATTAAACTTATTTGGTGAATGACAACTTAACATGTAGATTCTAACATAACATAAATACAAGTGTATTACAATGTTTCATAACGTGTGTATTTACTTTGATATATTTAACATGTGTATTAAATTATTTTAATTTGAGGAGTCAAGAAGTCTTCATCACATAATTATGGACGTGTTCTATGGAAAGGTATAACAAATTATATTGATTGCTATTCTCTAGCTAATTTATTAGGTACTAGCCGTTCAAGATCGTCAACAACTCTACTTGGTCGAGTACTGAACGTCCGAAGCACCTCAAATCGAAGTACCTCGCGTATCTCAGCAGTGGGCGCCAAGAAATGTCTGGTTGACTCGTTAGTCCTCATATTGGATGAATGAATGAATATTTTTTTATTTGCCATTTCACACAGAGTGTATTGACAATGATCAAGAATGGATACCTAATTTAATTGGGAATAAATCATAACAAATTAATACGGGGAAACAAAACAGTGGGATACTAGACAAAAGGACAGGACACGCGGGTAAAAAAGGAGAAAAGGAAATCTCCAAGGCACAAAGGCTCCCAGCCGGGAGGTACCAAGCCGGGTCCGGACCCACCCACCGTGGTGGTTCCCGGACCGTAACACCATACTGGGCAATGGCCACGACTCCAAAGTGCTAGCGACACACCCCCGGCCAAGACCCGGGGACCCGAACACCGCAGCCGACGCCCACGAACCGGAAGTAATCAAAAATTAAAAAGAGTGGACAAAAAATCATGACTAAACATTTCAAGAAATATAAAATATTTAACAATGAACAACAGAAAAAAACACCTCAAATAAAACCAGTATCCTATGCTCATACTTATTTGTAAAACGCACAGTAACCTACATAATATAACAGCACATTCATCACAATAAAGGTCAAATTAAACAAATTAACTCCTAAATCGCTAGATATAAGATAAGCTAGACTGAACTGAATACTTTCATAAATATTCCTCAGGCAGCAGCACATCATAAACGCTGCAAATTATTACACAAAGGTTTACTATTTTTCTATACATATAGATCACTCGTCTGCAATAAACACGGCTTTGCCATTGTCACCATCTGCTAACCCTAAATAGGTACTACCTACCTACCACATGCCTACTTCACAATCAAGTTTATTTGGAAGAAATAAACGCTTCACACTCGGTTCGAAAAAACAGGGATTTAAGGTTGCCTTAATAGAAATGTCGGTTACTGATTGCTAAAAATGCAAAACTGAGTACAACTCGAAGAAACGAACAACGATCGTATTTTGATCAGCTAAAATTTGAACGGATATTAGGCCTCTTTTGCGATTCACAGTCGTGTTTCTGATTTATTGCAAATTCAACAATTATGTTTTCGTCGCGAACGTTTTGTCCTCTGGGTGGTCTCAAAAAATTCTAAAAATTCAATACCATTTAAAATTGGTGAAAAAACTATACCTTTATTTTGAGAGTATTTGAGCTAGAAGTTGAAAACTTCAACCCTTAATTTTCACCCCTTAGAAGTGACTGACATAAACCAAAAGCTTCGGAGCACAACTAGACCCAAATGGAGCCCACATACCAAATTTCATCAAAATCGGTCTACGAGAACTAAGGAAAGTCTATCAACCTAATTTCGCTTCACATTCAAGTTTAATTTAATAAAATAAACGCTTCACACTCAACTTTTAAAAAATGGTTGCTAAGGACGCAAACCTGAGTACAACTCGAAAAAACGAACAGCGATCTTTTGTCAGCTAAAATTTAAACGGAGATTAGGCCTCTTTTGCGATTCACTCGTGTTTCTGATTTATCGTAAGCCCAACCCCTCATTCGATTCTAAAAATTCAATACTATCTTAAATAGAGGGAAAAAAAATACCTTTATGTTAAACGTTTTTGAGCTAGGGCGTTTTGAAAATGTCAACCCTTATTTTTCAACCCTTAGAAGTGATCTACATCAACCAAAACCTTCGGAGCACAACTAAACCCCAAATTGAGCCCACATACCTAATTTCATCAAAATCGGTCCACGGGAACTGAGGAAAGTGCCGCGTACGGCGGAAATTTCTTTTTCGATTTTCGGATTCTACGTACCATGAAACGTAAACCAACAAATTTTAGAGGGGGGGGGGGGGTTAAAAAATTTCTTGGTCGATTCCAAAGGTTCATTATTGAAAATAAAATACCAAAATGAGATAGATAAATGAGACCAAAATAATAAACTAAAATAGAGACCAGTAAATTAAAAATTAAAGTCAGCTCCTTTAATCGCTTCAAAAATTCCATCAAAAGAATATTGAGCAAGTTCACGCAAAAAAAAGCTTCTGCTTGAATTTTGTTAAATGCTTTTAGTTGACTTGGGATTACATTATAAAATTTAATCCCCCGCTAACTGGTAACGTTTCTTGAACAATTCAACTTGGTAAACGGAACTTTCAAAACCAGAGCATTCCTAGTACCATAGTTATGAGACGCAGGCCCAATGAAGGCCTTATTGCAGTCAATTCTATAGCTGAGTCCCGAAAAAACTCTGATCGCTCTTCTCTGACATCCAAAAATAAGATAACAGATATATCCGTGTTGGAGATCGAGCACAGGTATATCCGGTCCCCACTATTCAAGGTATGGTAACAAAAGGTATATTCAGAATAGAAGTAAAATTTAGGTACCTCAAGAAAATCCCGTCAGGACCTTGAAACCACCCCGTCAGGACCTCACTGTACATCGGGTGGCATTTCATTTTATCAACCAATTTCTCTATTTTCAGGTTCTGGAACTCTCCCGTCAGCGAGGAAAATACTAAAGCACACCGTCCATGAAATAATAATCAGCACTTATAATTCATTAATTTCGAAGATAATCCATGACGGGTAGTTCATGTTGTGGAAAAGGGTCGAGGGAGGAGCATTGAAAAGTAGGACCATAAGGTGGAGCGAGGGAGCGCACGTCGGGGTGTAGCGGCGGCTATTGTGAGTCAGTCTTCCGTGCTCTGGGAGATCTGCTCTAGTTTGAAATCCCCGGATGGTTACGGAGGGTATTCCGAAGGTGGGAGGAGGGATCGTCAGCAAGGTTGGGGTGTAGGATTCTAAGTGAAAATGTAAAATGATCAAACTGGTTTCTACGATTCAGTTTTCAGACGTGATAAAAACGGAGTTGAGTAGAACATTGTCTATTTCCACAAAAATAATGACTTACAAGTTAAATCGATTTCGACGGTTAGGTCATCATTAGTAACAAATAATAACTGAAGTTATCACAGAGAGCATAGCTTATATAGTCACAAGTGAAAGGGACCTTGAATCCCATTGGTCAAGAAGGTGAGTCATGGGACCGCTAGAAATGGGATTTTTCGAAGAAAACCTTCGTTTTTCGTAAATAAAATACGTATTATTCGTAAACATGGTAGGGAGCTTAAAGTAACACGTTTCTACTCAATAAAAGGAAATGATACCAAACTCGTCAAGTCATCTTGAGATCGAGAGTGACCATACACCGCGTAAAACACTCGATTTTCTAGTAAAACTCACGTTTTCTTGCATTCAAACTTGGTTTATTCTTCCAATTTGAATTTTAAAAAGAAAAATTGATAGACCGTTGGAAAGCTAACAATTTGAGCAGGTTTTTTTTTCGAAGAGCGCCCATCAAAATGGACTGGCGTTCATACTGAAAACTTCAAAAAGAAAAAATCAAATTTCGGAAAAAATTTAAAATTTGCTTTTTAACTTTTTGACCAGATTTTGGTTTATTATTTTCAACAATGAACCTTTGGAATCGACCAAGAAAAAAAATTTTTAACACTCCCTCAAATTTGTTGGTTTACGTTTCACGGTACCAAATCCAAAAATCGAATAAAAATTTGGCCGTCCGTCTGCCGTACGCCAAATCTGGTATGCCGTGATCAAATTTGGTATGAAGGCTCCATTTGGGGTCTAGTTGTGCCCCGAAGATTTTGGTTGATGTAGGGCACCCCTGTTCACTTCTAAGGGTCAAAAAATGAATTTTGAAATATTGAAAACGCCCTAATTCAAAAAATTTTGATATAAAGGTATTGTTTTTCCATTAATTTAAGATTTTATAGAATTTTTAGAATTTTTTGAAACCACGCGGAGCTCTGTTGGACAAACCGTTCGCTCTCTACGAGAATTTAAGGTTTGGACTTACGATAAATCAGAAACACGAGTGTGAATCGCTAAAGAGGCCTAATCTCCGTTTAAATTTTAGCTGACCGAAATGCGATCGATGTTTTTCTTCATGTTGGATGGTTGGTGGCTTTGCAAACGAGTGATCAATATAGAAAAATAATAAACCATTGTGTAATAATTCGCAGCGTTTTAGTAATATTTCCAATGTGTCAATGTCCCTGAAAAATTCCCACTCCAAAATTGAAAACAATGCTTCTGCTACCTTGGCATACTCGTATGCAAGATCTAGGCTGCATTTTCCGATGAAGGTTGCAATACGAATGGTGCAGTTCCATCTTTATTTTGTTTTAAAGGATACCACGGCGAATGTTCTGTCTCCACCATATAATTTTCGTCGAGCTAAACCGCAGGGAGCACTCACTAAACTTATTTCTAGAAGCACGTAATTGTTATGGCTCCATTGTGACGAATCGAAACTCGGGGAATAATTTTATACTTGAGATGTTTTAGAGGCGCGAGAGGGGGAGGTAGCGATTTTGCACTTGCAATTGTAGCAATAGCCGAATAAGAGGTTTGAAAGGGATATAATTGTCGTTGGAGGGCTCTCGGTATGCTTTGCTTCTCCCCAACCTTTCAGCGGTCCCCTTTTTTTCTCCAAGACTATTCACAAACCACTCGGCACACACTTAACAATCGTTTCAAATAAATCGGTATAGATACTTGGTTGGAGATGTGGTCACTGACAATAGTCTACATGACAGACAGGGCGGGGTGTAACCCTTGAGGAGAAGCGGTGGCGGATAGTTGATACGCCGCCTGCTATAGTTACCACCGCCACGGCAAAGGTGGTTGGCCTGGTTGATATTCCGATTCCGGGATTCGTGAAGTAAGCTTGCATTTCTGGGCTCACTTGCAAATCTGATCTTTTCGCCCAAGCTTATGAAAGCACTACCCACTGTTTGTTATATACTCGTAATTTGATATTTACTTGCTATTAATAGGTTAGGTACCTATAATGATCGGTGGTGGGTCCAATAATGATTTTCACAGGTGTTAAAGTAACGCCAATCATTGGTTCACTACTATGATTTACCTCCATGTTCGATTTCACAGCTAGTTTGTTTCTGATGAGCAGAGCGATGTTCATTTTGGTTTATTATTTTCAATAATGAACCTTTGGAATCGACCAAGAAAAAAAAAATTTTAACACCCCCTCAAAATTTGATGGTTTACGTTTCAAGGTACGTAGAATCCAAAAATCGAATAAAAATTTGGCCGTCCGTCCGCCGTCCGCCGTACGCCGTACGCCGTACGCGGCACTTTTGCTTTTTAGCATTGACCGATTTTGATGAAATTTGGTATGTAGGCTCCATTTGGGGTCTAGTTGTGCCCCGAAGCTTTTGGTTGATGTAGGTCACTCCTCAGGGTTCCAAAATCAATTTTGAAATTTTGAAAACGCCCTAACTCAAAAAATTTCGATATAAAGGTATTGTTTTTCCTTCAGTTTAAGATTCTATGGAATTTTTAAAATTTTTTGAGACCACGCGGAGCTCTGTAGGACAAACCGTTCGCTCACTACGAAAATTTAAGGGTTTATATTGAAATATATATATATATATAAATCAAAACACGAGTGTGAATTGCAAAAGAGGCCTAATCTCCGTTCAAATTTTAGCTGACCAAAATGCGATCGATGGTTGGTGATTTTGATTTAAAAAAAAATTTTTTTGATTTTTTTTTTTCCCTCATATTGGATGGTTGGTGATTTTGTAGACGAGTGATCTATATAAAAATAATAAACCGTTGTGTAATAATTTGCAGCGTTTTTTACCGACTTCATACGCGGCTAAGCCGCGCCGAACGAAGGAGGTATACAAATCGGTGTGTCATGGGACGACGATTTTTTTTTTTTTTCTGTATGTTTGTACCACTAGCAGTTTCTTATTCGGCCACCAATCTGCCTGATTCTTTTTGAAAAGTGTTCTAAAAGTATCTATAGTGGTCCCGTTTCAATCAGATTTCATTTTGCTTTGTTAAAAGTATCGAAATTTCGTGAAAATAGTTCAAAAAACGTGGTTTTCGGGAAGATTGTTCCGCATCCTCTCCCCCCGCCCGACTCGTCGAAGCCACCCACCCACCCGTCCCCTCCGGCATATTCTCGGACGCCTGCCGCCCCTCAACAAATTCAAGGGGGACCACCTTCTCATTCATTGGGGACCATCCCCCCATTAAGAGTGAAACGCTCATTTCTTCAAGATAAACTTGATTATGAAGCAAAATTTTAATTTCAAAAAATGATATTGAACTCAATTTTGAAAATACTCGTAACTTTAACATTTCATTGAAAGACGAGTTTCCCGACTGATTGTACATTTTTGTGTACATTCAAATTTAAGGTCCGATTCTAAGCTTCACAAAAAATGAGATGCTTTATGAGGGGGTTTCCGATAACCATCAAATTTCGGTAGACTACCAAGTGGGTCTAGCACATAGCCTTCTCATCATCCAAAACATGTTGCAGCGGGCTAAAATATGAAGTTCTAGTCCGATTCCGATGAAATTTTCAGAGATTGTACGAGTTGGCGTGTAGATGGTCCCCTATGAAAATCATCGCCCACGGACTGATAGCCGCTGCGCATGTGCAAACGATAATTTCCTTGTAGCAGCCATCATTTCCACATTTTCCATCTGATTTCAAGAAAATTCTCAGAGATCATGCAAATTGGCATATAGATGGTCCCCGATGAAAAGCATTGCCAAGGAACTGATAATAGCCACTGCGCATGCGCAAACGTGAATTCCCTGTAGGAGCTATACTTTCTACATTTTCCATCCGATTTTGATGGTATTTTCTGGGATTGCGCGGATTTGAGTGTAAGTACTCCTCTACGGATATCATCGCCCCCGTGTCACTTACGTTGAGTGAAACAGTTTGGTGCAGGAGGAAGTGAAATAACAATGCTTGTTTTTTCGCTCACCAACAGGTTCTAATTGACTTAATGCTTATCCAATGGGACGTCCCCTGGAATGCATGCATTACTAAACAATATGTTTAACAATTTTTTGGACTCACTAATAACTACGTTAAACAATAATACTGTAGGTATAGGTACTAAAATAAAACGTAAAAATTAAAAAAATAAAGTTACCTACTACTTTCATAAAAAAACCTCAAAAAGTAGGTAATAATTAATTCCACATTAAAAAACCATTAGTAATTAAAAAATACAAGTAAAAGATTTAAAAAAGAAAAATAGCGAAAAATGTCGAAAAAAGGTTAACGGTCGGTAACTCAAAGAATACCGACTTTAAACAAAAGTACTTGGTAGAAGGTAAATTATGTAAAATTATAAAACAAATGCAAGCAATTTTGCGTAGAATCCAAATCTGCCATAAACACAAACGGTGGATACAGCTTTCGTACAAGTATGCAACCACGAGAGACATTTTATGTCTTATGTTTAATAAATTGAGAGCTTTCCAATGAGTGGTGAACGATTTTTGTGGGGTGGAAAATGAGGAAGTTAGTTTTCCCTAGGAACGATTGGTTGAACGTGAAAATCATCAGAAATTTCCGCGTAACGCTCCCCTCGAAACGCTCCCCGCGTGACGATCCCCGCGTGACGATTTTTCATTTATGTGCCATAGTAAAGACATAAAATGTCAAAATTTAAATAATAAAGTCGAAAAAATTAATAAGTTAAAAATTAAAACTAATGATTTAAAAATTTAAACAAAAGTACTTGGTAGTAGGTAAGTTATGTAAAATTAAAATAATTAATGTCGAAAAAATTAATAAGTTAAAGATTAAAACAAATTATTTAAAAAATAAATTTTAAAAATAAATTTAAAAAATCACTAAAAAGTAAAAAATAAAAAATTATGAAAATACAAAAATAGTAAAATAAAAAACTTTTTAACAAAAAAACGGACCGACCTCAAAACTGATGATGGCATCCCACTAAAAAGGAAAAAATAATAACGACAACTTATTCAGATAAGTTGGTAGGTAGGTACGCATTGAAGTCGCCGCCGTGCCCATCTGCAGAGACAAACATACACAAGTAGATTCCACTTCCATCTGGTTAGTATTACAACATGGGTCGATAGTGCAATACAAAACATGAATGAGAGTGGGTACCTATCATTGAAGTAATGCATGTGTTCCAAAACTATTAGGTAGTACGACACTGCTGTCGTATGAAGGAGGATGAGAGAGTGACAATAAGTGTGAATCTCAGTAAGAATATTTCCTTTGATAACAGCTGAAGACGTCTGCGTCACCAAAAATGGCAGTTGGATAAAAATTCAACATGAGAAGGTTGTTTACTTACTTACCTACCCCTACTCCTGTTTTGTATTGCACAATTGACGCATGTTGTAACACTAACTGGTTCATTTGAGTATGAACTCATATCACAAACCCACATCATGATCTAGACAATTCTACATTCAATATGTGAGACATGGAATATAAGATTAATTAGATATTATGTAATCAAAGATTGATCACGTATAATTAGATAAATAACTATTAGATACTATCTAATCAAGAGATGGTTTGTTGGAATCCAAACATTTCGTACGGGGATTCACACTTATTGTCACTCTCTCATCCTCCTTCATACGACAGCAGTGACGTACTACCTAATAGTTTTGGAACACATGCATGACCTCAATGATAGGTACCCACTCTCATTCATGTTTTGTATTGCACTATCGACCCATGTTGTAATACTAACCAGATGGAAGTGGAATCTACTTGTGTATGTTTGTCTCTGCAGATGGGCACGGCGGCGACTTCAATGCGTACCTACCTACCAACTTATCTGAATAAGTTGTCGTTATTATTTTTTCCTTTTTAGTGGGATGCCATCATCAGTTTTGAGGTCGGTCCGTTTTTTTGTTAAAAAGTTTTTGGTTTATTATTTTCAGTAATGAACTTTTGGAATCGACCAAGATTTTTTTTTCTTAACACCCCTCAAAATTTGTTGGTTTACGTTTCAAGGTACGTAGAATCCAAAAATTGAATAAAAATTTGGCCGGCCGTCCGCCGTACGCCGTACGCGGCACTTTCCCCACTTAGCATTGACCGATTTTGATGACATTTGGTGTGTAGGCTCTATTTGGGGTCTAGTTGTGCCCCGAAGATTTTGGTTGATGTAAGTCACTTCTAAGGGTTGAAAAATAAGGGTTGACATTTTCAAAACGCCCTAGCTCAAAAACGTTTAACATAATTCACTTCTAAGGGTCAAAAGATGAATTTTGAAATATTGAAAACACTCTAACTCAAAAAATTTTGATATAAAGGTATTGTTTTTCCATCAATTTGAGATAGTATAGAATTTTTAGAATTTTTAGACCACGCGGAGCCCTGTAGGACAAACCATTCGCTCCCTACGAGAATTTAAGGGTTTTACCTACGATAAATCAGAAACACGAGTGTGATTCGCAAAAGAGGCCTAATCTCCGTTCAAATTATAGCTGACCGAAATGCGATCGATGTTTTTCTTCAAGTTGGTTGGTCGTAACAATGGCAAAGTCGTGTTCTTTGCAGACGAGTGATCTATATAGAAAAATAATAAACCATTGTGTAACAATTTGCAGGGTTTTTTGATGCACTTTGGTCTGAAACTATCATCAGTTTCCTGGACTCCTGGACATCACCAGGTCATCTAAGGTGGGTGATTCTTAAACTGCAGGCAAATTCGCGTCTAACACCTGTGAAATTGCATCCACTAGACCTACAACGTAGATTTTTTCCCAACTGTAGGTTCTGAAGAGCTCTTCAGTACCCCTTAGAATTACATTGGATATTTTGTTTTTTAACGTTCTAACTCGTAAGTTACAAATGCCTTTTCACATTGTCGTGGTTCGTCTAAAAGTTAAATTCTCAACTTTGCAGTCGATTTTCAATCATCTAATAACTTTTTTATTCATGCAATTTTTTTCTCCATGAAAGTTGAGGATCTATCATCTCAGAACGATAAAAAGCTGTCTACAACTTTGTCCAACATTGTCATGGCTGAAAAACAATCCTCTGCTGAGGGGTATTTCGGAAATTGAAGCTAATCGCGGAGGGTAGCAACCCTGTCAGTCGCCGACATAACCGTATCATGTGACGCTTGCTGCTCAGTGACAAAACAAATCTCGTGGAAGAAGGAATTCAGGTGCGTAGGTTTATTACTAACATTGTCGTGGTAGCCTCTAGTTCGGTAATTTTAATTACCAAGATTCAATGTACTGCACGTTTTCTCAACATTGTTAGAGGCTGTAAATAATGAGCTTTAGAGGAGACTTGAAGCACAAGTAGTTTCGGATTAATATGACCTTGAAGTTGAAAATAACATTGTCGTGGCTTTGAGTTTTTTATCATTGTCGTCCACTTTTCATATTTTGGATCTCCACGACAATGTTATTTTCAACTTCAAGGTCATAATAATCCGAAACTACTTGTGCTTCAAGTCTCCTCTAAAGCTCATTATTTAGAGCCTTTAACAATGTTGAGAAATCGTGAACTACATTGAATCTTGGTCATTAAAATTACCGAACTAGAGGCTACCACGACAATGTTAGTAATCAACCTACGCACCTGAATTTCTTCTTCCACGTTAATGGAGTTAATAGAGAAAAAAGAGAGAGAGAGATTTTTGGACTTACCAAAATGCAATGCTGTTTTTCTCTTTTGCTAACCTAAAGACAGTAAATTGTTACAGAGTAACTAATTGAAATGTATCCATATTATTAGGGACACATTAACATTGTCGTGTGCCCCAATTCACATTGTCATTTACCTGAAATTCAAATTTCAATTTTGGACTGGGAAAAGTGATTCATGAGCTGCCATAGCGCACTTTGCCTCACAGGGTATGTCCAAAATCCATTAAAAAAATTGAAGTAGTTCGGAAAACTTTTTTTTCCAATTTTTCTCGGATCGAAATTACACCCAGTTTGGGAATCTCTCAGATATGAACTTTTATAGTTCGAAATAATTCACAATCATAGTGCACTTGTCTTATATTTTTTTGTTTTTTTTTTTGGCGTAAAAGCCGCCTACTGTTACCATGGTAACGATACTCGAACGTCTACGATCGTAGTGAACAGACGGACAAAGCAGGTACCTACTCGCAGTGACGCTCGTATGGATCATTTGCTCCGCGTCTGTAGCTGAAGATACAGAAGGGTGATCGCCCTCCAAGAGGGGCTTCCACTTTAGCGGGACCCTTTGTGTCGAGTCTTTCCGGCAATGGCCTAATAGTATTACCCATATGATCACCCCACCCCCTCCTCTGGGTCACCCAAGCACACCTACTCCCATTATTACTTGTAATGAATAAATTGAAACATCCCTTAGGCGGATTTATTGGCCTTGACTTGGAAATTGATTCATTCCCCTACAACACACTCCCTTCGAGCCAGAATGAATTTGATGAATTAGGGAAGGGTGGCATGCAAAAACGTGTACTTTGATGCCGAGTCTCAAACTCTAATCCATTTTGGTGAACCGAATCAAGACAATAAAGCAAACGCAATGAATCAGGACTCTGATCCTTAAAAGGGAAATAATTACATTTCTACGACATAGCAAGAAATGCGTCTCTGAGGATGTCTCTCGTTGGAATCATTTTAGAACATGTTGGTTGAATAATATTTCAATAGCAGCTGTCTGTGGCGAGAAGAAAACAATGTACGTGTGCTCTATGAGTTTCGAGGGACGTGGAGAGTATTTTAAAGATTTATTTGTTAATTTTTAACAGAGGGGTTTATTGTATAACTTTAACGATTCGTGCTATGTGCCACACCCACAAGGCAAAACCCACCATTGCTTTTTTTTCTTGACTATAGCTTTAACTGAAAGATTTGATTGAAAATTATCTCATTAACTCATGCTGCATGGATGGACTTTTTTTCTTTTAAATCTCTCTTTAAATCTCAACTTTTCATTTTTCACGTATTTCAGTGATCTAAAGAGGGAAACATGTGCCACAGCCACCCAGCGGAGGTTTTTCTCAGGGCAGACTTTCTAATCAGGCTGCATGAGAGAGTTTCCTCCGAAAATGAGGTTTGGGGTTTTATCAGAACCCTCCTATTAGGTAGACAACGAGCAAGTACACTCGTCCAGAGAACATCGCAAATGTCTGCTCCAAGTAGTTGGTACGAAGAACTGTAAGTACTGTAATGGAGGTTAAAGGAAAGAGAAAAGTTATGTTAGGGTTCCAACGAATGGGGAGCCCGAGAGAAGAGAGCTGGAAGATTGAGGCGGTCAGACCTGATCCAGAATCAAAGAGAAGAGGGAAGGTGATTGAATCTTGGAGGAAGGAAGGAAGGAGATCTAATTGTGGCTCCGAGTCCTCACTCCAATTCAATTAACATTAAGACTGAAGCAGGTCCTTTCTACCTCCAACCTCAACAATCCACTTACCCTCTGCGCCACCTATCTCCAGCAATAAATCACCTCTCAACTTTTTAGTGGAATATCGCCAGTTGGTTGAAATCGAAGTGTTTTCCAATCAAATAAACCTCAAACTGTCAAGATAGACAAATATTATTTTATCATTAAGGTTCTGGAGAAGGGGAGTCAAATTTCTGAAAACATTGCTCTTTTTTTAAATTTCTTGCTCTATATACAGCAATATTGCAACGTCATACCCTGTTCAGTACAATTTTTGTAAAATTGTAATTTATTATGTAATAAACCTCGATCCATCAAGTTTGACTCAAATTTGGTTTCTGTACTATCGAAGATACGGAAACTTTTTATTCTAGCAGCAGTCCTCACATATCAAAAATTTCACGTTTTTTGGGGGTTTCTAGAGATTTTTGAATAAGTTTGGCTCCATATCTGTCCGTCTGTCTGTTAATTCTTATCTCGGGCATAAGTACACATATAAGGTCCGATTTCCACAATCCTTTTGGAGTTGATATGGGTTAGCACCCAGGCAGTTCCCTAAGAACTTCGCAAACCAACAATCGCGATTTTGTTCAAATTTGGAGGGTAATTTGGGATCGGAGCCAAGAAGTAGGATTGTTGATTTCATTACGATCCGATCAGTAGGAGTCACGGTGCTAGGAAAAAAGTGAAAATGAAGCAGCAATATTATTACACAACGGTTTATTATTTTTACGAGCAGATCACTCGACAGAGAAGAACTCTGGGTTTTCATGACCAGAAAAAAGTCTGCCAAGTGGTGGTAGCAATAGCTTCCTAGTAAGTATAATGGACTTACTCGAAAAATCGAGCTCCAAGTTCCTTGCACTACCCTCATAAGGGACCATCTATACGTCAACCCGTATAATCTCTGAAAATGTCATCGAACTCGGATGCAAAATGTAGAAGTTATGGCTGTGACAAGGGTTTTACGTTTGCGCATGCGCTGGGGCCACTGTCAATTCGGGGCGATAATTTTCACAGGGGACCATCTATACGCTATTCCTGAAAATTTCATTGAAATTGGGCAATAACTACTTATAGTTTTGCAGGTAACAAGGATTTTCGGGCAAACCTTTGAGACCCGAAATGTTTTTCAACTCCGACTGCCGTACGTGGTACTTTCCTTAGTTACCATGTACTGATTTTGATGAAATTTGGTATGTGGATTCCATTAAATGGAACCATAGTTACTATGGTACTAGGAATGCTCTGGATTTGAAAGTTCCGTTTAACAAGTTGAATTGTTCAAGAAACGTTACCAGTTAGCGGGGGATTAAATTTTATAATGTAATCCGAAGTCAACTAAAAGCATTTAACAAAATTCAAGCAGAAGCTTTTTTCTTGCGTGAACTTGCTCACTATTCTTTTGATGAAATTTGTGAAGCAATTAAAGGAGCTGACTTTAATTTTTAATTTATTGGTCTCTATTTTAGTTTATTATTTTGGTCTCATTTTTCTATCTCATTTTGGTATTTTATTTTCAATAATGAACCTTTGGAATCGACCAAGAAATTTTTTTAACCCCCTCCCCCTCTAAAATTTGTTGGTTTACGTTTCATGGTACGTAGAATCCGAAAATCGAATAAAAAATTTCCGCCGTACGCGGCACTTTCCTTAGTTCCCGTGGACCGATTTTGATGAAATTTGGTATGTGGGCTCCATTTGGAGTCTAGTTGTGCTCCGAAGCTTTTGGTTGATGTAGGTCACTTCTAAGGGTTGAAAAATAAGGGTTGACATTTTCAAAACGCCCTAGCTCAAAAACGTTTAACATAAGGGTATTGTTTTTTCATCTATTTAAGATAGTATTGAATTTTTAGAATCGAATGAGGGGTTGGGCTTACGAAAAATCAGAAACACGAGTGTGAATTGCAAAAGAGGCCTAATCTCCGTTTAAATTTTAGCTGACAAAAGGTCGCTGTTGGTTTTTTCGAGTTGTACTCAGGTTTGCGTCCTTACCAACCATTTTTTAAACATTGAGGGTGAAGCGTTTATTTCATTAAATTAAACTTGAATGTGAAGTGAAATTAGGTTGGTAGGTAGTGACAATTGCAAAGTTGTGTTCTTTGCAGACGAGTGATCTATCAGAAAAATAATAAACCTTTGTATAATAATTTACAGCGTTTTATGGTCCACTTCCCTTCCTGAGACGTGTCCTTGAAGCCTCATGAGCTTCCGTGAAGCAGAAGTACGTTTAAATATTTTTCATTGAATGTTGATTGTTGTTGTTTTGCCGAAAATTAAGATTTTCTCCAGTACCTAATTGAAATGTTTAGTTCTTCTCTGAAAATTTCTACATGAATAAGAAAGTCACTATTGATGGATGAAACTCCGTGTACGGGACAGTTGCGAGTTTTTTTAAAGCAATTTCATCACCTGGATGCCCAGTGGTCATGTGACGTACCTTCTGAGGGGGAGGCTCGCGTGGCAGATGCGCACCTCGCGTGCTCAGGTCTAGTTAAATATTCATTAACTTCACCATATGATTCAGAACATTACAAACCAATCGGGCGGTTCTACCGCCTGTCTCCCTTCAATTAACCTTCAGCATATCTGTTGAGTTATCACGTTCAATCAGACCTGATGGTTATAGGCTGTCAGTAATAATGTGGGTAATGTGTTTGATTTACTTGGGATTTACTATGATATTCAAAGGATAAAGGAACTGCATTACAAGTTATTACGAGTCAGTATTTACTAGCGTTAGATTTAAATTAAATGAATGAAATAGGAAGAACGATTTTGGTTTATTATTTTCAATAATGAACCTTTGGAATCGACCAAGAGAAAAATTTGTTTAACACCCCCTCAAAATTTGATGGTTTACGTTTCAAGGTACGTAGAATCCAAAAATCGAATAAAAATTTGGCCGTCCGCCGGCACTTTTGCCACTTAGCATTGACCGATTTTGATGAAATGTGGTATGTAGGCTCCATTTGGGGTCTAGATGTGCTCCGAAGAGACTACGCGGAGCCCTGTAGGACAAACCGTTCGCTCCCTACGAGAATTTAAGGGTTGGACGTACGATAAATCAGAAACACGAGTGTGAATCGCAAAAGAGGCTTAATCTCCGTTCAAATTTTAGCTGACCGAAATGCGATCGATGTTTTTCTTCATGTTGGATGGTTGGTAGCTTTGCAGACGAGTGATCTGTATAGAAAAATAATAAACCATTGTGTAATAATTTGCAGCGTATTTGTAAAAGTATCGATTCTTCAAAATATCGATACTTTTTGAAAGTATTGTATTGATAATTTTTGATAGTACTTTCTAGATGTATCGAATCGATACATCTAGAAAGTACTATCAAAAATTATCAATACAATACTTTCAAAAAGTATCGATATTTTGAAGTATCGATACTCTTACAAATATCTTTTACGATGCTATCGATACGATATTATATCGATACTTTTGAAGTATCGGACATCCCTACTTCACGACAACTACTAACAATATGGAGCAACACCAGGCAATTATTGCCGGAGACTCGATCTATCTTGAAGACGCAATTCTCGTTTGAGCACTAATTGCCGTAAAAATTTGTTCGTCTAAACGGACCTTTAGTTTTTTTCACACGCTGACGATACACCAAATAAGTTAAGGAGTATTTTGAGTCTATGGAAATATTGTTTTCTTAACTTTTTAGGTGTATTGAGAAAAGAAAAAATACTTAAGGAAGGGAGCACGGGCTAGATGGGTGAGAAGTGATGAGTCGAGCGGTCCTCCCTTCTCATAAGCTGGATCGACCGTTGTTTGCGGAGCCGGGAGCGTGAAGTTTTGGATAATGCGGCGTAGATGAGTGGCACAACTGATGAACCAATTAGAGCAACTGTTGTGGGGCAGACGAGGAGATGGACGAGTCGTTCAGGAGATACGAATGTGGTCGATAGGCCACTCAGCCTCGTCACGCCAGAAAGCTCCAGGTCCGACTGACTTACGATTGTTCACCACATTGAAAATGGTTCAAAGGTTCGCATTCAAAGCTCTACCACACAGCTTTTTAGGTACAACAAAACTTTGTATTATCGCTGCCACACACGCGTCATGGCGTTCTTCAGCGGTACGTCGAGAAAGGTTTCCCCAACTACCGCAGGATTGACCTTCTTGAACTAACCAGCAAGAAATGTACTTTTGCGCTCCAAAACATCAACTTGACAGCCCAAAAAGATTGAAGAATTGTTTGGTTGAATACTATCTTAAGAATCATTTTTGAGATAAAAGTTCAAGTTTTTATATTTATAAAGCACTGTAGTAGTGAGAGCTTTTACCTCTCCCGTGCACTTCGACAAGAGACCATTATCTAGATTTTGGGTGATGCACTCTCTTCCTTGAAAGATGAGATTCTTACTGACACTCCTATGTTTCTTATGGATGATTTAAACTGTAGAATCGGTACTAACAATAAAGCTGAGAAGTACTTAGTTATGGGATCTAATCTCAAATGCTCTACAAATTCTTTTGATTCGCCTATTATAGAGAAAAGCTATTTTTGGCTGAGCTCTGCGAGGATCAGCTACAGCTTGTCTGTTATGGAAGGACACAACGTGATAAAAATGGGGAAATTCTCTTACATCAGAAAAGGAAGTAAAAGGAAGGGAAAGAGCGTAGTTAGCATTTGCATTGGTCAACCTGGACTCTTTGAACATTTTCACTGACTTTTCGGTGGGAGACTTGTTTCAATCTTCTAAGCAGATGCTCTGTATTGCGAGTCCCAAGATACCATCATCATGTTGCAACGAGGGTTCCATCAAACCATATAACGATCGTTTGCGTTCAATTCCCACTTATAGATTGAATGATAATCAGGAAGGGACAGTTTCACAATGGAGCTCAGCATCTGAACTGGCTAGAGGAAGACTAAGATGTAGACAAGAAAGAATTTTATTAGATGTTATCCATAATATATGGAAGGTTGCTAAATCTGCAGGGATCATTAGCACCACATGAGCACCTTCAACTCGATCACCTAGCCTTAAGCATCATCGGTGTTAATTGTTTCTCAAATATATTCTCCATTATTTTTACTAAATATTATTCTCAATTTATCTTGAATTGTACGGTTCATACTTACATGACCACAATTCCTTGCAATACCTTTTTTTGTTGAAATAAATACATTGATTGATTGATCGATTTTAGCAAGGGTTTCTTTCACATCTGAAGGAAATGTTCACCACCATATTTGTCAAAATGTCACCGACTGGAAGATTTAAAAACGTATCACTGCGAAGCAATAGATTCATCCATATGGGAGAGGACCATTCTCCGAGGATTCCAAGAGCCACCGACGTAACAGATAGTGGAGTGGCAATGAATGACGTCGTCATACATTCCAGCTCGCCGAAACTTCTGATCGTTCTATGAGGAGATAGCTTACTTCAGCCTTGACTGTTTCTGGTTCTCATGAGTACAGGGAGATGTGATGGTGTCCAGCGGCGAGAGGTAAATAGTCCAGTCAAATTAGCAGTTAGGGTTTGCATTAATTCCGGACAAAGCGAAACTTTTATGGGTGACTTGTGGGTGCCTATGGAACATGTTTTTAGTATATTCTACTAGATTCTCCTTGTGCTAACTTTTTGGTGCCCGAAAAACCGCGATTTTTCGGCACTTGTTTCAGTTTTTTGCCTATAACTCGTACACGATGCATCCTACGGAAAATTTTACTCTTTCCTTTATTAAACAGGATAAATTTCTGCGTCGAATGACCACCTGAAACGTTAAGATCGGTTCAGCCGTTTGGCCGAAATCGATCGTTGAAGTTTGGCGATTTTTCCCAAATTGGTTGAAAAATGGGTTACGCTCAAGTTTCAAGGCCTGTACATCAAAAACGGCGTATCCAACCAAAAAATGTCACATAATCAAAGTTGTAGAGAATCAAATTTTGTGTAAGAAAAGCATCCCCCCTTCCTTCCCCCTCCCACCCGCCCCTACCAAATGATAGAATAACGAAACAACTTCTGAGTAAACGAAATTATGAGTATTGAAAACGGTGTTGCAATCAAAAAATGTCATATAATCAAAGTGAAACGTCTGTTGTTCAACTTACTAAGGCACTGAGGTACTTGTAATACTAGAAAAGGCGAAAGAAAAAACATTCTCCTGGTCCTAACTTTTTGGTGCCCGAAAAACCGCGATTTTTCGGCACTTGATTCAGTTTTTCGCCTATAACTCGTACACGATGCATCCTACGGAAAATGTTACTCAATCCTTTATTAAACAGGATGAATTTCTGCGTCGAATGACCACCTGAAACGTTAAGATCGGTTCAGCCGTTTGGCCGAAATCGAACGTTGAATTTTGCCGCTTTTTCCCAAATTGGTTGAAAAATGAGTTACGCTCAAGTTTCAAGGCCTGTACATCAAAAACGGCGTATCCAACCAAAAAATGTCACATAATCAAAGTTGTAGAGAATCAAATTTTGTGTAAGAAAAGCATCCCCCCTTCCTCCCCCCCCCTCCCACCCGCCCCTACCAAATGATAGAATAACGAAACAACTTCTGAGTAAACGAAATTATGAGTATTGAAAACGGTGTTGCAATCAAAAAATGTCATATAATCAAAGTGAAACGTCTGTTGTTCGACCTAAGGCACTGAAGTACTTATAATAATAGAAAAGGCAAAAGAAAAAACATCTCCTAGATTCTCCTTTTGCTCACTTTTTGGTGCCCGAAAAACCACGATTTTTCGGCACTTGTTCCAGTTTTTCGCCTATAACTCGTACACGATGCATCCTACGGAAAATTTTACTCAATCCTTTATTAAACAGGATGAATTTCTGCGTCGACTGACCACCTTCATTTTTTAGATCGGTTCAGCCGTTTGGCCGAAATCGATCGTTGAAGTTTTGGCGATCAACCAATTTGGGAAACATCGCCAAACTTCAACGATCGATTTCGGCCAAACGGCTGAACCGATCTAAAAAATGAAGGTGGTCAGTCGACGCAGAAATTCATCCTGTTTAATAAAGGATTGAGTAAAATTTTCCGTAGGATGCATCGTGTACGAGTTATAGGCGAAAAACTGGAACAAGTGCCGAAAAATCGTGGTTTTTCGGGCACCAAAAAGTGAGCAAAAGGAGAATCTAGGAGATATTTTTTCTTTCGCCTTTTCTATTATTATAAGTACTTCAGTGCCTTAGGTCGAACAACAGACGTTTCACTTTGATTATATGACATTTTTTGATTGCAACACCGTTTTCAATACTCATAATTACGTTTACTCAGAAGTTGTTTTGTTATTCTATCATTTGGTAGGGGCGGGTGGGAGGGGGGGGAGGAAGAGGGGATGCTTTTCTTACACAAAATTTGATTCTCTACAACTTTGATTATGTGACATTTTTTGGTTGGATACGCCGTTTTTGATGTACAGGCCTTGAAACTTGAGCGTTACCCATTTTTCAACCAATTTGGGAAAAAGCGGCAAAATTCAACGATCGATTTCGGCCAAACGGCTGAACCGATCTTAACGTTTCAGGTGGTCATTCGACGCAGAAATTCATCCTGTTTAATAAAGGATTGAGTAACATTTTCCGTAGGATGCATCGTGTACGAGTTATAGGCGAAAAACTGAATCAAGTGCCGAAAAATCGCGGTTTTTTGGGCACCAAAAAGTTAGGACCAGGAGAATGTTTTTTCTTTCGCCTTTTCTAGTATTACAAGTACCTCAGTGCCTTAGTAAGTTGAACAACAGACGTTTCACTTTGATTATATGACATTTTTTGATTGCAACACCGTTTTCAATACTCATAATTTCGTTTACTCAGAAGTTGTTTCGTTATTCTATCATTTGGTAGGGGCGGGTGGGAGGGGGGAGGAAGGGGGGATGCTTTTCTTACACAAAATTTGATTCTCTACAACTTTGATTATGTGACATTTTTTGGTTGGATACGCCGTTTTTGATGTACAGGCCTTGAAACTTGAGCGTAACCCATTTTTCAACCAATTTGGGAAAAATCGCCAAACTTCAACGATCGATTTCGGCCAAACGGCTGAACCGATCTTAACGTTTCAGGTGGTCATTCGACGCAGAAATTCATCCTGTTTAATAAAGGAAAGAGTAAAATTTTCCGTAGGATGCATCGTGTACGAGTTATAGGCAAAAAACTGAAACAAGTGCCGAAAAATCGCGGTTTTTCGGGCACCAAAAAGTTAGCACAAGGAGAATCTAGTAGAATATACTAAAAACATGTTCCATAGGCACCCACAAGTCACCCATAAAAGTTTCGCTTTGTCCGGAATTAATGCAAACCCCCCCCCCCCCTTTTTTGGCTAATTTGACTGGACTAAAACGCCATCTGTGTACTCCGAGAACGTCGTGAAATGTGAAATTATGTATTGACTTTCTTCTATTTTCAGCATTCGTCCTGCCTCTCCTAATTAAACTGAAATTGTCGTGGTTAAGCAGTCTTCGGAAATTGGTTTCAACAGAAACATTTCGCATTAGTTTGGTGGAGCTAACACATAGCGTCTGTCATTTTACATCCTCCCAGTTTGTGTTCTAGTCTTTGTAGCGTTGAAGAGCCGCTCAGTATCACACCCATTTGCTCAGGATGGTCACAGTATCTGTGATACCTCTTCACTTACCCTACAGCAACGTGAGTAATCTGTTGTTTTGCTAGAATGCTCAAAAATGCACATGTTTCATAGATATTTTGTATCATACCTATCTGCTGGTTACTGAACACCGATGGATATTCCACAACGGAAGTCCGCGTTGAAAAATACGTGAAAATTATATATAATAAATAATGTGGTATAGTAATATATACGAGCAACATAGTTTTCTGAATTTTGTGCACCTTTAATGCCAATTTTTTTTTCTACAAACCAAAAAACTGTTGTATGAAAACCCTTAATGGAATAAAGGGGTTCTCGAGAGATGAAAGCACACCTTTGCTCATTGCAATAATCATATATACAAATCAGTAACTATAATTGTAGTTGAATGACATTTTTATACCTAATCTCGATCTATGTAGGGTGGAAATGATGAGTATAAATCTCCGACTATCTCGCTGGTCATCTTCGCGGTGGTCATGCGAGTGAGTCGCCCCTCATGCGATGCACCCGCCTGATCAGGGTTGGTCTTTTGTTGGGTTTTGTGTTGTGATGTTCCGATAATGCAGTCAACGAGGAAACGTAATAATAACCGATACCACCTGCCTTCCTCATCCCTCACGTATCTGCGTTGATTGCGTGATTACAATCTGTGACTACCTTCTCCCCTCCCTCTGAATCTGTGACCACGACTATCCACCCCCAAACTCGAAGTTATGTGTGTGGCGAAATGTTTTTATCGAATTTTCAAGAAAAATGAAGCTATTGAAATAGACTCAACATTTGTAGCATCGACTTTTTCTCACTGAAACCTGTTTTGGAACATTCTAAAACGATTCCTGAAGGTATTTCAAAAATCGTACGTTTATATAACGATAAATATAAGTACTCGCATGTCGCTCCAAACGATAATTTGTGTAATTGTTTCTAAAAATTTCGATTTTTTTGGCAAAATGTTCATGATAACAAACAAAACGCTGCAAATTATTACACAATGGTTTGTTATTTTTCTATATAGATCACTCTTCTGCAAAGCCACCAACCATCCAGCATGAAGAAAAACATCGATCGCATTTCGGCCAGCTATAATTTGAACGGAGATTAGGCCTATTTTGCGATTCACACTCGTGTTTCTGATTTATCGTACGTCCAACCCTTAAATTCTCGTAGGGAGCGAATGGTTTGTCCTACAGGGCTTCGCGTGGTCTCAAAAAATCCTAAAAATTCAATAGGTACTATCTTAAATTGATGGAAAAACAAAACCTTTATATAAAAATTTTTTGAGTTAGGGCGTTTTCAAAATTCATTTTTCAACCCTCAGTGACCTACATCAACCAAAATCTTCGGGGCACAACTAGACCCCAAATGGAGCCTACATACCATATTTCATCGAAATCGGTCAATGCTAAGTGGGGCAAGAAAAAAATCAAAATAAAAAAAAATAAATAAATAAATAAATAAATAAATTAAAAAATTAAAAAAAAATAAATAAATAAATAATAAAAATAAATATAAATAAAAAAAATAAATCAAAAATTCGAAATCTAAAAAAAACCCTTTTTTCTTTTCTTATAAATTCGGATTCTGGATTCTACGTACCTTGAAACGTAAACCAACAAATTTTGAGGGGTGTTAAAAAAAAATTTTCTTGCTCGATTCCAAAGGTTCATTATTGAAAATAATAAACCAAAAAACAAGTTCGTTATTTAAGAATTTTGGACAGCCTCAGAGTCCAAATTTCAAAAAATGGTCCAAAAAAACGTGTTTTTAGGGTTTTTGTGTATATTGCCATCACAATCATAGTTATATTTTCAGATTAATTAATATATTTCAGATTCAGCACAAAATTTCTGAATAAGCACCACTTCAGAAATTAAAAATCTTCAAAAAATTGTAATTATGAAAACCTATATAATGACTTTATGTGTCCAAAAACTGAAAATATGTTGAAAACCTGTTGTATCCAAAAATGTAATAGCCGAGTGGGCATTCTATGAGTTCGGGATGACGAGTAGAACATGGATATGGACTCTTAACATCCTCAAAACATTCCCTGTGCATGCAGTACGGAGGTATAAAGAAATTAGGAAAGAAATAACAATTTACGATTAAGTAATCTGTAAATTACAGGGGGATATATTTTTTTTTTCAATTTTTAACCAAGGGGTTGATTGTATAATTTTAACGATTCGTGCACTGTGCCATACCCACAAGCCTTACTACCCTCTCAAATAGTATTAAAATTATTAAAATGTTAATAGTTATTATTATTATATTACAAATAGTTAATATATTTCGTTAACCTTAGCTTTAAAGAAAAGGAAATTACCCCCACTAGTCGAGTAATGAATGTATTTCGGAAGGAGTCTCTACGAAATCTTTAGATGGAGAACTGAGAGCTTACTTCCTACCATCACAATGTATTCCATCATGAATAAAATTATGGAGTTGCTACCTAGTTGGAATAAGTGTCGATTATTATGTCCAATAATCGATGTTTTTACTCGATGTCATTAGAGTTAAATTAATCTGATAATGTATTATTTTCTAACGACTAGTTAACCTTTTTCATCGCCCAGATTTCAGGTTTCAAGATCCAAGTGTTGTTCTTTCATTGATGCAAATCACTTAAAATTATAGATCTTACAATAGAATATGACACAACTCTTTAACAATGCATCTCATGATCATTTCATTTCACCTGAATTTTTCACAACAGTAATATATTGTTATCAATAGAAATAATTTTTGCCTTGCGTATTGACGTCGATTGCTTGAGAATAATCTCCTAGCTTCAACTAAGATGCCGCCACATTGCGGACATTTCGAGAAAGCCGTTAATTATCAACATTGGAGAGTGAAAATTGTCTTAACCTTCTGACTTTAATTTCTTAAACTTAGAAATGAAACGTATGTTTAATTAGCTTCAAGTACGTGCACTTAAGATTTGGTGTGTTTCATTGAACCAACCTAATTTTTAACCAACTTTTTTTTTTTGATACCTAATCGATTTTAAAGGCCCCGGATTAAACGATTAATCGATTAGTCCGGACGAAATAATAGTCGATTCCATTATTCGATTATTATTTTGTTGGTCGAAACCCATCCCTAGTTCCTAGTGCATTCCAAAATAGTTACTGGAGTCGCGGCACTACTATCTGGGACCATGGCACTCTTCCTTGGCATCACATTCAGGAAATCTATAGGTTCATTGACCATGGTCACTGAGTTTTAGGGCTTAGCAACTATCAGTGGGATCAAATCGGGCTTTTCTAAATCATGATCATTATTGGGAGACATTTTCTGCTTTGGAAAGTGTAGAATTGATATAAGAACTGATTAGGTTCCTTAAACACTCCTGAGGCCTGATGTTGTCCGTACATTATCTGGATCCTCTAACAAGTTTTTTCATCAAAAGTCATTTGTTCATAATATTATTGAGAATGGATTACTTTATATTTAAAAAAATACAAATACCTCATTAGATGGGAAGGATGTAGGTAGGTGAGGGTTCAAACCTCGTGTTCTTGTCATCGAAACTCACCCTTGTCTCACGGTGAGGTGACAGCCGACCAGCCGAAGGTCACGCTGATGCTGAAGATAACTCGTGTGACGAACTGCATACAACCGTAACCGAGTGTTCCCTTGATGACGTTTCAGTTTCTATTATGCTGGCTCATGTGTGAACGCTATCGTCTAAATTATAGCCAGATGGTGTGTGTGAAACAACGCCGACACCCTTCAACTAAATACGCGGTGAGGTGATTGGGACTGAAAAATTAGAACCAGGGGACGATGGAAAGTAGATGCCATAATTATTCATCTTTAATGATACATAATTGAGAGACGACTTGATACGATGATTTCACAAACCCTCTTCAATGGTAATATGAAAAAAGTTGATAAGGGAATAATGTACACCAGATAACCACAAGTTTCAGCTTAATTCGTCCTCGGGAAATCGGTCCACAAATGACAGCTACTCGAATTTCATCGGTTTCTCCCGTACGTATGTAAAAACACGTATCTGATATTCTTGGTAACCCCTGTACCTATTAGTTTTCAGATTGAAGGTTTCAACATCATCTCGAGTAAAGGTACATAAATTTCTTTGTCCGTTTGTCTGTCTTGAGGAGGGGTTGGTGGCCTCAATAATGAACGAAATAAATTGACAAATGGATGGGACATTGATTGACTAATTATGGATTGGTTGTTTGTGAAAATCATGGAATGACTTCGTGACAACTTCACTACCCGTAATGACATATTTTGACATTTTCATCCGACTGATTGTGACGTTTTCATTCAGCCGTTTGGGCGAGTTTTGATTTGGGTTCAATCTCTCAGTCGTCCTTCTCGTTCCCTTTTTGAACTCGCTTCTGCAAACATTGTTTTACATTGTCTCGGATGAATTTTTTGAATGACCGCTTGCCATAAGACATATTTCATGTACTTTGTCAAAAGTTGGGGTTTACACCATCAGGAGACCATAATTTGGCCAACTATATTTCTATACGAGTATCGCATTTCAAAAACCAAAATATTTTAAATAACCTGATAATATCAAGTTTACTGCTTCCGAGGCTGTCATAGCGGAAGCATTATTTTCACTTTTCAAGGTTAAAAAAAAGTCCTCCAAAATCAAAATTTTGGTTTCCTGTTTTAAGTTTGTAATAAGCATAACTACAAGGAGATACTATCCCATTTTGATAAGATAAGAAATACCTCATGAGCGGCACAAGGTTCAGTCTTGGGGGCCGACCTATGGAACATCAACTATGACGGATTTCTTCGGGGATTCTTCTACGCCGATGACTTGGCGGTGGTGATATAAGCTCGAAGGATGGAACACCTCCTGTTTGGATGGAGTGGATGGAAGCGGATAAAATTCTTTCTTAACGGCCTTAGCTGGAAAAGAAAACTTACCTATTGAAAAAGTGGGCAATACAGCTTGTGAAGCACTAAATGACTATTTTGTCAATATTGGTAGAAATTTAGCTGGGAAAATTGTGAAAAGCTCTACCACTGCTAAAATTCTGCAACCAACAGTGGAAATCGCAGAGTTTGTTATACCTGAAATTGACGAGGATGGTTTGTGTAAAATAATCAATCATATGAAGGGTAGATCGGCTCCAGGTGTCGATGGAATCCAGTTGTCCATGGTTAAAAAGTATATTAATGTTCTAAAAAACCCGTTGCTTTATGTTTTTAATTTGAGTGTTGGTTCATCTGTATTTCCTGAATGTTTCAAAATTGCTAAAGTTTGTCCGTTGTACAAGGATGGTGATAAGTTGGATCCGGGAAATTATCGTCCGATATCCATGTTGAGTTGTGTGGGAAAAATTTTAGAGAAATGGGTTTAATTGCATTTAACTATTTACCTTGAGTCAAATGGCTTAATTTGTAAAGAACAATTTGGTTTTAGATCCGGTAGAGGGGTTGATCAGGCTATTTTTGAGTTAATGGGTGACCTGTACAAGCTTAGGGACGAAAAACTGAAGGGTATCTTGCTTTTTTGTGATCTATCAAAATGTTTTGATACGATTGATAGAGCCACATTAATGGACCGTATGGAAAAGACTGGTATAAGGGGGGGTGCACTTAGTTGGTTTTCAAGTTACCTCTCGAATAGAACGCAGGTGGTCTCTATTGGTGAATTTGTGAGTGGACCCCGGAGAATAGATTATGGGGTAATACAGGGAGGGACACTGAGTGCGACTTTGTTTCTGATCTACATAAATGCACTACCCCGAAATGTGCCGAGCGTCAGAACTTACCTACTTATTTGCCGATGATACCACTGTTCTGGTTACTGATGAGACGTGGGATGGCGTTGTTTCTAAAGCGCAACATGCTTTGGACGCCCTGGGAGTTTGGTTTTCGCAGAGCATTTTAACGTTAAATACTAAAAAAAAACAAAATATTTGCGAATAGGGAGTGTGGACGGTAGTATGGGTTTGGAATCTTTGAAACTTATATCTCATACCTGCGATAACTCTGAGCCCGAAAATTGTTTATGTACTCCTTTAGATAGGGTGGTAAGTTATCGTTACCTAGGCATTATTGTGGAAGAGGTTTTGACCTGGAAAATGCATATTGAAGCCATAAGCAAAAAATTGAGACGAGTTAATTATGTTTTATACCATGCTGGAAGGGTTTTTAAGCGAGACAAACTACGTTTATTATACGTGGCTTTGGTGCAGTCTACTTCAGTATGGTATCGTTTCGTGGGGGGGAACTTACCCAACTCACTTGGAGAAATTAAATGTGATACAAAGAAGTATTATTAAGACGATAATGAGGAAGGAACGTCGGTACTCTAGTCTTAACTTATTGAATGAGTTTAAAGTTTTCACCCCGAGACAGCTATTTTTGAAATCCCTTCTACTAGTATACCACAGAAACCCTACCATAGTTCAACAAAGCCAACATCATGATTATCGGACCAGATTTGTATTGATGGGAAATGTTGTTGCACCGAGGCCTGCTCTTATGCTCACAACAAGAAGTCCAAACTATATAATTTATATGGTCCTTAGAGTTGTAGATTCTCCCCTAAAATCCCCTCTATTATGTGCGCGTGTTGCATATAAAAAGAAAATATATGAATGGTTAGTGAGGCTGGGTAGGGAGGGGGCGGAGAATATAGTTAGGAGTATTTATGTTTAGGTTGGTATAATTCCAGATGGTAATTTGTGTCGACGCAATGTTTATTATTGACGTATGTTTATTTCAATTGATGTATGTAATGTTAAGTTTTAAATTAGTTGATGTAAGCAAAGTATGATTTATGTATAGATGCAGTTGATCTATGTAAAGTCAAGTTACAAGTTGTTTGGCGCTACTCTTGTAGGGCGATACAGGCTCTCAGCCTTCTGCCCTGCAATAAAGTTGTAACAATTATCCATCTAAAAAAATTGTGTGTGGTTTATGCAACTTAAATAAATAAATAAATAAATAAAATAAAGCACACACACTGTCACTGGCGATCCAAAAATCGGAAATTGTACTGCTAACCACAGAGCGAATGTAGCGATCTATACCTATGAATGTGGAGGGGCAGGAAATCATCACCTCTCCAGCCATTCGCTACCTTGGTGTGATGCTGGGCGGGAAACTAAGCTTCTGGAGGCACATCAGTGGAGCAGCAGATAAGGCTGCAGATATTGTAAACAAGCTGAGCCGACATGATGGCAAATCTAGGGGGCCCATCACCCGCTAAGAGGAAACTCCTTATGCGAACTGCAGAGGCAATTAAAAGGAGGCAATTATTTTTTTATGGAGCAGAAGTGTCAGCAGACTCCCTTAGGTACCAAAAGTACAGGCCACGTATGGAAGCTGTACAGAGGAGAGGAGTTCTGAAAATCTGTAGTGCATTTAGACCTGTCTCAGGTCCATCATCACAAGTGATAGCGGGAACTATTCCAATATATCACCAGGCACTGGAGCGTAGAAGGATAAGAATGAGGGAGGCAGAGGCAATATTCATAGTAAAGAAGGAAGAGCAGGAGGAGACCATCCGTAGGTGGCAAGCAGACCTTGTCTGTAAAACCCGTGGAAGGTGGACAGCCCTCATAATTGACGATCTGAAGGCTTGGTTGGAGAGAAAACACGGCGAGGTGAACTATTACCTGACTCAATTCCGCTCCTTCTTAGTAAAGATCGGGAAAGCCACTGACCCAGAGTGCACGTACTATGGTATAGAGGAGGATGATGTCTGCCACACTTTCTTCACATGCCCACAATGGGAGGGTATGAGGAGGAGTGCGGAAGGGGTCATCGGAACGTTGCGTCCACAGACAATCATACATGAGATGATTAAGAACAAGTTGAGCTGGGACACAATGGCAGTATTTGTCACAGCAGTACTCAAAGCAAAAAAGCTGGATGGAAGATGGGAGGAAGAAGATGAGGAATAGAATTGAACGAGAGACCAGAAGTAGGAGCAGCCTTTTCGCACAAAAAAAGGGCTCTCCCTGAAGTAATACTGTACAAGTGGTTCCGGGGTGAGTCCTAAGCAGAGGGAGTGGGGTTTTAGTTGGTAGGCCCAATGCTGGGGAGTTGGGGTGAACTTTCCCTTCGCTCTTAAAGAGTTTCCTCAATCCCGTAAAAAAATATGAAAAAAAAACTATCCGATTTTGATGATATTTTTGGCGATTGTGCGGGTTGGCGTGTAAATGGTCATCATTCAAATTCATTTCTATCAAATCATTGGTAGCCAATGCGCATGCGCAAAACTTGAAATCCGTATAACAACCATAACTTATACATTTTCCATTAAATTTGATGAAATTCTCAGGGATTGTATGGATGTGATTCTAGATAATAGTTTCTATGAAACCCACCACGGTCAGTCATAGAAATTGTTTTATGGATAGGAGGAAGGTATGTGCCACACCCGCTTGGCAAACTTCTTTTGTTCTCTCTCTTGTGCCTGGTACTTTACCAGAACCAGTTTCGTAAATCCTATTCGGTCTCCTAATTTGTATTTTGTACACAGGACCAAGGAGCATCCTATTACGCTGCAGAAAAGGCTGTTTGTTTGTAAAGCAGATGGCCCTCTCCTAATCCGTCGAACAAGCTTTGTATTGGAAATGACATGATAAAGTGTTTAAGAGCTTCCTAAAATCAGTTTTCGTTCAAGGGGGTGGAGGTTTTCCTGTTAGGCAACTAATGAAATTAGAAACAAGAGCAGCATTAGTTGGGGGATTGGAGAGTAATGCAGGCCGACAGCTCTCCCTCCTCGTCTATCTGTTATACTTCAGTGGGTATCGTTAACTACCCCTGGTCTGCACTTTCCCATAGCTCTCTTTTCACTACTACGCTTGAGGACAGAATACCCACACCAATAATTTTCAACGTCACAGGCTGATATCTGGTTGTTACTTATAGACGAAGCCAAACAACAGGATCATCTCACAAGATCAGATAAATAAATCTTGCAATCAGTTATTCCGGAAAATATCCGTTTCTGGTTTATTATTTTCAATAATGAACCTTTGGAATCGACCAAGAAAAAAAATGTAACCCCCGTCAAAATTGGTTGGTTTACGTCCCAAGATACGTATAATCCAAAAATCAAATAAATTTTTGCCGTCCGTCCGCCGTACGCGGCACTCTCCTTAGTTACCATGGATCGATTTTGATGAAATTCGGTATATAGGCTCCATTTGGGGTCTAGTTGTGCCCTGAAGCTTTGGTTGATGTCAAACCCTTTTAAGGGTTGAAAAATAAGGGCCTAATTTTGAAAACGCCCTAGCTCAAACAGTTTTAATATGAGGGTATTATTTTTTCATCAATTTAAGATAGTATTGAATTTTTAGAATCGAAGGAGACCACCCAGAGTTCTGTAAGATCAACCGTTCGCTTCATATGAAAACTTGAGGGTTGGTCTTACGATAAATTAGAAACACGAGGGTGAATCGCTAGAGGCCGTTCAAATTTTAGCTGACCGAAATTCAATCGCGGTTCGCTTCTTCGAGTTGTACTTAGTTTTGCGTCCTTAGCAACTAGTATTCAAATTTCTTATTGAACACAACTCCCTGTTTCTTCGAGTCGAGTGAGAAGCGTTTATTTCTTTCAAATAGATTCGATTGTGAAGGTAAAATATGGTAGGTAGATAGGTAGTGGCAATGCTAAATCTGTATTCTTTGTAGGCGAGTGATCTACACAGAAAGATAATAAACGTTTTTGTAATCATTTGCTGCGTTTTCTCCATTAAAATGTGTTTTTTGACGAGCAACGTATGAAAGAGTGCATACAATCCCTGAAAATGTAATCGAATCTGGATGGAAACTGTAGCAATGTTGAATCGAGCAAAATCATAGCGAGGTGATTCGAAATATTCACATTTTGCAAATTAAATTTTAAAAGGTGTAACACAGTACACCTATTGCAAAAGCCAAAGAACCGTTGAATGGATTTTCGTAACTGTTATCATTCTCAAAATGTAACTGTTGCATTTTTTCGTTCATTTAATTTTTACTCGTCATTAAAATTACATCGCCGGATGGATCAGTTTGTAATAAGATAGACCATGTTCTGATGGATAAGCGACACGCTTCCGATGTACTTGACGTTCGGTCTTATCGTGGGCCCAATGTCGATTCGGACCACTTTCTGGTGCAGGCTAAAGTGAGAGCACGGCTGTCAAGCGCCAACCAAGTAAGGGGCCAGAAAGCGAACAGACCTTTTAACACAGCAAAACTGAAGGATGAAGTAGTGAGGAAATTATATACCGAAAAGGTAGGCACTTTGTTGAGAGCACGACTGGACTCACCTGGAACCAACGTAGAAGCTGAGTGGTGTGCCATGAAGGCACACAGTAGCAGACACACAGTAGCAGACGAGGTATTAGGGGCAGCAGAACCCCAGAGAAGGAACGGTTGGTTTGATGCGGAGTGCCAAAGGGTGACGGATGAGAAAAATAAGGCATATCAGAATAGGATCCGGGGGAGACGTACGCGATGTTCAGCGGAGGAGTACAGAGACAAGAGGAAGGTTGAAAAAAGGACGCATCGTCTCAAAAAGAGGATTCATGATCGGAAGGAACTCGAGAACGTTGAACTGGCCCATGAAAACAGGGATGTTCGAAAATTTTACAGGGACGTAAACAAGAAAAGAAAGGGCTTCACACCTGAAAGTAGCATGTGCAAAAATGAGAACGGTGAGCTACTCAAGCAAGGGGTGTTGGAACGATGGAACAGGCACTTCAGACAGCTTCTATACAACAATCAGTACAGTAGTGCGGAGCCTCCCAGGACTCAGGATTGCCACGAACTGGATGAACCACCAACTGTCGGTGAGGTTGGGAGAGCCCTATCCCGACTAAAAAACAATAAAGCTGCGGGCAATGATTCTATATCAGCCGAAATGATCAAAGCTGGTGGGGATGAATTAATGGCTCGGTTACATGCACTGATCCTCAGAGTTTGGGAGAATGGAAATGGTACAATCTGTGTTATCCACAAGAAGGGATACCCTCTGGAATGCAGCAATTTCAGGATAACCACTCTCCTCAATGTATCCTACAAGATTTTATCAAACATTCTGTTTGACCGCCTTCTACCGCACGCCCAGAGGATTGTGGGGGCCTACCAACGTGGTTTTATGCCTGGGAAATCCACTATCGACCAGATTTTCTCTCTCAGACAAATAATTGAGAAGAGTGTGGAGTTTGAAATGACCGTGCACCACCTTTTCATTGACTTTAAGGCTGCGTATGACAGTATTAGCAGAGATAAATTATACGCTGTCCTTCAGGAGTTTGTAACCCCTGAGAAACTGTGCCGGATGGTTGAGATGACGATGAGGCGCACAATCTGCAGAGTGAGGATTCGGGGTAACCTCTAGGAGGAGTTTGAGACCAACGCCGGACTGTGGCAGGGGGACGCTCTCGCTTGTCTGCTTTTTAATATAGCACTGGAGAGAGTGGTAAGACTGGTAGGGTTGAGCTCACGAGGCAGTCTTCTATAAATCCATGCCTATAAATCCATGCCTAAACTGCTAGAGAAGTTAGTTGTGGACCAGCTGTCACTCAACTTCAGCTCCTTTATTGCGATTCAACAGCATGGATTCGTCCGGGGCCGTTCAACAACAACTAACCTTCTTGAGTTTCAAGACTACGTGATGGACGGTTTTCGGGAGGGACTCCAGACAGACGTGGTGGCGACGGATTTCGCCAAGGCCTTCGACAAGTTGTCACATCTCCACCTCTTGACTTTGCTGGAGTCATTGGGGGTCTACGGGTCGTTCTTGGAGTGGATGCGCACTTACCTTGTTGGGCGGAGGCTTATTGTACGGGTGAGGGGCGCTCTCTCTTCTCCTTTCACTGCCACCTCTGGGATCCCGCAGGGTAGCCACTTGGGTCCGTTGTGCTTCCTCATTCTTATAAATAGCGTTGTGAACTTCATTGAGGCCGATGGTGTGCGTGTCTTGCTCTTTGCAGATGACCTCAAACTGCTACGTCACATTGGATCTCTGGATGAGTCCGGGATGTTGCAGGGGGCGGTTGCTCGTTTGGAGGATTGGTGCGAGGCGAACCATCTCTACCTTAATCATTCAAAATGCTCAGTGGTGTCTTACCATCGTCTGTCTCAACCAGTCGTACACGATTACATCCTCTGCGGCAAATCACTTCGAAGGACAACTGAAGTCGTCGACCTGGGAATCCTTTGTGATGAGCGGTTGAGTTTCTCCAATCATATAGAGGGGCTGGCTGCAAGAGCGATGAGGGCCCTCGTTTTCATTAAAAGAAACACTCGGGAGTTTTGTAGTATTGTTGCCATTGTGTCACTCTACAAGGCCCTTGTATTGCCCTTGCTAGAGTATGCCTCTACAGTCTGGTCTCCTCTGTACGCGGTTCACAAACATCGCCTTGGGCGAGTTCAAAAGAAGTTTTTGCGCTATGTTGCGTATAAGATGGGGATCCCTTCTGAGGACATTAATTATGAGGTCGTACTGCAGAGATGCCGCCTCAATACCCTCGAGAGAAGACGGAGTTCCGCGGACCTCGTGCTCCTCTACAAGCTGCTAAACAATGCCATTGACTGCCCCTCGTTGCTCCAGAAGCTAAATCTTGCCGCCACCCGTACATCCACCCGCTCATCCACTTTATTTCATGTAACTTTTTCCGCCACAAACTATGACCAACACCGTCCCCTAAACCGGCTGCCCTGTAGTGCGAATCTTTTTCTCACCACCTATCCACATTTTGATTTCTTCCATAGTCCCTTATCATTACTTAAATCCTTAATTTCCTCTTCACCCATCCTATTCAGTTAAGCTCGCTTTTCCTGTCATTGTAATTGTATTTCCTCAATCCCCCCTACCTTCAATTATAATATTTTTCTATTATCCTATACACATATATCAAGTTAACACTATAACACTATATTAAGTTGAATACAACTGTATTATGTTGATTATAAATTGGGCTTGCCCGTTAATAAATAAATAAATAAATAAATAAATAAATCCACATGGTTCTGGCCTATGCAATGATATTAACTTGATGGCAAGAACTGTTAGGAGTTTGGAAGAGGCTTTCAAATCTTTGTCACAAGCAGCAGCGGGAATGGGCCTCCAAATTAACATGGATAAGACAAAGTACATGGTGTCTGGCCCGACCTCAAGCTAACGACTTCCTGATTCCATAACTCTCGGCAGCTCGAAATTTCAGAGGGTTGAAATGTTCACCTACCTTGGTTCCACCGTGCATATGGAAAACGATAGTGTGGTCGAGATTAGCAAGAAGCTGTTGTCTGCCAACCGGTGCTACTTTGGGCTGCTCCCGTTATTCAAGTTCCGGACACTCTCGAGAAAATCGAAGCTCACTATATACAAGACGCTCCTCCTTCTGGTTCAAGTTTATGGAGCGGAAACATGGGTGATGACCATACACTCGGAGAATAGAATTAGAGCTTTTGAAAGGAAAATTTTGCGTAGGATCCTCGCCCCAGTCTGTGACCACGGGAGCTGGAGACGCAGAACGAACGAGGAAGTACGGCGATATTGATGTGGTCGATTTTGCGAAGCTGGGGCGCTTCAGGTGGGCTGGGCATGTGGCAAGACTTCCAGACGATGATCCAGCGAAGAAACTCTTTAAATCGCAGCCGTTCGGGAGCAGAGGAAAAGGAAGACCTAAGCAGAGATGGATCGAGAATGTGGAGGAGGACGATTGCCAGGACTGGTTGCCGGGATTGGAGGAATGCGGCAAAGGATAGGGTGAAGTGGAGAGCCATCTTGAAGGAGGCCAAGGCCCACCCAGGGCTGTAGAGCCAAGAAAAGAAGAAGAAGAAGTCATTAAAATTAGCTACAACTATTACGGTAGGTAAGAACGGGGAATGAATAACTATTGTTGATTTGTTGAAACAACAAAAGCCTTTAGGAAGAATGATGATCATCAAAAAGTTTGACTTATTAGAAGGTGTTCAAAAAAATCAAAAATGAGAGGAAACGAGAGCCAAGTTTTTGAGAATCTGAATAACTGAGTTGGAGTAACATTCTGTATTTACGGGATAAATGCGTTATGAGCGTCTAATAGGTAATTTCTTCACATTGAAAGCTTCAAAATATTGAAAATAAAACGGGACTACAATGAAGAAACTGGGGAACTGGATTGAAACTAGGTGGCGTGTACCTAATTGGTTTCTGCTCTAAATTGGATGGTGTAAATTTAGTCCGTTTTTTGGGTGGAAAATTATTACCATAAATTTGTTTATACGTTAAGCTGACGAGTTGGTCCCAATGCGCTGAATCAATAACCTAACCCAACTTCCTGGCACATGGCAAATAATGTGTTAGAAAACCAAAATTAATTGTATAGGGATTTTGGCAGAGGTATACGAAAAGCCGATTTCCAGGCTTGAGAAAAAATTTAGAATGTTAGTTGAAATGGTAGGCAGTCCTTATTACACTCAACAACATCAATGCCGTGGTGTCAGATAAGTGCCACTGAGTTACTAGAGTTGGGCATCTCTTCAGGTGTACTCTGTGGTATCATCACCCGCGTCCTGCTTGGTTATACGTAAACTGGTGGTCATTCTTATAGGAGCACTTCCTTTCATCCTCCTCTCCCACCTCCACCTTCTTCATCTTTTCATAACCCAACGGTCCTGACCTTCCTCCCATTATAAGTTTATGTTTATTTTTAAGGTGTACCCTAGAAAAAGAATAACATGTTACAGCGTTGAAAATAGCATGTCCAAAATTGTTACACCGAGGAAAAATACATTGCATCCCCGCAAGGGGCTGATTTTTATTCATAAGATCATCTATAAAAGGGTCCAAGACGGGGTCTTCAAGTCAGGAGATGGGGCTATCAAATTATGCGAAGATTCCCAACATAGTTACGAGGTGAGGTTTATGGTGGCACATTGTTTTCGAAAACTCAAACCCTCCCTTTCTTGTACCCGTAATATACATATTGCTCGTTCGTCTGAGCCTGCTGTATTCATTTATACTAAGTACTCAAGATGTCCCATTCGTTCTCTGATCAAAGGTGTACGAGGTATACAATTTTAGGTTTGATAGATTGGAATATTTATTTCGATATAAAATTACAATTCATTACAAAAATAGGTTGTATAATAAGGATCGGCTGAATGCAGTGGTGGGTCCAGAAATGATTTTATTAATGGATTACTTATATTTATATCTTCGTTAGGAACAGTTCACTGCTATTCTGTTCCTGCTGAACAGAGTGGTTGCCATTTTAGTCGCGGTTAGAATATAATCAAACTACAATTAAATTTATAGGAGGCCTTGATTTCTGGAAAATTGTATCGATTTCTGTTGATAACTGTAAAGTTGTTCTTGGTACAGATATTTTAAATTTGCGCAAGCTCAAAGTCTGCTGTATATCCGGGAGTTATGAAATTCATTGGGACCACCTGTTGTACAAACCACACAATTCCTGAACGTCCTTTCGAAATTAAATGAAAACAACGGATGTTGTGATTGGCTCGAGGATTTCCGATTTTCGCCTTCTATAGAGCCGGGAGAGAAATTCACAGAGGACCATCTAGATCCCGCTCAATCCCTGAAAACATCGTACTTGGACAGTAAATTCATACGGTTCTGCCCGTTACAAGGATTCAGTAACATACAGGTTGGCGCTCACACACACACAAAACCAAAATTGTTCAGGAAGGACTAACACGAGATATTCTGATTTTGAAGGCCTTTTTTTCTCCTCTCAAATGTAGACGATAATTTTTCTATCTTTAGTAGATTTGGGAGCAAACGTCTTCATGGTCTGCGAGTAGGCTATTGACTTAGCATCAATCACCATGATTTTGAAGGCCTTTTTTTCTCCTCTCAAATGTAGACGATAATTTTTCTATCTTTAGTAGATTTGGGAGCATACGTCTTCATGGTCTGCGAGTAGGCTATTGACTTAGCATCAATCACCATGCCCATGTAAGTTCATACATTTTTTGATAAAATTACGTAGCCAAAATCGGCTTGTGATTATTGTTTTAATCGATTCACTGCCATCGTTTTCCTAATCCTAGAATTACCGTAATTATGGTCAGAACTAAGCAACATGCTTAGTAATGCATAGATTCTAGGGGACGTCCCATTGGATGAGGAGTAGATCGTTCCATTTCAACCAGCAAGCGATAAATCATACATTTTCACTCACCATTCTACTGCAAAAAGTTTCACCCAATGTAATTCAGTTAGTATGTTGTGGAAGTACTAGAGTGAAGTGGGGTAAGTGCGTAGCAAAAAACGTATATTGGCACTTCACAGTCCGTCAATCCCAAACCAGTTAATATTTTCCTCTCAAACAAAAACCATCGGAACCATCGAATTCAACATTTTTCATCTCCACTTAAAGTGAAAAAAATTGACCTTTCCTAAAAGCCTTTCAAAAACGCACTTTCCCCGGCATTTCGGGAAATAAGTGCGCTTCTACCATGGGGTAAGTGCGTTCAACGTATTTTCTAAGAAAACTTGTTCATTTGAATCTTCCAGATGTTCAATTTAACACTAATAATAAAGAAAATCCAACATTTCCTCTGAACAATTTGAAATTTAATTGGTTAAATTCTGAAATAAGTCCCAGTTATTTAGAAATAAAATAAATAATTCATCAAAACCATCTTCTTCACGGATCAAAAATCGTTTTCATAAAATTATGTGCTGGAAACTTGTACGTAAAGTCATTCAATGAGATTCGTCAGACTCTTCGTCGTTGCTTTGGTCATTGTTGTCATCATCGTCTGGTTTGGTGACTCGGGAAGTAGAAGTTCCCGGCAGCGTAAGAGTTTGTGCTTTCGTCTTTATCTTCGTGGGTTTCCTTTCTGAAGTCTGTTTCTGTGGTTCAACTGTCAGAATTAGGACGCCCCTTGCAGCTTTGCAGGGGATTCGGCCCTTGGGTGGACATTTTCTTCGTCTGTCATCCTCCTGCAGTCTCTGTGGCGCGACATCGGAATGCTGTTCAGGGCATTCAAAGCAAGGGTCGTTCTTGCTGTAAGCTGTACATATACCTATGTACGTGGCATTCTGAAAATAAATATATCACAAGCTCATGTACCATGCATAATTGAATTAAGATAAGGTCGGAAAATGCTCCCCATGCTGGAAAACACACTTCCCCATGCTGGGAAAACGCTCTTCCTCCGATCCCTCCAAACCACGGGGGAAGTGCATTTTGTGAAATTCAAGAGTAGTTGTCCACCTTTATCCAATATTTTGACGAAAATACAAGTAACATTATGTGAGTAAACTATTAAAAAAAACATTCGGAAGAAATTCACGGATTTCACCCATTTAATTTTACTTGAAAGTGCTTACCTCTAAACTCGACTTCCCAGTGAAAATGACTAGGCAACAATGGACCGATTTCAGCGGATTTTCCGAACACCTGATCCAACAACAGTATTTAACAGCTGGTAGCATCTGACGATTTAACATATGGAAAATAATAATGATGTAGAGTTGCCTGAACGGAAGTTATCAAAGGAAAACGCACTTACCCCACTTCATCCTATACCATTTTGGCATTGCCAGCCCGAAACGTAATATAAGTAGATGTTTAAGGAATAATCCACACATAAGAGTATAATCACCGGTCAAGTGTGGTGACTATTCCGATTACGAAAAACTAATCAAGGTTTGCACAATTCACAGTTTTCTAAATTGTACAACACTTGAAATTTCTGAATTGAAAATTAGTAAAACAGCAAATGAGAAAACGCTTCAGATTGTTATTATTATTATTGTTTACTACTGCATATATTAAGCGCCTTTTTCATTATTAGTACCTACCGACCATATTGTCGTGGTTGGTAAACATTCGAGTTTTCTTTTACAGCAAGTACCTACCTACACCCATAAATGTGGAGGGATCCAATTGATTATTAATCATGCGAATAAGATAGAAATCACATAATGCGATGAAAACATATCAGATAATTATAACCTATGAATGTCTGTCACCACAAATATATACACTACACGAATGGCCATAATATGGTCATGAAAAATGATATATTGTATCATTTCAGATCATGCGCACAGTCATTGTGATAGCACAGTCTAGGTAGTCGTGAGGTTCCTTATGAGAATGGATGGAGCGGGTTTGCCCAGTTGAGTTCATATTTCAGATACTTCAATGTCTCTACTATGAGCAAATACATGTATTCTTAGTATAATATGAGACGTCACGATACATTACAGGGTGTCCCCGAAAACGTTCTCCCCATGCTAAAATCGTCCAGATAGTGGTTATTATTATTATTTTTTTTTTTGAATTCTTCACGATTTTTCCCAAGGATCTCAAATATGACCACGGTGCGCATTGCGCACCCCCAATTTTTTATTGCAGATTCGGATTCTACGTGAAATTTCATGAACATCTCACCCCTCAACCGATTTTTGGTTTATTATTTTCAATAATGAACCTTTGGAATCGACCAAGAAAAAACTCGGCGCTTTGCGCCTCGGCGGGGGGCTCCGCCCCCCTGCACCCCCCGGTTTATTTCTTTTTCCATACTCTGTATGAAATCATAGGAACACAGAATGTGTTTTTGCGATGCTAGTCATCCGTTAAATAAAAAACATCAATAATAAATGTGGAGTCTTTGGTAATAATAAAATAAATAATTGTTAGACATTTAATTTGGTCTAAAACCCTATAAATGTTATATAAATAAATATGTAACTACAAGAAAAATACTATATAAAGGCCTTGGAGCTCACTCAGCTGATCAGTGACCACTCAGGCGCCTTCAGCATTCTCCATTGACCAGCCCTCTCAAATTTCAGGTTCCTGCGTTCAACAGGAGAGGAAATGGCCTTGGAGCACAATCAGCTGATCAGTGACCACTCAGGCGCCTTCAGCATTCTCCTTTGACCCTGCCTCTCAAATTTCAGGCTCCTGCGTTCAACAGGAGAGGAAATGGCCTTGGAGCTCACTCAGCTGATCAGTGACCACTCAGGCGCCTTCAGCATTCTCCATTGACCCGCCCTCTAAAATTTCAGCTTCCTGCGTTCAACAGGAGAGAAAATGGCCTTGGAGCTCACTCAGCTGTCCAGTGACCATTCAGGCGCCTTCAGCATTCTCCTTTGACCCTGCCTCTCAAATTTCAGCTTCCTGCGTTCAACAGGAGAGGAAATGACCTTGGAGCTCACTCAGCTGATCAGTGACCACTCAGGCGCCTTCAGCATTCTCCATTGACCCGCCCTCTAAAATTTCAGCTTCCTGCGTTCAACAGGAGAGAAAATGGCCTTGGAGCTCACTCAGCTGATCAGTGACCACTCAGGCGCCTTCAGCATTCTCCATTGACCCGCCCTCTAAAATTTCAGCTTCCTGCGTTCAACAGGAGAGAAAATGGCCTTGGAGCTCACTCAACTGATCAGTGACCATTCAGGCGCCTTCAGCATTCTCCTTTGACCCTGCCTCTCAAATTTCAGCTTCCTGCGTTCAACAGGAGAGGAAATGGCCTTGGAGCTCACTCAGCTGATCAGTGACCACTCAGGCGCCTTCAGCATTCTCCATTGACCCGCCCTCTAAAATTTCAGCTTCCTGCGTTCAACAGGAGAGAAAATGGCCTTGGAGCTCACTCAGCTGATCAGTGACCACTCAGGCGCCTTCAGCATTCTCCTTTGACCCTGCCTCTCAAATTTCAGCTTCCTGCGTTCAACAGGAGAGGAAATGGCCTTGGAGCTCACTCAGCTGATCAGTGACCACTCAGGCGCCTTCAGCATTCTCCATTGACCCGCCCTCTAAAATTTCAGCTTCCTGAGTTCAACAGGAGAGAAAATGGCCTTGGAGCTCACTCAACTGATCAGTGACCACTCAGGCGCCTTCAGCATTCTCCTTTGACCCTGCCTCTCAAATTTCAGCTTCCTGCGTTCAACAGGAGAGGAAATGGCCTTGGAGCTCACTCAGCTGATCAGTGACCACTCAGGCGCCTTCAGCACTCTCCATTGACCCGCCCTCTAAAATTTCAGCTTCCTGCGTTCAACAGGAGAGAAAATGGCCTTGGAGCTCACTCAGCTGATCAGTGATTTCCTTACCAACGGCTTGGTTGCACGTGAAAATCATTATAAAAGGCGCGTAACGGTTTTTGGTTTATTATTTTCAATAATAAGCCTTTGGAATCGAGCAAGAAAAAAAAAATTTTAACCCCCCCTCAAAATTTGATGTTTTATGTTTCAAGGTACGTAGAATACGAAAATCGAATAAAAAAATTTCCGTCCGTCCGCCGTACGCCGTACGCCGTACGCCGTACGCCGTACGCCGTCCGCCGTACGCGGCACTTTTCTTAGCAACAGTGGACCGATTTGGTTCAAATTTGGTATATAGGCTCCATTTGGGGTCTAGTTGTGCCGCGAAGCTTTTGGTTGATGTAGGTCACTTCTAAGGGGTGAAAATTAAGGGTTGAAATTTTCAAGAGTGGGCACTCTTGAAAACTCTCGAAATAAAGGTATCGTTTTTTCACCAATTTTAAATAGTATTGAATTTTTTAAAATTTTTGAGACCACCCGGAGCTCTGTAGGACAAACCGTTCGGTCCCTACGAGTACTTGAAGGTTTTCCTTCGATAAAACAGAATCATGAGTGTGAATCGCAAAAGAGGTCTAATCTCCATTCAAATTTTATCGGACTAAAATGCGATCGCTGTTCATTTCTTCGATTTGTATACAGTTTTGCCTTCTGCGTAACCAGTAATCAAATTTCCATATCAAGCTTTCTATTTTTCCAATCGAGTGTGAAGCGTTTAGTTCTTTCTAATAAACTTGATTGTGAAGGTGTGAAGCCAGTATGGTGTGGTAGGTAGTACCTAGCTGGTAGGTAAAAAACGCTGCAAATCATTGCTCAAAGGTTTATTATTTTCTGTATAGATCATCCTTCTGTATAGATCACTGGTTCTCCATCAATGGCACCTACCATCATCTGTATTCTCCCTTGACCTTCCCTCTTAAATTTTAGCTCCTGCGTTCAATAGGATTGAAAATGGCTTCGGAGCTCACTCAGCTGATCAGTGATCAGAAGAGTGAAGAAGATCTCCTCGAATGCTGGAGACGCCTGGAAGAGCACTTCCATTCAATAGGATTGAAAATGGCTTTCGAGCTCACTCAGCTGATCAGTGATGTGAGGAGTGAAGAAGATCTCCTCGAATGCTGGAGACGCCTGGAAGAGCACTTCCATTCAATAGGATTGAAAATGGCTTTGGAGCTCACTCAGCTGATCAGTGATGTGAGGAGTGAAGAAGATATCCTCGAATGCTGGAGACGCCTGGAAGAGCACTTCCATTCAATAGCATTGAAAATGGCTACGGAGCTCACTCAGCTGATCAGTGAGCAATGATTTGCAGCGTTTTTTACCTACAAACATTGTTTTTACCTACCAATTTTTTTTTACCTACCAACTATTGGTAGGTACTAACTACCACACTATAATGGCTTCACACCTTCACAATCAAGTTTATTAGAAAGAACTAAACGCTTCACACTCGATTCGAAAAATAGAAAGCTTGATATGGAAATTTGATTACTGGTTACGCAGAAGGCAAAACTGTATACAAATCGAAGAAATGAACAGCGATCGCATTTTAGTCAGATAAAATTTGAACGGAGATTAGACCTCTTTTGCGATTCACACTCATGATTCTGTTTTATCGAAGGAAAACCTTCAAATACTCGTAGGGACCGAACGGTTTGTCCTACAGAGCTCCGGGTGGTCTCAAAAATTTTTAAAAATTCTGTACTATTTAAAATTGGTGAAAAAACGATACCTTTATTTCGAGAGTTTTCGAGTTAGGGCACTCTTGAAAATTTCAACCCTTAATTTTCACCCCTTAGAAGTGACCTACATCAACCAAAAGCTTCGCGGCACAACTAGACCCCAAATGGAGCCCATATACCAAATTTGAACCAAATCGGTCCAGTGTTGCTAAGAAAAGTGCCGCGTACGGCGGACGGCGGACGGCGTACGGCGGACGGACGGAAATTTTTTTATTCGATTTTCGGATTCTACGTACCTTGAAACGTAAAACATCAAATTTTGAGGGGGGGTTAAAATTTTTTTTTTCTTGCTCGATTCCAAAGGCTTATTATTGAAAATAATAAACCAAAAAAGTTGGTAGGTAAAAAAAATGTTGGTGGGTAAAAAACGCTGCAAATCATTGCTCAAAGGCTTCTTCACTCTTCAGATCACTGATCAGCTGAGTGAGCTCCGAAGCCATTTTCAATCCTTTTGAATGGAAGTGCTCTTCCAGGCGTCTCCAGCATTCGAGGAGATCTTCTTCACTCTTCAGATCACTGATCAGCTGAGTGAGCTCCAAAGCCATTTTTACTCCTATTGAATGGAAGTGCTCTTCCAGGCGTCTCCAGCATTCGAGAAGATCTTCTTCACTCTTCAGATCACTGATCAGCTGAGTGAGCTCCAAAACCATTTTTACTCCTATTGAATGGAAGTGCTCTTCCAGGCGTCTCCAGCATTCGAGGAGATCTTCTTCACTCCGCAGATCACTGATCAGCTGAGTGAGCTCCAAAGCCATTTTCAATCCTATTGAATGGAAGTGCTCTTCCAGGCGTCTCCAGCATTCGAGGAGATCTTCTTCACTCCTCAGATCACTGATCAGCTGAGTGAGCTCCAAAGCCATTTGCAATCCTATTGAATGGAAGTGCTCTTCCAGGCGTCTCCAGCATTCGAGGAGATCTTTTTCACTCCTCAGATCACTGATCAGCTGAGTGGGCTCCGAAGCTATTTTCAATATCCTATTGAACGCAGGAAGCTGAAATTTGAGAGGGAAGGTCAAGGGAGAATACAGATGGTGGTAGGTGCTATTGATGGAGAACTAGTGATCTATACAGAAGGGTGATCTATACAGAAAATAATAAACCTTTGAGCAATGATTTGCAGCGTTTTTCTGTCGTTTTTCGTGACGATTTTTTTTCGGTAGGTCATCGCAAAAACACATTCTGTGTTAAAACATTTTAACACACCCTCAAAATTTGATGGTTTACGTTTCAAGGTACGTAGAATCCAAAAATCGAATAAAACTTTGGCCGTCCGTCCGCCGTACGCCGTACGCGGCACTTTTGCCACTTAGCATTGACCGATTTTGATGAAATTTGGTATGTAGGCTCCATTTGGGGTCTAGTTGTGCCCCGAAGCTTTTGGTTGATGTAGGTCACTCCTAAGGGTTCCAAAATCAATTTTGAAATTTTGAAAACGCCCTAACTCAAAAAATTTAGATATAAAGGTATTGTTTTTCCTTCAATTCAAGATTCTATAGAATTTTTAGAATTTGTTGAGACCACGCGGAGCTCTGTAGGACAAACTGTTTGCTCCCTACGAAAATTTAACGGTTTATATTGAAATATATATATATAAATCAAAACACGAGTGTGAATCGCAAAAGTGGCCTAATCTCCGTTCAAATTTTAGCTGACCAAAATGCGATCGATGGTTGGTAATTCTGATTTTTTTTTATTAAAAAAAAAATTTTTTTTTTAATTTTTTTTTTTTTTTTTCTTCATATTGGATGGTTGGTCGATCGCATTTTGTAGACGAGTGATCTATATAAAAATAATAAACCGTTGTGTAATAATTTGCAGCGTTTTTTATTGCGCGCAACCCGCTCAGTCAGTTTCAGAAACTAACATCACCACGTGATTCAGCGTAAAAAATACTAAAATATCATGTGTCACACTTGGTCACATTGTTTCATGCACATTTTGACGCAACCTCCTGGTTGCGCATCTTTGAACGCGCGCTGAGCGGGTTGCGCGCAATAAAAATAATCGGTTCAAGGGTGAAATATTCATAAAATTTCACGTAGAATCCGAATCTGCAATAAAAAATGGGAGGTCTCATTTCAAAAAACAAAGTTGGTGTGCGTAGCGCACGATTGCGCACCGTGGTCATATTTGAGATCCTTGGGAAAAATCATGAAGACTCCAAACAACTAAAATTTGTTAAACCACTATCTGGACGATTTTAGCATGGGGGGGGGGGGGTTCTGGGACACCCTGTATATAGCATTCGCACTTTGAGTTAAAACTTTCGCAAAATGAATTAGACCTTAGGCAACTCTGTAGTTTTATTTTTAAGAAAATCTCAACTTCAACAAAATGTATAATTATGAGCGCAAATCTGGTGAGCGCTAGTGATGGAACGTCACTTTCTACGTACAATTGACATTGTAATTTAGGTATAATATAGCTTTTCTGCGTCAAATTAAAGGTTATGCATTTCAAAATAAAGATCGTTAAGATACGTTCACTGTAGATGGTCCCCTATGAATTGGTAGGATTCATATGTCTGGTCCCGTATGGATGGGAGGATGGATGGTACCCTACGAATTGGAGACGGTCTCCAATTAATAGGGGACCACCTTCCCATTCGTAGGGTACCATCCTCCCAATTATAGGGGACCATCTATATTAATCCTACCAATTCATGGGGTACATCCTCCAATTCATTATCTTAACGATCTTTATTTTGAAATGGAAGAACTTTATTTTGAAATGGAAGACCTTTTTTGAAATGGAAAACCTTTACTTTGTTTCGGAAAACCTTCAATTTCACGCGGATAAGCTAAATAAGCATCAGTAAAAATACAATGAAACAGTTAACAGAAAAGACAAAATCAATACAAAAGTCAAATATACAATAAAATCAATACAGAGTCAATACAAAACGCTGCAAATTATTACACAATGGTTTATTATTTTTCTATATAGATCACTCGTCTACAAAATCACCAACCATCCAATATAAAAAATGAAAAAAATAAATAAATCGAAAAAAAAACGTCTGCCAAGTTGGGTGGGCAGTATAGCTTCCTCACTCATTGTAACATGGACGTATAGAATCAGTTGGCGAAAAAATTATGATTCAAAGAGTTATTGAATACCAAAATATTAGCGGTCCACCGTCTAGGACCTAACCCACACAATCCCTGAAAATTTCATCGAAATCGGTTGAATAGTTGCGGAGTTTTGGTTGTAACAATAAATTTAAAGTTCGCGCATGCGCAGCGGCTATTGCTTGACCAATTTGATTGAAACTTATAGGGTGTCTCTTAGAAGTTAGTCCCTAACTAACCTCCAAATTTGAGCAAAATCGGTTCATTAGAAACCGAGAAACCGAGGTCCCAGGAAATTCACGTTTGCGCATGCGCACTCGCTCCTATTGGTCCGAAGGTGCTGAAATTGATAGGGGACCGTCTAGGACCTAACCCGCACAATCCCTGAAAATTTCATCAAAATCGGACCACAGGTTAGTATAGTTTTGCCCGGGACAAGGATTGACCACAGACAGACCGACAGACAGACAGACCGACAGACCGACAGACAGACAGACAGACAGACAGACAGACACGGAACCAAAATTGTTCGGGAAGCTCTAAAACGCAAAAAGCAAGTGGAAATTTTGATTTTGGAGGACATTTTTTTTTTCACTTCTTTCACGAATACAAAGCTTCCCTACCTTCGGTAGTGAGGAAGCAAAATCAAAAAAATCAAAAAAAAATCACCAACCATCGATTGCATTTCGGTCAGCTCTAATTTGAACGGAGATTAGGCCTCTTTTGCGATTCACACTCGTGTTTTGATTTATATATATATATTTCAATACAAACCCTCAAATTTTTGTAGGGAGCGAACGGTTTGTCCTACAGAGCTCCGGGTGGTCTCAAAAAATTCTAAAAATTCTATAGAATCCAAAATTGAAGGAAAAACAATACCTTTTTATCAAAATTTTTTGAGTTAGGGCGTTTTCAAAATTTCAAAATTGATTTTGGAACCCTTAGAAGTGACCTACATCAACCAAAAGCTTCGGGGCACAACTAGACCCCAAATGGAGCCTACATACTAAATTTCATCAAAATCGGTCAATGCTAAGTGGCAAAAGTGCGCACGGCGTACGGCGGACGGCCAAATTTTTATTCGATTTTTGGATTCTACGTACCTTGAAACGTAAACCATCAAATTTTGAGGGGGTGTTAAATTTTTTTTTCTTGGTCGATTCCAAAGGTTCATTATTGAAAATAATAAACCAAAAGGCAACAGTTAATGGAGAGGTCGTCCTAGAGTAACTGTTGGGAGCAGCCGAAACGTATCCATCACGTACTTCGCATCAATTGGGACCGTGGCGGTTCGATACTTATCACGTACGTAGGTCTAATTCAATTTGCGGGAAGTTTAATTCAATTCGCGAAAGGTTTAATTCAGAGTGCGAATTCAAGACTAAGAAAAGAGAACATTCATATAAAATCGATGACACATGACACAACATTTTTATTTTTTTTATTTTTTTATTTTATTCATTGAACGGGCGTGAAAGCCCAATATACAAAACAAATTACTGAATAATATATATATATATACTGATGTACAATAAGTATTACAACAAATATTAACAGAAACACCTATAGGGAATTGAAACAAAATATAACAAAATCAAATGACACTTGAAAAGGTAATGTGAGTGGGGAAATTAATCTAGGAGGAAGGCTTTAACATAGTTTTTAAAAGATGCACAACTATTGAAGGACAAATCAAGATTTGAGTCACTGGCTGAAATTAAATTATAATATCTCTCCATACGGTAAATGGGGTTGTGGAGCAGGTAGTTATAAGGGAAAAAACGCTGCAAATTATTACACAACGGTTTATTATTTTTATATAGATCACTCGTCTACAAAATCACCAACCGTCCAATATGAAGAGGAAAAAAAAAAAAAAAAAAAATCGAAAAAAAAATCAAAAAAAATCAAAAAAAAAAATCAAAATCACCAACCATTGATTGCATTTCGGTCAGCTCTAATTTGAACGGAGATTAGGCCTCTTTTGCGATTCACACTCGTGTTTGGATTTATATATATATATATTTCAATATAAACCCTTAAATTTTCGTAGGGAGCGAACGGTTTGTCCTACAGAGCTCCGCGTGGTCTCAAAAAATTCTAAAAATTCTATAGAATCTTAATTTGAAGGAAAAACAATACCTTTATATCGAAATTTTTTGAGTTAGGGCGTTTTCAAAATTTCAAAATTGATTTTGGAACCCTTAGGAGTGACCTACATCAACCAAAAGCTTCGGGGCACAACTAGACCCCAAATGGAGCCTACATACCAAATTTCATCAAAATCGGTCAATGCTAAGTGGCAAAAGTGCCGCGTACGGCGTACGGCGTTCGGCGGACGGACGGCCAAATTTTTATTCGATTTTTGGAATCTACGTACCTTGAAACGTAAACCATCAAATTTTGAGGGGGTGTTAAAATTTTTTTTTTCTTGGTCGATTCCAAAGGTTCATTATTGAAAATAATAAACCAAAAGGGACTGAAAATAAATCATGACTTCTTGTGGGGTAATTTGGGATACGGAAATCAAAATGGGACAATAATAAAGGACAATCAATAATATTATTATGAATCTTATAAAGGAACAATAAGTCACCCAGGATTCGCCTGCTCTCCAACGACACAAGACCACATTCGTCCATTAGTACACCATACATAACGTCTTCCTGGCGAATACCTTTCTTAAAAGCTAGATAACGCAGAAATTTGTGCTGAACGGTTTCAATGCGCTTAATATGTTCTTGGTAATAGGGGGACCAAATCGTGCTTCCATATTCGAGCAGAGGGCGAACCATGGCATTATAAAGGATCACTAGGGCGCGAATATTGTCAAAATCTCCGGTGTTCCTCTTCAACCATCCCAAGGATCGCATAGCTCTACAACAAATAGAATCAATATGCTCAGTGAATGTCAGTCTATTACAGAAGTCACAGATCCACAAACTCTCAACAGAACAAGAAGATATCAACAGAGCAGGTTTATTGTATTCCCTACTCGCACTTCTAGGAAAATTATGTTCAAAAGATTAACCTACTGATGAAAAATCCTTAGACACCTTGGCCTCAAATATTGATTAAATAAAATAGGATTCCTGGCCCCGGTGAGGATCGGGTTGCTGGCACCCCCGCTACTTTCCCCACTGCTAATGTGTGATATGAAATGACGAACACTATTGAACCGAGTCGAATCCGACAAGTTGGTAGTTAGCATCGCGTCCGCTCTCCCTTATTCATTCTCCCACCATTAGAATCCCAGATGCTCTGTGTCTCCTGGCGGTTGGTGCGGTGGAGATCCGGACTCCACGGATCGACGGCATTCAAACTTGACTTCCCCTCGCAGAAACGAACGGATCGTCCGCCTTCAGGATGCACCTCGTCCGAACCCCACCCCGGAGTAATGACTGAACAGCAAGAGCCACATCCCTTTCCCATTGCCGGTCACGTGACCACCTATCATTGCTGCCGCATGCAACGTCCCACGCGAGGACAGGAGGGAACGGAGTGGCATGTGGCAAGTCACCTAAATGACGTCACTGCCTCCCATTTCATTCCGATCCATTTCAAACCACGATTCTTTCACTAACTTCATACTTCCTACTCACCTTCAATTTTCTTCAAAATTTGCTGTAGGTGTTTCAAGGGACGTAGAATCCAGAAAAATTGAAAGTGATCCAATACGTCAGGTATGGGCTTCATTAGGGGTCTAGCGGTGCCGAAATTTATAGTTACAGTCAATCACTTTTTGAGGGGTGGAAAAAAGGAGTTGACTTTTTGAAAACGTACAACTCGAAAACTTTAAATATAAAGGTAATGTTTTTCATCAATTTAAACTAGTATTTAAATTTTTTAAAACCGAATGAGACTACACAAAGCTCTGTAGGACCAACCGTTCGCTCCCTAAAAGAAATCAAAGGTAGGAAGAACAATATGTTAGAAACACGACTGTGAATTACAATTTCACTGACGGAAATACGCCGTTCCAATTTTCGGTGATCAAATGCGATCTTTTTTTGTTTTTTCGAATTGAGTTTCAAGCTGCTCAGTTGTGCTTTCTTAGCTACCAAAAACCAAATTTCTTTATTAAGGCAAAGATGATATTGTTGGTATGTAGGAAGGGGAATGTTGGGTCAAACGGGGTAGCCGGGTCATATGGGGTATTAGCCGTGTGAGTTCGGTAGTGCAGTTATCAGCTGTTCATCATCTGAGATTGCTCTTCTCCATCTCTCAGCTGTTTTGCAACCATCACAAGTGCGTTAAGAGCTTTTTCAATTTCAATTCTGAGTGAAGCTGACGACCCGACTACTAGGTACCTTGATCTTCATTCTACACAAGTTACATAGAGAAATTGTTTGTAGCATGAAAAGTCCCCAGGAGTTCACTAGACCAAAGTATAATAAGCTAGTGTTAAGTTGGCTAGTGACAGAAGGGGGCTTTAGATGCGAGAGGCTAATAAACAGCGTTTATGTATAGAATTAGAGATTATTAAATCGCGTCCATTCTTTAGTCCAACCAATTCAATTTAAGTAATGGTAAAAAAACATGTATTTTATCATATAGGTATGTATCAAAATATAGGTATGTATTTATCAATTTATGTATCATCATATATGTATTTATCAATTTATTTACCCAGAGGGAGCAATTTCGCAAAGATCCTACCCTACAACACGGACCAAGCCTAACGTTGGGTAGGAAATCTGAGCAAACTGCATCCCTTTATGCATTTTCTTCTTGTAAAAATTATACAAAATGGAGCCAATAAACAAATATCTTTCTCTATCTATCTACAATATGATTGGTAGGTACTTTCAATGGAAACGCCGTGTTCTTCCCAGACGGGCGATCTTTACTGAAAAATAATGAACCGTTGTTTAATAAATTGCATTTTAAAAATTAAACCAGTGAAGGAAGAGGAAACTTTAGAATGGAGCTCTAGAACCTTCCAGCACGCTGGATATTCAGGGGTTATTTCCAATGTGTACCTAATTTAGTTTCTGTTAAAACAAAATACAATAATATTGTATAACCATGTTATGGTTATGGGAAAGTTCCAACTCGCTACAATTAATTGTCACATTGTTATTTGGTACGTAGGAATTCAACAACTCCTTCCCATCCCTTACATCGAAGGTTGAGGGAACTCGGTTGACCATAGTAAATTCAGTTGACAGGATGTTTCAAGCAGCATTTACATGATTTCGATTTCGTATGATACCAGGTTAAAGATTCTTATTAATTCAAGTCTTATTAAAGAGTCTTTGAACCTACGAGCCGAGCCCTTTTTGAATTTTTCCGCTCTTTATAAATTTAATTTAACAAGGAAAATTGGTAATCAATTTTGAATTGTCAACAACTTTAGCCTTCAGAATTTCTATTGATTTTTAAAATGTAAAGAGCTCTGTAGGGAACTTTTGAATCAATAGATATCTATAAGCCATGATACCAATGGAATCATTTTCAATTTATTACAGATCAATACAGTCCAATATATAGAAGAATAAACTCTTAAGTCGATGGATTAATTGGTTGTTTAAAGGCTAACACCTTCATAACTATCATTCACGAAATAGTTGGGGGGAAGGTCTTTATAGTTAATAAGATGTTGTGTTTATCAACCCACGGCATGCACAAACTGTCAAGTATCGGGAATGGGGTCATCCAACAAACGCTGTTATTACCGAGCTTTCGGAAAATTTATTTCCTTCATCAGGGCCTGTAAAATACAATACGCACACTCCGGCAACAGAAGCTGGAAGAAATAGAAATACACTAGGCATAACAAGTTCAATCAAATTATCTATTGAGATCAATACAGATATACAAATTTTGTTACTAATTAATCAACAAATGGATACGAAACAAGAACAAAACAATTAACTCACTCAAAGCAGCTATGTAGCTGCTCACATGTGTGAGGAGAGTGTATCCACCAATTTGTGTGTGTGTGTGTGTTTGTTTTTCTCATTGTTTCCAACTTTGTCAAAACTAAAAACCAAAACTCATCATTAAAATTGAAAACTAAAGATCTAAAAAAGTTACCACTTCCACACAACTCTGTAATCACAAGCATCACACGCTCTATAGTCATAACTACTACATAAGTAATATCCCAAAGTGCCTTCAACTACTAAAAACGATATCAGCTTTTAAACTTAACAGGATATGTTAACAAAGCGTAAATAGCAACCACAAAAAACTCACCTTTTAAAATAAATAAATAGCATCAGGCGTATAAATAACAATGAAACTCTGGAAACAAAACTAAACTAATTCTATTGCACACCCCAAAATCACAGCCTAGGCACAATCCACTGGTAGACACAGACGTTTGTTTCAATATTTCATCTCCTTCACTTCCTGTAGAATGCTAGCATAAATAGAGCTCAGGCCGGTAGTTACATGCTCCAGGGGTCAACTGAATGTAACACATCTCCTTAAAAAGCCGCCTGAGTGTGCGTATTGTATTTTTCAGGCCCTGATGAAGGAAATAAATTTTCCGAAAGCTTTATAGTTAATAACAATCCCAGCTGTCTCAACAAGACTTCCAAAGCTGAGAGACATTATTCTGTTTGAGCCAGACTCGAGACTTCACTGAGACAATATCCGATGGGTAGTGAGACACCCGGTTCACTAACGATTGCAGCCTCTGCGCTCATGATGAAAAAGTTCCGATTTCATGGCTTCGTTTCTACATGCATGTGATTGTGAATAAATGAAAAAGTAAATTGTCACCATAATACATGACTACTACATAAATTGTAGTAGGTTCAGATCTGCTCCACATGGCCCAGCACATGCTCCGGCCAACATCCGCCCCTGCGCGTGCCCGAGGAATGACAGCTTTCGCGTCGGAAATCAAAGACGTGCGAAAACGTAACAATGGCGCAAGGTGCGTGATTCACAGGATTACCGGATTTAGACATTAAGAGATGAGGGTGCTAATGCTGTGTTCCTCACATGTTTACATCCTCAAACCACATGAATTATGTAATGGAATAAGCGTCCATGAGTCCGCCTGCTGCCGGTGCATCGATCCATCTGTCCGTAATCCCACGTGCCCACACAGCGGGGTATAAATGCCATCACGTATATGTTTTGTTTTAATCAACTCGAAAATAAAACCATTACTCAATGTTTGGTTTAGTTTTCCATTTTAATTATGAGAGTACGAAATTTACACCGCTGCGATGAAAAAGGGCTACATACGTAAATCCTAGTCCGTTTTTATTGGCTTTACTTGATGGAAGCTCCGACCCATGTTTGTTCAACATTTCCCTCAAACCATCAGAATCTGGTTTCAGTCCTTTAACCGAGTTTCGCACCTCAACTACGTCGCTACCATTTTTACTGGGAGATCGAGTGATGGAAAATACCAACGAGTGGCTGGACTGATTCGATTCCTGAGGCCAATCAAACTGCTTCAGCCGTCGCTTTTAAATCGCTGTTGCTGGAACTTTGCCACATCTTTCATTGTTCTTTCCGGAATGGATTGTACTATCATCTGAAATCCTCCTTCATCATAACAATCTTGAAGAAATGGGACAAAACCAACATCGCCAATGGTGGACACACCAGTCTTGTATACCTTAGGATTACCTCAATCATATCGTGTCTTTTAGCCGAGAACAACGTGGATTCGTGTGAAACGATCCAGTGATCGATCATACAATGACTTCGTGTTTGATGAGGTGGATTGGAGGGAATGCTGTGATTCATCTCCGAGAAAGTAGAGTTGTGCTTGAAGGTGGATCTAGTGGGCATAATTTTGTCGTTTCAGATCTCTTCAGGAATGTGCCCCAAAGATGTATAATACTCTTTCTACTAAACTATTCACAGCCATTCAGCTAGATGGAACAAAATTCATCAACTATCATGACGTTGTGATTGGGAATTTAATTGAATAGTGTATTGGCAAGCGAAAATGTGTAAACCAATGGTCTCCAATTGGACGAGATGAAAACACTGCTTGGTGTTTGGATTCAAATACCGGTACATTGAAACCCATAATACCCTATTACGCTCCGTACATGAATTTGGTCTGTAGATGATTGATGTTTTGTGTCATTAATTCGTACTGAAATTTATTGACAATTCCTCCGCTTGGAAATCTTACCAGTAACATTAGTAAAACATATTTATTATAATAATTACTGTTATGCCACCTCGATATCTCTATACCTTTTTAATAAAGAGTTAGGTTATACTGAAATCAATTGGTCCACCTTCACTACAACCCTTAGTTGGTATCTATTGATGCTAATGATACCTTCTTGCTGGGCTATCGATACTGTGATGATCAGTACTACTCATAGTTGGTATCTATTGATGCTAATGATACCTTCTTGCTGGGCTATCGATACTGTGATGACCAGTACTACTCATAGAGAGCCTTACGCATTCAGCCTCTAACTACCATCAAAACTATCGTCAGTGGGAGATGGGAACTTTGAGGGGAAGGTGTAAAATGCAAAATACAGATGGAAATTTTGATTTTGAACGAAAAAAATGTTTACCTCTCGGAAGTGATCAAAATTGGGTGTTTTACCTTGTATCACTGCTCCCGGGCTAACCTTGGCTGGCATTTTCTTCTGAAAACTGCAAACGTGAACACTATTGTCCTCCCACTTCCGTTGTAGTCTTTCATGCTCAGAGCGCTGGGCCAAAAATGAACGGAGGAAATATCTCTAGGTGGAAGACCGCATTCGATAAACCATTCAAACAGTGTACCGCCCCACGTTTCAACATAAATCAAATCCCGACCTCAGAATCGCTCGGATGTTTAATGTTCTCCATTAAGAGAGGGGCCCGTTTGGTCCTTGTTGTTTACACCAGGTTTAGAGTCTGAGGGCACACCTGTCCATTTGTTGTGACTATGGCACGCCTTGAGTGGCGCCGACCTCGCCATATGTTGAAACGTGCGGGTGACAACGAGGCACTTCCTATTCTCCCCGAGGAAGCTATGTGCCACACACACTACTTGGCAGACTTTTTATTAAATAGATGTCTAAAAGAGATTTGTCTAGTAGAGAAATAGGTTTCGGTTTTACACGAAAAATGGTTGGATGGCCAACTTCCAACATGTCGGTCAATAATTCTCTCACCCTAATCAGCACATAGTCCCCAATACTTATAAATGCGAAGGTGAAGAAACCAATTACTTGAAAATTATGGAACTCTTGAGTCATTAATTCAAAGCCTCGTTGCCAGCGCTTTTTGCGAATTGCGGTAACCAGTATAAACACAGTTAGAAATTCAAAGGAGAAACACTGGAAGGACAATTGATACCTGCCTGACACTTTGTGCCATTGTGATGTGTTTGGTGTGTACACTGTTGCCTTTTCCCCTCAAAGCGCACAATGAGAGGACAATCGGTGCAGCATCCTCACTTTTACTGGTATACAGGCGTTTCCCTCTCACCTCCTTGATCCCGCTTCTCAGGTAAATCCGAGTTTTGTCGAAAAACCTGGAAGCTGCACGCTTCGCCGCTAAGTGACCGACAGTGTTGACACGGTCAGCGCTCACAATAGTCGGTAACATCTGAAGACGTCGTTGCGCAACATATCTCTGTAGGATCCATTAGCCTTCTGGATCTCAACACAACGAATGATAGCAGTTTCCTCCGCCCTTCAACCCAATCGTTGCGGGACACAATGAGGTGTTGTTGTTGCGGACACATGTTCTACTAACATTGTTATTCCATTGTTGTGGGAACTAGCACTAGTGCAACCAACCTTCAGCGCCGTCTTTGTTGTGGATTATTCTTAGCAGAATTGAGAATCCGTCCTAGAGAATTTAGCCTCCGTGTAATCTTCAACAGTTGCCTCGGAAAGTGATGTGTTCGACTGGTATCGACAAACAAAAATCGCTTGAACAATACATCATTCCACCATGCAATAGGACATTTTCAGGTTGAACTGAATGAAAGTATGTTGTTGCATATTTATTGCCAAATTTATCGGAGGGTTTGTGCGAGTTATCCCAAAGGTCGTCCCTTATAAATATCATTGAAACTGAACAAATAGTACAGTCAAAACATTATTAAAAATCGTCGCTATTTCAAATGAATTAAAAAACGATGCAAATTACAACACGGAGGTTTATTATTTTTCTATATGACTTGTCTGCAAAGAACACAGCTTTGCCATTGCTACTACCTACTATCTTTCTGGTATTAAATGAATGGGGTTAGTTCCGCTAGTTATAAGAATACAATTATTATCTACGCACCGTATTGGAGAATCCGTCGTAACCAGCAAGTCGAGTACAGGAGGCGAGCGCATTCGATGTAAAGACATCATCTTCAGGCCGTCAAGAGAGTACTCTCTCGACGGCCTGAAGATGATGTCTTTACATCGAAAGCGCTCGCCTCCTGTACTCGACTTGCTGGTTACGACGGATTCTCCAATACGGTACGTAGATAATAATTGTACTATCTTTCTATTCAATTTAGTTTAGTTGGAAGAAATAAACGCTTCACACTCAATTTGAAGTAATACGGAGTTTTGGGTGCCTTCATTAGGAAATGTGAATAAAGGACGACGGATTTGCTAATGACAAAAAAAAGAATCGAACAGCGATCGGATTTTGGTCAGCTAAAATTTGAACGGAGATTAAGCCTCTTTTGCGATTCACACGCGTGATTCTGATTATCGCAAGTCCAACCCTCAAGTTCTCATCGGGAGCGAACGGTTGGTCTTACAGAGCTCTGGTTGGTCTCATTCAATTCTCAAAATTTAGTACTATTTTAAGTTGGTGAAAAACTGTACATCGAAATTTATTGAGCTAGGGCGCTTTGAAAATCTCAGCCCTTATTTCAACCCTTAGGAGTGACTGACATCAACCAAAAGCTTTGGGGCACAACTAGGCCCCAAATGGGGTCCATATACCAAATTTTATCAAAATCGGCCCTTGAGAACTAAGGAAAGTGCGGCATACGGCGGACGGACGGCAAAATTTTTATTCGATTTCCGGATACAACGTTTGAAACGTAAACTAACAAATTTTGAGGGGGAGGGGGATACATTTTTTCTTGGTCGATTCCAAAGGTTCATTAATGAAAATAATAAACGAAAACAATACCTGAAAATTCTATCGAAATTGAATGGAAAATGTAGAGATTATGGCTGTTACAAGGACAACATGTTTGCGCATGCTTCCATAAGTCCGGGGGAAATGATTTTCATAGGGAACCATCTACACGCTAACCCGCACAATCCCAGAAAATATCCTCGAAATCGGACAATAACTTCGTATAGTTTTGCCCGTTAAAAGGATTTCACGATAGACAGACAAAGAGACTGACACGAAACCGAAATTGTTCAGGAAGGCATAAAACGTAAAACGCGAGTGGAATTTTTGATATTGAAGAATTTGTTTTTCAACCTTGAAAAGTGAAAATAATGCTTCCGCTATCTTGGTAAACAAGAAAATAAAATTGATAATTATTGATAATAATTGTAATCAGTAATATTTTGCAAAAACAAAATGTTTCCTCGGGGAAGCCACAATCATGTACTACTTGAAAGATACTTCTTAATCTCTCTAAAAACTTACTAATGATTCATCAACGGCCGTGGAATCAATCTAGAATCTTGTCCTTGACGAACCGAAACGATGACGGTAAGATGGCAAAAAGCGAGAATGAAAAAATTCAGTCGGTAACCTGAAGCTGAATAAAAAGGGAAATTCGGAATGTAATCAATTCACTTCTCGAGCACCGAAAATTTTACTAAAGGAAAAGAAAATGCCGCCTTTGTTTGCCTAGAAGAAACACACAGAAGAGATACACACGGGAGATATACGAAAGAAACAGCTGCAATTCGACTAATTTGAACTATTTTCCTGATGGAGATAATACATGAATAAATAATTAGTTCTTCCAAGTGAATTGATAACAATAGACTAAATTAGTCAACATTTCCGCAACTTTGACTAATTTCAAACTGCTGTGAACGGGTTTTCAGTGACAGAGATCCATTTTCCTCTCACCGCGGAGGACATATTTGTTTATGCATTGGTTTGTAGCTTGAATAAATTTATGTATCTGTTTAGAACTGAGTCAGCTCCTAGTCTAACAGGATGGAAATTTGCAGAAGAAGAAGAAATACACAAAGGAGAGATGCGAAAGAAACAGGTGGGAGGTCGCTGCTGCAAAAGTCGCGTGTTCTGCTCGGAGCCCTCTCAACAGCCTTTCGTTTTTCGGGTTTTCTGTGTTTTATTTTTCAGCTTTCTTCAAATATTTAGGTTATTGTTGCAACGGAAGGTTGGGAAACTACGCGGAGGAACGAAAAGTGATCGAACTCGAGTGCTCACCGAGATAAAGAAAGGACTTTCGATGAGCTCTTACGTAAACCTACGGTAGATACACACCAAATTATTTACTACCTACGATCAAATTTATTTTATAATATGGAGCCTTTTCGCGGAAATTTTAATTTGTGTGCTCACCGAGATGAAGAAAGGACTGGGGACTTCTCACGTCAATTTGAGGTACGTACCTGACTTATTCAATATTCACAAACTACATCAACGTTTACAGTAACTTTTATTACTGCGTTGAACTCAGTTTCTTTTATAGTTTAGAGCCTTAATAAGGGAATAGGTTTTCTGCCACAAAGGAATACTTGCAGGTTTCTCAAGTCCGTGTTTTCGACAAAATGATGGTCAATCGTCCGGTGATGCAAAGTCATCCATTCTTTTCTCACAACTTCTCTCATTTCTCATAACAAGTTAGAACACCTAAGTACCTATCTAGCTTGGCTTGATTGAATTGTTCGAAATTAGAGTTAACAGGACGCTCTCGTTTTGATGCCACCGCGTGGATTATGGTTACCGGTTAGATCATGACTGTATACCTATGTGGTTTCACCGTAAAGAGTTTCACCCACCTAGTATACCTATAGGTAGGATGTGACGTCATCGACTGTCGCTGCCCACTTTACTTAGCTTCCTTTTTATTTGTAAATCAATCCCATTGTCAGTTTCCAACGTAAGTTGGTATAAAAAGTTGGTTCGTAAAGTTAGTTTTTCTTATCAAGTTGGAATAAATTATTAGTTATTAAATGGTTGTGCACTAATGTGAGTAAATCTCTGGAATGTGCGTTTCTGTCTCTTCAATATCAATCGTTATTACATTTCAAAACAGAAAATACTTTCATGATGACCCAACAACTACGTCATACAAGGTAACAAGGCAGTGGTGCATTACTTCCAATTTGCGATGAAATTCAGTGACATTCCTGAACAATTTTGGTTGAGTGTCTGTCAGCCTATGTGTAACGTAATCCTTGCAACGGGGAAAACTATACGAATTTATTGTCCAATTTTGAAGGAATTTTTAGTAAAGATGTTCATCCATCTTTCACGTTTTAATTTTTTTTTAAATTTCAAGAAAACTCAAATTCAAGAAAACTATTATTGACCTTCTTGACGATTATAGCATGCAAATGTCTTGAAGAAATTGAAGAGTTTAGTGTAGCAAACCATCATTTTAACAATTGTGCACTGGCGAAAACTTCTTATGCGTTTTTCTCAAAACTCCGTTTTAGGACATAGCGTCCCCGGATTAATAGCAGTCTCTGCGCATGCGCAAACGTAAAACATTTGTAACAACCATAACTTCTATATTTTCCATCCGAATTCCATGAAATTTTCAGGAATTGTGCTAATTACAGTCTGGATGGTCTCCTATACAATTTATACCATAATGTCTACATATTTAGTCACAATTTGATGCTTTGAAGTTTGATTGACTACTGTACATCCGATCACCTATAAAAATCGCGTTATGGATACGGGGAAGCTATGTTTCACACCCACTTGACATACTTTAGGATGGGATCAAAAAGTCCCTTAATGATTTCGTTGCCTTTGGCCTGATACCACCTCAGCACATGCGCATACTTTAAAAAATTTTGATGGACTTATAATTCCCACCACTTTCTTTCTATTTCACTGAGATGTTTAAGGGTATGAGTTGTCTTGTGTAGCCAATGTAAATTTAGTTTGGGTGCCTGATCATGCAGACAATGAGCACAAAATCTTGAATAGGTCCGTTTAAACATAATTTTTTCAATACCCTGTTGTCCGATTTTATCTCAATCATAAATGCCACACACTTGGCAGACTATGAAAGTCATGCGCCTCTACACTTGCGCAAAAGGCAAAATCTTTGTAATAGCCGTAGCTTCTACATTTTCCATCCGAATTCGAAAAAAATATTCAGAGATTGTGAGGGTAGACGTGTGGAGCCCCTGTAAGGGTAGCGCAAGGTACTTGTGTTTTGAGATACATTGAACTACTATACATCGGATCATCTATACAATCTAGTTATGGATAAGAGGAAGCTATGAGCCACATCCACTTGGCAGACGGTTTCTTTAGAGAACACGTTTTTGGACTTTCCGACATTTTCACGAAAGGATACATTATTATTGAATTATTTTTCCTAATAATAAATTCTTTTTACCGTGATTTATTATAGCAACTGAATATTAAAATAGAATACATCTAGCAATATTTCATGTCATTTCACACTCTTTGATACCCCGTTTACTGTAAAACCCAACCCCGTCTCTTAACAGTATCTTCAACACTGAGCTGTAATTGCAGTTTAACACCATTAAGTCCAGCGGTTTTTAGGACGTCCCACAGTAAGACTTGGGCGTCCTTATGCGATCGATCTGGGGTGAAGTTGGACAACACTCAACAGAAAAAAAAATAACCACACAGTAATCCGTTTTAGACCATTCTGAATCCAAATCCGCGAAAAAAAAAACCATAGGTGTATGTCTGTGTGTATGTGTGTGTGTGTGTGTGTGTGTGTGTGTGTGTGTGTGTGTGTGTGTGTGTGTGTGTGTGACAAAATCTTGTGTACTCTGCACAGGCCTTAGTTCTCAACCGATTTTACTGGTTCTTTTTTTGTTCGACGCGGAAAACTATCTAGTTGTGCACTACGTCGCCGGAATTTCGAATTTTGCCTTTTAAAGGGGGGAAAGGGGGGGTTAATGCTCAAAAAACGTGCGTTTTTGGGCATAATTTTGTGTCGTCTGCCCAGGCCTTAGTTCTCAACCGATTTTCGTGGTTCCTTTCTTCTTCGACGCGAAAAACTATCTAGTTGTGCACTACGGCGTCGGAGTTTTGAATTTTGCTTTTTAAGGGGGGGAAAGGGGGGGTTAATGCTTAAAAAACGTGCGTTTGCGGGGGTAATCTTGTAAAATCTGCCCAGGCCTCAATTTCCAACCGATTTGCGTGTTTCTTTTTTTGTTTGACTCAAATAACTTCCGAGTAGTACATGATTTTACCAGAGTACCAAAATTTGCAAGGGGAGGGGATAGGTGGGGGTATAATATTCACAAAATATCCGATTTTTCAATATTTCGGTTCCTTTACTGCTTACTAATTGTACCCAACCTTTGAAATTGAGGAAAAATTCTCATTATACCTCTGGATTTTCATGAATTATTCTCTGTGCCACCATGGAACTAATAGTGGTGCCAACATGGTGCCAGGACACCATAAACCGCATATTTCGTCTTTTTTTTTCTTTTTTTTTTGTGGTTCACCTTGAATACGGACGTTAACCTCGACGGACTGCCTATTAAAACTAATAGATGGAACTTCAATGTTAAGACGTATTTCCGCTTTGGTGCCAGACTGGCACCATTGGTGAGTGGAAGGGGGGGGGGGAGGTGAACTCGAATTCGCATGTTGGGTATCGTAGATCATGGATTTTAAAATGCTCTTCAGATTCGAGGCTCCCACGCCGCTAGAAATGTTATGGTGGATAATGGTGGGGGGGGGTCACTATTTCTTGTCTAAAGTAATAAATAAATTACATCGATTGATACAGTTTTATCGCTTACCAACTGGTTAAACTTATCTAATGCTTATCCAATGGGACGTCCCCTGGAATGCATGCATTACTAAACAATATGTTTCTGTCTTGAGTCGCCGGAGTTCATCTTCATTGTCCAAATAGAGCATTTCCGGGTTCTCATGATCGTGGAGGCGTTGTTCGTGCCTCCTTGAGTATCTTGCGATAATTTCGTGGACTGTTTCCATCCTCAAGTCTCGATGAACATCATCGTTCCTCATGTACCAAAGATGCACGTGCTATACGTCGTAGTATTTTATTTTGTAAGATTTGGATTTTCTTGATTTTTTTTTTTTTTTTTTGGCACATCCCCGTAACTGATTTCCATAGGTCCAGATAGGGCGAAGGATCTGCTTATAAATAAGCACTTTATTGTGGAGAGAGAGACGAGAATTCCTTCCCATTAACCAATAAATCTTTCTGAATTTGATTTTCATTTTTTTCTCTTTTCTATGTGTTTTTTCCAGTTTAATTTGGAGTCGAGGGTCATGCCCAAGTATTTCCCTGCATCGGTATGGGGTATTTTATTTGAATTGATCTCAACATCCATGACTGGAATTTTTTCGGTGTGTAAAGTTGATGTGAACTGATTTTGATTCGTTCAACTTTAGATATTCTTCACATCTTGGTCCACTTAGAAAGCTCAATAATTGACGTCTGTAGATTACTAGTTGCAGCTTAAATATCATCAATAACGCTGCAAATTATTACACAATGGTTTATTATTTTTCTATATAGATAACTCGTCTGCAAAGCCACCAACCATCCAACATGAAGAAAAACATCGATCACATTTCGGTCAGCTAAAACTTGAACGGGGATTAGGCCTCTTTTGCGATTCACACTCGTGTTACTTTCTGTCCAACCCTTAAATTCTCGTAGGGAGCGAACGGTTTGTCCTACAGGGCTCCGCGTGGTCTCAACAAATTCTAAAAATTCTATACTATCTTAAATTGATGAAAAAACAATACCTTTATATTTTTTGAGTTAGGGCGTTTTCAAAATTTCAAAATTAATTTTTGGACCCTTAGAAGTGACCTACATCAACCAAAATCTTCGGGGCACAACTAGACCCTAAATGGAGCCTACATACCAAATTTCATCAAAATCGGTCAATGCTAAGTGGCAAAAGTGCCGCGTACGGCGGACGGCCGGCCAAATTTTTATTTGATTTTTGGATTCTACGTACCTTGAAACGTAAACCAACAAATTTTGAGGGGATGTTAACAAAAAATTTTCCTTGGTCGATTCCAAAGGTTCATTATTGAAAATAATAAACCAAAATGTGACCCGTGAAAAAAAAATTCTTGAATTTGAACAAAATTGTTCTAAACTTTGAAGCTCGATATCTCTAAACAGCATTTTGAATTACGCCTTCTCATTCTTCCAGTATTATTCTTCTACATCTCTACTGAGAGTCTGGTTGTTTTATTCATCACTTGATTTTATAACAACTCGAATGGCCTGAAAATTGTCACCGCTTAAGTTGGTTCTTCTGTTAAATCATTAATTGATCGAGTAAGCACACAACTCTTGTCACACCTACATTTCAAAGAACGTACAACAGATTTCACTTTCTTCCAGCCCTTCAAGATTTTGACAAGAGGGAAAGGATGTAAGGGCGAAGTGCTCAGGCGCCGCGTGGCCGCGAACCCAAAATAAATTAAATTTAAGGGTTGGGAGCAAAGGTTAAACAAAGATGTTGTCCTACAGTCTTTTCTGACAGTACCTACAACGAGGTGCTAAAGATAGGAAGCTTCAAGGGCCACTTAGAGCAGCTCTGGAGCAGCTGTTCCCGCTCATTCATTGTTTGTGACAGCCAAACCTACTCGTACTTCCTCCAGGTCGGAAGTCAATAGGCGCCCCCGAGTGTCGCTCTGCCTCTAACAAGTGGTGAGCCTTTCTAACTCCTCGTTGCTCGAATCCTGTCTTCCTCTGTTTTGATTTGCGAAGATCGGAAGCAAAAACCGGATCGAATACCTGATGAATGTGGTCCGCTGCATTAAATTCTACTCTAAAGACCTAGGTTGTCCCCTCATCACTTCATGTGGCATGTTTGCAACATTAATTGAAAAGCAGAAGGTCTGCAAAGTGGGTGTGGCGCATAGTATTTTTGCATCCACACTTGCAAAGGAACTAAGCAACATGCAACGGGAACCATGAAAACGTCAACCCCAGAGTAACCTCCAGGTTTAAGCAAAATCAGAGGAGCTGGGATGAAATTATGTCTGAATGAAGTATTTATTGTACATTTATGGATGCCCAACGTACACACAATCAATCCTAAAACAATGAAATCGAAAAGGGACCATCCACGGCTCAATCCGCATCCCTCAATATTCCTACATTTGAATCTGATTGGACGAACATTTTTGAAGTTCCTTGAACGTACGTTTAAAGAAAAGGATTTTACGTTTGTGCATGCGCAGAGGCCAATAAAATTCATAAGGGACCATGTAGAGTTCCAATCACTCAACCAATCCAATATTTGGCTGCAACTTTCCTGCCAACGTTCTAATATGACATATTGTTCTCCTATTCAGGTATGCTTCTGCCAATTAGTCGGAATGATTTTCTTATACATACATTCGTCAGGAATTCGAGCTCATTTTTTGGTTTATTATTTTCAATAATGCACCTATCGAGTCGACCAAGAAAAAAAATTTTAATCCCCCCCCCCCTTCAAAATTTGTTGGTTATTGTTTCAAGGAAAGGAGAATCCAAAAATCGAATAAAAATTTGGCCGTCCGCCGTACGCGATACTTTACTTAGTTACCGGGGACCGATTTTGATGAAATTTGGTATGGTAGCTCCATTTGGGGTCTAGTTGTGCCCCGAAGCTTTTGGTTGATGTAGGTCACTTCTAAGGGTTGAAATTTTGAAAACCCCCTAACTCAATACATTTTGATATAAAGGTATTGTTTTTCCATCAATTTAAGATAGTATTGGATTTTTAGAATTTTTAGAGACCACGAGGAGTAGGATAAAAGAGGAGGATAATAGAGTAGAGGATAATAGAATTTTTAGAGACCACGAGGAGTAGGATAAAAGAGGAGGATAATAGAGACCTACAGGGGTAGGATAAAACGTTCGCTCCCCCCAAAACTTAAGGGTTAGACTAACGGTAAATCAGAAACACGATTGTGAATCGCTGAAGAGGCCTAATCTCCGTGCAAATTTTAGCTGACCGAAATGCGATCGATGTTTTTCATCATGTAGGTTGGTGGTAACAATAGCAAAGCCGTGTTCTTTGCTGACGAGTGATCTTTATAGAGAAATAATAAACCTCTGTGTAATAACTTGCAGCGTTTTTTCGTCTCCTGATGACACAACTTTCCTTAGATAACATTTCTTCTTCTAATTCCAATCTTTTTTTTAAAAGACCATGCTCTGTAACTTTTCCGTTGTCACTTGTGTCAACTTACTGCTAACACATTTACACAAAAATGTTGAGGTCCAGGATGGGTTTGATGTTGGTAGCACTGCGTTCGTCCCATAATTGGTTCGCATAATGAAGTTATGTATCAACATCGCTCTTTTCTGTTGACGTCATGAAATGGATCACAGGTGGTTTTTAATGTCGAGATGGTTCTCCAAATGCATGAATTGTAAGTAATAATTTTTCGGCTATCAAGTAGGTAAGAAGTAGAAACACAAATAAGTAGGTATGATATAATTAATTTGTTGGTCCATTTGTTTGCCCAAAATTGGAAAACTTGATGAAATTATCTGTTTACAAGACTTTTTTAAAAATGAATTTATGAATTGAATCAAATTATGAATATTGGGAAGGCAACTCAAATGCAGGAATGGTAAATAATTATGTTCTCGATCATTGAGGGAAAATTTGATTTCACGTCATTTGACACCAAATATTGAATTAGTACTTGATACCAAGATTAATTTAATATTTCCTCTAAAGGTTTGAAGCTAACAATACTGGCAAGGTGCAGATTATACGGTAAATCTTGATAACACGCTATTTTTAACCTCATTACGTTACTTGTAGAAGAACATATAGCAAAATAATATTAAAATATAATGTGGGAGTGATACGAAAATTTCAAATGTGTATTATAACAAGATTGATAAATGAATAGTCTTCCATCAAGCTGTGCATTCTACTTTGCACCCGTATTGTGCACCATTTGGTTGAGGTTGGTTCAGTAAGGCTCCCAAACTCTTCCATGAAAATACAGAATTTTCGTCACGACAAACTTTTGGGAAGTCCGAAATACCAAAGCCGCACGGTTAGCAACACTGAAAACCGAATTATCCGGTCGAAACAAACAGCTCAGAATGGTTCTCAAAGCACTCAATAGTTATATTATCCGTTGCCTCTACAGCTTTGGTTCCAGTCTGATTCGAAGCTCGAGGTTGTGAGACCGTCACTGCGACGCCCGTTCTTTGACGGTCCGATACGACAGCAGGAAGTTTGGACTTGTAGAACCTCTTCCTTCGACAAGGCAAACCTATTAGAGAAGCGACCTAATCAAGGGCGGGTTTCCGCTCCTTTTCTCCATCGTGGGTCTCACACGAGATTTTTATTGGCGACTGAGGCTTTTTTTTTAACAATCCTCAACCCAACTAAGAGGCGATAAGGGAAGTATTGCAATCGTGAGAAAACTGATTTTCTGACATTCCTCATTTGGATGGGTCTGATTAATGCTCTCCAGGATTAGATGTGCCTGAATGCACACAATGTATGTTCACAGCTACGTCCCTTACAAACGCGAATCGAGCAATTCCAATATTTAGGCACTCCTGCACATCAAAAGCACGGTTCACGAGCCTCTAATCCGTCTCGAATGAGATACGAGGATTACAACAAAATTAAGTTTAATAGGGTTCTAAAAAGTTGAATTTATTCAGAAAATGTAATTATAACTTGTCGACATAGTCATTAGCCTATGTATTTTAACCTTCTAAACATTTTAAGCAGCGAGAGTTAAGTTTTTTTTACACAATTGGTGTAGCACTGGGTGCCCTCTTCCCTGCGCCGCACCTCAACTTCCTACTGGATCCGAGATCAAGAGGAGAATCCATCGGGCAAAAATTTCTGAAAGCTTCGACCATGACTGTTGAGCGGCTACTGTCAATGTTCGAGGGTAAGAGACCACAGATTTTGGTTTATTATTTTCAATAATGAACCTTTGGAATCGACCAAGAAAAAAAAAATTTTAACACCCCTGTTATGACCCACATATCAGCAATACGTAGTTCTTAAATAAAGAAGCCGACGGGAGGATCCCTGAGTGAGTCACCACCCACCGGGAGAGACGAGGTACGGGGGAGACACCGACATGACGTCACCCTTCCACCTCTCTCTCTCCCGAGCTAACGAAATGAGTATATAAGCTCACTCAGGGATGACCCCTTATGCCAATCTAGTCAAGCCTATCGTCTTTATCATTTCGCTCTCAAACCTTCTCCTCAAATAGGAATCTCCTCGAAGTACTAGGCTCACTAGGTAAATATCCCGTCTTCCCGTCGGTGTGGTTATGAACCGCCGAGGCTGACGGGCTAGCCGCCTCCACAGTGCTTAGCACCTCGGTGTGGTTATGAACCGCCGATGCGACAGCACTTCATGTTAGGCTAGGGAACACTCTCTTAGTTGAGTAGGAGTTAAAGAAGAAACAAACGCCGCAGCGAGAAGGTCAGCTCCTTCACTCGCCGACACGCAGACATAACAGTGGTGACCCCGCACGTTTTTAACTTCCTATTCGGCACAAGAGATGGACGACAACGGAGTTCCCGATCCACCGCCGCAGCCTGACTTCGCAGAGGCCGCCAAAGTGTCAATCCCCTTGACACTACCACCGTTCTACAGGGACGACCCTCGACTATGGTTCCTTCAACTCGATGCAGCTTACACCGGCGCGCACATCAACACTCAAAGGGCCAGGTTCACCAGGACACTCCCTCTGCTCCCATACGACGTAGCAGTGCAAACGGCGGACCTCACTGCAGCTCAACTCATCAGGCCTTACGACGACCTCAAGGCTCGGCTCATCGACATCTTCGAGCCATCCCGTCATCAACGGATCACGGGAGGATCCCGACGGGAGGATCCCTGAGTGAGTCACCACCCACCGGGAGAGACGAGGTACGGGGGAGACACCGACATGACGTCACCCTTCCACCTCTCTCTCTCCCGAGCTAACGAAATGAGTATATAAGCTCACTCAGGGATGACCCCTTATGCCAATCTAGTCAAGTCTATCGTCTTTATCATTTCGCTCTCAAACCTTCTCCTCAAATAGGAATCTCCTCGAAGTACTAGGCTCACTAGGTAAATATCCCGTCTTCCCGTCGGTGTGGTTATGAACCGCCGAGGCTGACGGGCTAGCCGCCTCCACAGTGCTTAGCACCTCGGTGTGGTTATGAACCGCCGATGCGACAGCACTTCATGTTAGGCTAGGGAACACTCTCTTAGTTGAGTAGGAGTTAAAGAAGAAACAAACGCCGCAGCGAGAAGGTCAGCTCCTTCACTCGCCGACACGCAGACATAACAGTGGTGACCCCGACGTGATCCACTGTTATGTCTGCGTGTCGGCGAGTGAAGGAGCTGACCTTCTCGCTGCGGCGTTTGTTTCTTCTTTAACTCCTACTCAACTAAGAGAGTGTTCCCTAGCCTAACATGAAGTGCTGTCGCATCGGCGGTTCATAACCACACCGAGGTGCTAAGCACTGTGGAGGCGGCTAGCCCGTCAGCCTCGGCGGTTCATAACCACACCGACGGGAAGACGGGATATTTACCTAGTGAGCCTAGTACTTCGAGGAGATTCCTATTTGAGGAGAAGGTTTGAGAGCGAAATGATAAAGACGATAGACTTGACTAGATTGGCATAAGGGGTCATCCCTGAGTGAGCTTATATACTCATTTCGTTAGCTCGGGAGAGAGAGAGGTGGAAGGGTGACGTCATGTCGGTGTCTCCCCCGTACCTCGTCTCTCCCGGTGGGTGGTGACTCACTCAGGGATCCTCCCGTCGGCTTCTTTATTTAAGAACTACGTATTGCTGATATGTGGGTCATAACAACCCCCTCAAAATTTGATGGTTTACGTTTCAAGGTACGTAGAATCCAAAAATCGAATAAAAATTTGGCCGTCCGTCCGCCGTCCGCCGTACGCCGTACGCCGTCCGCCGTCCGCCGTACGCGGCACTTTTGCCACTTAGCATTGACCGATTTTGATGAAATTTGGTATGTAGGCTCCATTTGGGGTCTAGTTGTGCCCGAAGCTTTTGGTTGATGTAGGTCACTCCTAAGGGTTCCAAAATCAATTTTGAAATTTTGAAAACGCCCTAACTCAAAAAATTTCGATATAAAGGTATTGTTTTTCCTTCAATTTAAGATTCTATGGAATTTTTAGAATTTTTTGAGACCACGCGGAGCTCTGTAGGACAAACCGTTTGCTCCCTACGAAAATTTAAGGGTTTATATTGAAATATATATATATAAATCAAAACACGAGTGTGAATCGCAAAAGAGGCCTAATCTCCGTTCAAATTTTAGCTGACCAAAATGCGATCAATGGTTGGTGATTTTGTTTTTTTTATTCAAAAAAAAAAATTTTTTTTAATTTTTTTTGATTTTTTTTTTCTTTTTTTGTTCAAATTGGATGGTTGGTGATTTTGTAGACGAGTGATCTATATAAAAATAATAAACCGTTGTGTAATAATTTGCAGCGTTTTTTTCTATTATACGCCTACGATCTTTGCTGAAGAGAGAAGGGGAACATTGCTCAACGAAGATCGTAGGCAAACTTAAATAATTAAATGAACTGTTCAAAGTGTCCTCCTTCCGTTCAGATATATTTAATTCGTTTTTACGGAAGACTGGGTAAGTCACCGTTCGATTCAGCGTAAAAAGTAACGTAAATCTGCCGTCAAATTCCTTTAGACATGCAGGGTTTTTTTCCGAGAAAAAAAACCTCAAAATGTGCCTTGAGTTTTTTTTTTTTTTTTTGTTTGTTTTACATAGAAACTCAATTTCCTCAAACAGGTTCTCTTCGGAAAATAAAAACTGACTATACAGTTGGTTGCTGTATTTTTTTGTAATTGAAGACCACAGGGGAAGAACGCACCAAGCCGAGCGCAACTGGGGAAGAATGTGCCAACTTTCGGGCTCCCTCCTCCAGGTCGTGTTCCCCTACCTGATGGATCTCTATGATTCACGCATTCATGCGGCTTTCCTGGGTTTCACAGTATTATTTTCGATTGTTAGCGGCGATCATTATTATTTTCTTCATACCAATAAGTTTATATGAGACTAGTGTTTGTTTTCTTGAAAATGGTGGACCAAAAATGAATTTTCTGGATTTTATTCTATTAAAATATTTTGCAAAACTTCTTCGTGAGTGAACTTTTGAAAATACCAAATCATTTTACCTATATATTATTAAAATGTCACGAAACCGTTATGCCCTGATAAAGAGAGAAATCTTATGGTAGGATACTATGAATAAAACCAGCAATACACGTTCATGGTGCGTTCTTCCCCTGTACAGATGGACCTTTGCAACTTTGGATAGCAATATGGAGTTTTAAAATACTTTTTTGCAGTAGCTTTGATTGTACCACCGCATTCTACAGTACGCTGAGATACAAATTCCATTTTTTTAAAATTGTATCGACCAAATTCGAACTAATATTGGGTTTTTGCCGGAAAAAATTATTTCCTGAAAAGTTTACAAAATGGGACATGGTGCGTTCTTCCCCTGTAGTCTTCAATTGTAATTTTTTGGACTTACAGGCTTCAGCTTATCCAAAAGAATTATGGATACTAATGACTGTTTGAAAAACAGGCAGTTTTAAAGATTTGGCAAAATTAACTTTTAGGCTCATTTTCACTCCCAAGTAACTACATAATTGGTAGGGACTGATAAGACTCCAACGGTATACTATGATTTGGTTATACTTCTCAAATTAAGGGAGTTGTCGTCGTATCAGTGAAAAAACATGGTGTTTTAGTGGTTTGAAACAACTTTCTATGAAACTAAATAGGGAAAATGCTGTAGGAAATTAGTTGCAGAACACGTGGTTGAGGTTTTGAAACGTGGGACACCCTGTGTGTCCTGTGTACTATGGATACTAAATGGAAGGGATATCCATAGTAAAGCATACCATACTACCATGTATCCTACAACAGTCATCATATTCAAATTCAGAGTAGGAAAAACATAGAAAGAAAAACATTCAGTCCCCCAATTGAGGAGTTTGATTCCAAAAGGTACTAAAGACCATTTTTATCGAAATCGAGTTAACACTTTCCCAGGGTTTTAGGGGGGTAGTTCTTCACAAAAATGCGATCGGTTTGGAGCAAAATGTAATCTATTCCCTTGAAAAACGAGGGTGAATATTCCGTTTAATTTCAAAAGGTACTATATCCAGCACAGTGGTGGTCTCTCATCCGTTTGGTTACAAAAAGTACTACATCCATTTCGTTTGATTTCAAAGAGTACTTTATCCACTTCGTTTGATTCCAAAAAGTACTAAACGCCACGTTTTGTTTCAAAGAGTACTATATCCATAAATCTGATATTTCAAATCTCGTTCAAAATTATTTTAAACTTTGAACTAATTTACCTTTCTTTCCAAAAATATTTATTATAATTTAGAAATATATAAAAAATAGCATAATTGGTTTGTAGCACGTTTTTCAGGTCGCTATGGTTTTTCGCGTTTTTCTCACGTTTGACCAAAATGGATATAGTACCTTTTGGAATCAAGCTCCTCAATTATAATTTATTTTCATTTGCATGTAATTGAATTTTTAATTGTGATTGGCAATGTAAATGCGCCCACTTCTATTCAAACGTGCACATTGGACTCATGTCAGACAGTCGTAGTCAAAATAGGTAAAGCAGAGAGAAATTCCCTTTTGTCTGAATGTGAATTGTAATTCTAATGGCAGGTAAACCACTCTGTTACGATAGATCATGGATTTTATTTTAATGGAATGATTTGAAGGATAAGGAAACTTAAGAATCGAAGGAGAACTGTGGTAGTCTGAGTTCTTACGCTGTAATAATTGTTGCATTCAACACTTTGAAGAGTCCAGCTTTTGTGGCTAGACTGTAGAAAGTGAATAATCTTTTGGACCTACCTAATTAGGTTTTTCGGTCCTACCCATCTATAAATCATAATCCCACCGATTTATAATGTAAGGCAGCCCTGTGATTCCATCTGTCGTAAATTGATAATAATTACGAGTTATTTGTTTATCTAGTATTAAAACTAATTAACGCAAGTGGAAAAGATAGACTAATTTGAACTTACCCTTAGAACTGACATATTTTTTACGCTGCTGAAATGTTATTAATTACCAGGCAATTACAAAACAGGTAGGTATAATTGATTTGATAACCCTAAAACTATAGAGGGTAGTTATTCCCTCGTTCCAAAGGGGTAGTTATTCCCCTACTCCTGAGGGTAGTTATTCCCTCGTCTCTAGGGGTAGTTATTCCCCGATACAAAAGGATAGCTCTTCCCTAAACACTTGGGGTAGTTATTCCCCGAAACCAGAGGGTAGCTCTTCCCTCGACACTTGGGGTAGTTATTCCCCGAAACCAGAGGGTAGCTCTTCCCTCGTCCCTAGGAGTTGGTATTCCACAATACCAGAGGGTAGCTCTTCCCTCGCTCCTAGGGGTAGTTGAATGGGGGTAGTTATTCCTCCATTCCCGGGGGTGTAGTTTTCCCCCAACCAGCCTCCAACCGCCCCTTATAGCTGGCCCGAACCTCGCTAGTTAGTTTTGTTAGCATCAAACCAAGTGCACATTTGCACATCCAAGATGATCCTATTATAGCTTGATCATCATATAGTTAACCAATCAATCCATAAGGTCTGAGTAGAAACTAATAGAAACAAAGAACCAACATACAATAGGAAAAACAACAAGGAATTTAGTTATAAATCATTATTAGGTATATAGAACTTACGACCGCCAGGTTAGAGCACAAGTCACTCTCGATACTACGCACTAGACCCTTCTAGCCTCGGAGCACTTCAGCTAGCCTCCCTTGGGCTACCCCCACTCCGACGTTGTACCCTTTCCCTACTTCTAGCTCGCCTTTTGCGACACTCCCCGGGCAGAAAGGAAATACAATTTCATAAACAATAAGTCGAAAGAAGAACGTGTTATTATTATTATGTGATGCGAATATAAAAGAAGAACAAGGAAACAAGATCAATCAATCACAAAAATTCTGTAGTTTCCATAGGGTCCTGATCAGTGAGCAGAAGGGGTGAGACGAGCGATAGCCTTACTGAAGAGGGCGCTTGTCCATCGACGTATATTCTGCCGGGCGACATTGGCACTAGCTCTTTGTGGTCTAGAGCTGGGTGGCGTAGCAAGGGAGCCAACGGTTTGGGTTAGAGTAGGGCTATGTGTCGAGACTTGAGTGATTGAAACTTCAGAATCCTCTTGGCCATTGGGTGTTGGTGTCACAGTATCCAGGGGTTTAGTTTGTACCACTTGGGAATCATTTGGGAGTTCGGCATGAGAAGAGGTAGAGTTTGGATCATTGTAAGTGGAGGTGGATGGTATAGTATCCTGAGTAGATCTGGATGGTAGACTATTGTCTTCACAACGTTCTGCCAAAATATCCACAGGGTCTGAAATGTCAAGTTCTAGGGGATAAAGGTGTGCTAGAGACCTAGTCAATTGGGAACCATTCTCCAATGCTACGTGGGCTGCTCGAACCATACCATCTGAGCCATGAAGGAGACCAGTAATTCGTCCAACCCTCCAAGAGTTCCGGTTAGGTACATCCCCTTTCACCTGAACAGCATCACCAATAGTGGGTTGACGATGGCTCAAAATCCGAGGTTGTTTAAGCCGATGGGAATGGCGTTCTCTAAGTCCTGTAAGATACTGGTTATCAAACATCCTCTCAAACTCTTGTCGAATAGCCAGAGTTCTCTTCCAGCTGTCAATGACCTGATAACGAATATCGGAAGAAGTTCCAGAAGAGTGTTCCACATCAGGTTGTATCAGAGCAGAGGGTCCATAGGAAATCAGAAAATGTGCAGGAGTAAGTACTTGTTCTGGTTCACCCCCCACAGTCGTCAGAGGTCGAGAGTTCATTACTGCACTGACCTCCTTAATTACAGTAGATAATTGGCTTTCTGTGAGTAATTTATCACCCAAAGATCTACGTAAACAGTTTTTGATTATTCCAATCAGTCTTTCGTAGAACCCCCCTTGCCATGGAGAGAGTTCAGTTATGAAGTGCCATTTGATTCCATACCGTACAACATCAGGTGAAGAAAGGATGCTGGCTGAGAGTTTAAAATGAGTAGCATTATCCGAGACAATCAGCTTGGGAGCACCGACCATAGCTATGAAACGACGTAGACCCAACAGAAATTCCTCTGTAGATAGGTTTTTTACGACCTCAATATGCACTGCTCTAACAGCCATGCAAGTAAATATGCAGCACCATCTCTTTTCTGTACCTTGGAAGCTGGAAATGGTCAAAGGTCCAAAGTAGTCCAACCCAGTATTAGTAAAGGGTGGCGAATAAGTAGCACGTTCAACTGGCAGATCAGGCATGGGAGGCATCTGATATGGACCTCCACCATGTTTCACACACTGTTGACAACGCCGTAACACTTTATTCACCAAAGATCTCCCATGTGGAACCCAGAATTGTTCTCTAAGAATGCTAAGCGTGTGTGACACCCCAACGTGATAGTTATCCTCGTGGATCCTTTTAATAAGATTAGATGTCGAGGGAGATTCTTTAGGTAGTAAAATGGGGTAACGTTGGGGTATACTAGCATTTGCAAATCGTCCTCTGCATCTGAGGATAAGATCTACATCCAGGAAGAGACCAAGAGATTTAGTCAATCCAGTTAGTTTTCCTTCTGATTCATGTGGATAATACTTCTTCTGTAATACTCTAATAGGGCCAAGATCTAAATCGGGAGTGTTGTTGATGTCGGGGTCATTGAGTGGTTCAACTGGTAACTGACTAGGTAGTGATTGAGATTCTGTTTGTGCTGAACAATCTGATGTGACTACCACCATCACTTGATCACTTGGAGGGGGACCCGTAGTGTTGATTCCATATTGTGGCCATTCACTGACATCGGCGTAGAGAAAAGGCGGTCCATTCAGCCAGAGATCAGGTAAAGTACCATCATTCAGATCACGCGTTGCTACATCAGCTGGATTAAGTTGGGATGGGACATGATGGAATTGTATGAAACCAGACTTTGTTATTTCGTTCACACGTTTGCTTACAAACGGTGGTAGTAACCTTTGAGATTTTATCCAGCTAAGGACAATAGTGCTATCAGTCCATAAGTTTATTGTAGACCATGTTAGATCAAGAGATTCTTTTACATAGTTGATGAGACGCGTTCCAATTAAAACAGCCAGTAGTTCAAGCTTGGGTATAGTGAGCGTTGTTTTTTGTTTTAATGGAGTGAGTCGGGATTTAGATATTATAAGCCGCACAATATTTTGATTTTGAATTTTGCTTCTGATGTAAATAACGGCCACATAAGCTGCTTTGGATGCGTCTGTGAAACAGTGTATTTCATTTTCAGATTCACTCAGTAAAGTATTTATGGTACCATGTAGGAGGAAACGAGGAACTGAAATAGAAGGAATCAACTTCAAAAGTTTAATACATGAAACCCATTGTTCTTTCTGAGTAACTGATAATGGGGTATCCCATTTGACTTTTTCAATCCATAGACTTTGAAGGAAAATTCTTGTTGGTAATGTCAGTGGGGCAGACCAACCACATGGATCAAATATGGAAGCGATGAGTCTTAGAACTTGTCTCTTTGTTAGTACGTTTTGTTCGAGTACATCAGATTTGGTAGCCAAAGTCAAATAATCTTCTGAAGTATTCCAGTTTAAGCCAAGTACTGTAGTCATAGTGGTACCGTCAGCTAGATGATTATTGGGAACGTGGTCAAGAAACGCACTGCTGTTAGAGTCCCATTCTCGGATATTCATAGATAATTTTCCAAAAAGGTCTCGAGATGTTTCATAAACTTCAAGTGCTTCATCAATATTTGAAGCTCCTGTAATCAGGTTGTCGACATAGATTTGGTTTGCCAATTGTTTCCCTAATAAACTGTTGGAATTATTTAAGTGGAACTTGATGGTAGCGGCTAGTAAGAATGGACTACATAGGATGCCAAACGGCACTCTACAGAAACGAAGATGTATTAAGTTGTCATCTGTTGGGCTGTTGTTGATATCTTTCAACCATAGAAACCTGGTGACATCTCGATCTTCATTATGGAGTCCGACCTGTAGAAATGCCTTCTCTATGTCAGCAGTTATTCCCACACTGTGTATTCGGAATTTCAGAAGAAGAGTGGTCAAGTCTTCTAGCATAGACGGGCCTTTGTAAAGAAGTTCATTAAGGCTATGCTGCCCTTTAACTTTTGCAGATCCATCATAGACAATTCTGAGTTTTGTTGTTTTCTCTTCACGCAATACACAATGATGTGGAAGGTAATGCACAGGATGAGATTTGGGAAGGTGTCTTTCAGTCACTATTTCAATCATTCCTTGATCGAGTTGTTCTTTTAGAACGGCGTCATACCTTTGTAGAGTATCAATGGGTGAACGTTTTAGTAAAGAGCGTAGCCTACCCAGTGCAAGGCCAAAGTTTATTGGAAGAGCAGGAGGGTATTCCACCCATGGCCATTTGACATGGTATCTATTGTTGTAGAATTTTGTCGTTCTATTAAAGAATTCAACAGCTTCCTCATCCTGTGTAATCTTTGGGGAATCCTTTATCCCAATAACTTCTAGTTCCCACAGTGTTTGTAAGTGATCTTCCCTCATGATGGCAGAGTCTGGAGACACGAATGAGTCTTCTCCACACCGCTTGCATCTATGATCTCCTTGAACATAAGTCAGAACAGATAATTGCTGCTGACATGACTCTGCAGGTTTGCACCGTCCCGATGGAACCCAGCCAAATTCTGTTTTAACCAAGAAGAGATTAGGGCCAATTTCTATCCTTTCTGGTTTAATGAAGGTGTAATAATAATCATTTCCCACTATGATGTCTATGGGAGAATCCTCAGCTGAATCTGCTGCTATGTGAAGGTGAGGATAATTTACTTGTAGGTCTTGTTTCAATTTAAAATGTGATGGCAACTTTCCAGTGGTTGAGGGTACAACATATGCCTGCATTTCGTTAGAACGTTCTTTCAGTTTTATCTCTAGTGATACTAGTTCAGCTTGGATTGTTTTAGGTTCCAATGTTCCAAAAGTAAATACAGTCAAACAAGTATTTTCAATAGGTATCAGCTTAAGTCGTTCAGCCATTGTAGATTTGATATAGCTTCGTTGGCTGCCAGTGTCAAAAAGTAAGCGCCCAAGAATCACTTGACCAGTTTTAGAAATGAAAGGGGCTGTGACAGTTTGGAGAAGTGTATCATACTCAGCGTTTTGTGAAAGATAGGTGTTAGTTTTAAGGATGCGTCGTTTAGTAAAAACCTTGGGGCATAGACTTCTGTTGTGATGATGTTTGGTTTTACAATGCATACACGTGTAGCCTGTCATTTTACATTCCTTAGCATTGTGACCTCCTTTTAGGCAAATGAAACACCTATCCTTTAGTCTTAGTTTGCGCTCACCCACTGTTTGAAATTTAGAACAATTTTCATGAAGATGTTCATCACCACAAAAGGCGCATCCTGTACTTAGTTTTAGTCGTTTAGGGGGAGTTTCACAAGACAGGATTTGTCTTGTGTCCTTCGTAGAGTCATGATACCGTTTATTATCTTTTCTATCCAATTTCGTACCAGCGATCACGTAAGATCCCGATTTCGGTTTGGGTTTCACTCTAATATGATTCCCTTTTTCCTTTTTGGAATAGTTTGAAGAGCTTGTGAAGAAAGCTTCAGTTGTGAAACTAGATCCCGTAGGTATGAGGTCTTGAGTGATCATTGTTCTTTGCAAGGAAGTTTCTCTTGCTGATATAATTTTTTCAAGATTTGCTCTAATTTCTTCAACTGGTTGATCGTCTGAAGTCATCGTCATTCGTAGATCAAATACTATCTCCTTTGGAAATTTATGAAGAATAGATGCTCGTAACTGCTTATGGTTTACATCTTCTCCCATGGCCTTCAAAGTACGTAAATGTCTTTCAATCTCATCCAAAGTTTTTCGGCACTCTAATATATTATCCGGACTGGCAGCGGGTATTTGTTGCAATGCAATATAGTGAGCATCTATCAAGAAACCTTTTTTCCCAAATCGTTCTTGTAGTCTTTGAACAGCAACATTGTAATTAACACCAGTGATGTCCAGTCCTTCTATTGCCCGTTTTGCTTCTCCTTCAAGCAAGCTTTGCAAATAGGCTAATTTGTCCACGTCATTTATGCCCGGTTTATTAGCAATCATGGAAGAAAATCGGTCCCAAAACTCGTGCCACCGGAGAAGATTGCCGTCATATTTAGATATGTCCAATTTAGGTAGACGACTTGTGAAGTCAGAGTTGGTTTGGACTGTTTGAATCGTTGGAAGTTGGAGTTTTTCCTTTTCTTTCATCCTTTCAAAGCGGACGTCCAATTCAACAATCAAATCCTCAGCTTCTAGTTGTTTCTCAGTATATTCATCAATCAACAATTCCAATTCTGTTGATATCTCTACTCCCTGGAGAGTAGTTTGAATTTCATTCACTAATCGTGTGACTGACATTTTCAGTTTTTCCACTTTAATTCGATCATCTGGCTGTACCGGTTTTTCTTGTTTAAAATTGTCTACTAACTCTCGACACAATCTAAGCCCCTCTTCTACTCTACTGCCCATCAACTTTAACCGTTTACAAATAGATCTTTCCATTTCGTATTTAGTCTGAAACAGATCCAAATAACTCACTTTGAGTTATCATGTAGGTAGGTAGCTAAGCATAGAAATTTGCACCAAGATGAAAGTTTTAGTTTTCGACATTCTTGGGTTTGGGTGGGTGATATTTTAGTCATGGATTTAGGTAGATCATAGTTTAGTTTATAGCAACAAGAAAAACCACCGAACAGGGAATTGTAATTAATAGAAAAAATTGTAACAAAGGGTGTATGGTCAGCCGAAATAGATAAGTACCTAAGTTGGATAAGTGATGAAAGTTGTGGCTCCCAGAAAGCAAAAAATATAAAAGATAAACGAAAGACATTAAACGCCCTTGTGCGAAGAAAATCAGAACTGAGTGGGAATTAAGCAAAGTTGGAGAGAAAAAACGAGAGCGAAGTCATTGGAGGGGTGCTGACTAGAAAGAGTGAGGAAGTGAGGGGAGGGGGAGGACAGCCATTGATCACGTGGAAAAGACCACAAGAGTTCATAACATCAAGGAAATTCCAAACAAGATAAAACGGAAGCATTCACAGAGAAGAGTCAGGACTACCAACTCAATTCAGTAGAAAAATTGTACCTAAGTTATAGATAGATTTTTTGTGTGGATAAGTTGGTTAACCTGCTTCTTATTTTTAAATTGAGAGCTTTTTTCTCTTCACACTGAATGTAGGCAATGTGATTAGCACTCTAAAATATTATACCGTGATTCTAGAGTCTTTTGTCAGTATCTACCTACTTGGGATGGACCCAAGTCAAGAAGGTGGGACCTCCTTGATAATTTCAGAAAATTAACTCAGTAAGTTGGTGAACCTGATTCTACAGAAATACGCACTTACAGATGTGTAAGTTGGCGCTACCAATGGGCAAAGGAACAAAGAACTTGCGTCCAGAGGTTGTTCAAGCGGCCCAATTGTGGTTCTAACAGCGGGATTCGAGTTAATTTTGATCACATTATTAGATCGAAATAAAATTCGTCTAAACGATCCCACTTCTGACACCATGTCGTAAATTGATAATAATTACGAGTTATTTGTTTATCTAGTATTAAAACTAATTAACGCAAGTGGAAAAGATAGACTAATTTGAACTTACCCTTAGAACTGACATATTTTTTACGCTGCTGAAATGTTATTAATTACCAGGCAATTACAAAACAGGTAGGTATAATTGATTTGATAACCCTAAAACTATAGAGGGTAGTTATTCCCTCGTTCCAAAGGGGTAGTTATTCCCCTACTCCTGAGGGTAGTTATTCCCTCGTCTCTAGGGGTAGTTATTCCCCGATACAAAAGGATAGCTCTTCCCTAAACACTTGGGGTAGTTATTCCCCGAAACCAGAGGGTAGCTCTTCCCTCGACACTTGGGGTAGTTATTCCCCGAAACCAGAGGGTAGCTCTTCCCTCGTCCCTAGGAGTTGGTATTCCACAATACCAGAGGGTAGCTCTTCCCTCGCTCCTAGGGGTAGTTGAATGGGGGTAGTTATTCCTCCATTCCCGGGGGTGTAGTTTTCCCCCAACCAGCCTCCAACCGCCCCTTATAGCTGGCCCGAACCTCGCTAGTTAGTTTTGTTAGCATCAAACCAAGTGCACATTTGCACATCCAAGATGATCCTATTATAGCTTGATCATCATATAGTTAACCAATCAATCCATAAGGTCTGAGTAGAAACTAATAGAAACAAAGAACCAACATACAATAGGAAAAACAACAAGGAATTTAGTTATAAATCATTATTAGGTATATAGAACTTACGACCGCCAGGTTAGAGCACAAGTCACTCTCGATACTACGCACTAGACCCTTCTAGCCTCGGAGCACTTCAGCTAGCCTCCCTTGGGCTACCCCCACTCCGACGTTGTACCCTTTCCCTACTTCTAGCTCGCCTTTTGCGACACCATCCATGTTGCTTTACGGATCACATTCATGATATCCCTGGTAATAACCACCTTGGCTCTTTGGAAATTTGGCTGGTTTTGGTGAGCCCCCAGCTAATCCTCAGTTGCGTATGATTTTTCGAAGGCCGAGTAGGACGTTCCTCTTCGTTATCTCTCTTTCGTGAGATGATTTTGAGGTAATCGAAATCAAAAAGACCAATAGACGATCCAAGGACCACGACTGTGAGAATTCTTCTTGGGACCAATAGAGCCCACGGAAGCGAGAGAATCCTCTGAGCTCTGGTGTGGGAGGACAGAACCCCTGCGATGATAACATCTGATGCGCAGGTAGTTAGCCGAGAGATCTCTCCGATACGCCGCGCCTCACTCAAGTCTCTCCCGGTAATTGTGTTAAAGGCCAGCGGACTTGACAGCACATGTTCCAGGTGAGGTCTCTACTTCCATAATCTTCCATCGCCATCTTCCAAACAGTCGCCAAAACACTTTTGCTTTCCTACGGCGAAAATGAAAAGAAACAGGCCTTTCGTTGTTCGAAATTCGATTTCCAAGGAATCTACTGACGCATCCAGATATCAATCCGGTGTGTGTGTTTAGACCACAACCTGCACTGCAAATCAAGTCAACTTCACCATGAAAGCAAGTGAATTTTTGAATACAACGACGTATTAATAATAACATATTGATGAGCAAGAGATTCTTAGTTACTTGGCCACCAAGAAGCCAACGAACAATCAAAAGAAAATGGCAGCTAGTTCTTGACTCTACTCCTTCAGTGTTCTTTTTCGGTTTATTATTTTCAATAATGAACCTTTGGAATCGACCAAGAAAAAAAGTACCCCACCCCCCCTCTCAAAATTTGTTGGTTTACGTTTCAAGGTACGTAGAATCTGAAAATCGAATAAAAATGTTTCCGTCCGTCCGCCGTACTCGGCACTTTCCTTAGTTACCAAGGACCGATTTTGATGAAATTTGGTATATGGGCTCCATGTGGGGCCTAGTTGTGCCCTGAAGCTTCTGGTTGATGTCAGTCAATTCTAAGGGATGACATTTTCAATGATGCCATAGCTCGAAAACTCTCGAAATAAAGGTATTGTTTTTTCACCAATTTTAAATAGTATTGAATTTTTGAAATCGAATGAGACCACCCAGAGCTCTGTAGGACAAACCGTTCGCACCCGTGCGTACTTAACGGTTGGAATTTTGATAAATCAGAAACACGAGCGTGAATCGCAAACGAGGTCTAATCTCCGTTCAAATTTTACCTGACCAAAATGCGATCGCTGATCGTTTCTTCGAGTTGTACTCAGTTTTGCTTCCTTAGCAACCAGTAATCAAATTTCCTCATGGAGGCACTCAAAACTCCCTGTTTCTTCGAACTGAGTGTGAAGCGTTTATTACTTCCAAATAAACTTGATTGTGAAGTAGATAGGTAGGTAGGTAGTATCATGTGATCTATATAGAAAAAAATAAACCTTCGTGTAATCATTTGCAGCGTTTTTCTCCCTTCGATTGGGTATGTATACCATTTAGTTGTGCTCGTATAGCAACCAAGAAACACTTTATTTTTTTTGAGGGAACGAACACCTTTTGGATAACGATATAATGCTGTTTGGTACTTTCTGTAAACAATGAAGTTGGTGGTGAACCTTGTTGTGATGATTTGGAATCTAGTTACTTGTAATGAAAACGCTGCAAATTATTACACAATGGTTTATTTTTTTCTATATAGATCACTCGTCTGCAAAGCCACCAACCATCCAACATGAAGAAAAACATCGATCGCATTTCGGCCAGCTATAATTTGAACGGAGATTAGGCCTCTTTTGCGATTCACACTCGTGTTTCTGATTTATCGTACATCCAAACCTTAAATTCTCGTAGTGAGCGAACGGTTTGTCCTACAGGGCTCCACGTGGTCTCAAAAAATTCTATACTATCTTAAATTGATGGAAAAACAATACCTTTATATCAAAATTTTTTTGAGTTAGGGCGTTTTCAAAATTTCGAAATTCATTTTGGAACCCTTAGAAGTGACTTACATCAACCAATATCTTCGGGGCACAACTAGGGTAGGGTGGGGTAAGTCCCCGCACTTTCGAATGTTTTCCATTTATAAACACCTACTAGGTCAATATCCCTCAACCAACTCATTGGGATACTAGTTTGGGACCTTGGCTATAATGCCTGACAATTTTCATCACTATGTCATCAGTATTATGGAAGAACTGAACGTTTTTTAAAAATTTGTGTCTGCGGGGCTTTGCCCCACAGGAAGGGGTAAGTCCCCGCAGTCATGGGGCAAATCCCCGCAGTGCGGGGGTTTGCCCCATTCTGGGGAAAGGCATTAATTTCAGACAGAAAGCCAATATATTTATTCAAATATGCTCATCTATTCAGTCAAAACATCACATTTTTTACAAGATAAAAACTTTTTTGAAGTTCACATGCCTTAATAACAGTAAGCAACTCATTTTTTTAAACAATTAACAAAGGGTCACAGTCAAATAGTTTATAGCATTTGCTGGTAATAAATTTCCCACACATCTTCAATGCACAATGAAAAGTCAATTGTAGAATATTCGAAAAAATCACAAAACATTGAATTAAATGCAACACAACTAAAATTTGAGACAAGAAAAAAGTTAAATGATCGTCCAGGAAAATACATTTTTCTGATTTTTTTTTCCTAAAATTAACACATTGTTTGTTTAGTAACAAAGTAAGCAGGTATCGCGTTTAAAAAAAGTACAACAAACTGCAGGATTCCAATAACTCCCAAAATGCTGGTTAGATACTTGTACCTTTAGTTTCTGGAATTATAAAATGAAAGAAGATAGTGGGGAACAGAATAAAAACAAGTTACATACAAATAGGTAGTGGTACCTGACATATAAGTCAATTCTGTGCATGGTTAACTGCATGAAGGTACCTAAATTTATCATCGCCGTCTTCCAAATAAAAACGAAGGGGCAAGTCCCCGCACAAATTTTGTGCGGGATCTTGCCCCACAAAGGGTGCGGGGCTTTGCCCCAATTTGCCATTTTGACTAAAATCGACCTCAGACAAGTAAAAATATGGTTACCAAGAGCGTTGTCACGGGGTTTTGACGGGAAGAAGCACCTTTTTCTGACGCAACACAACAGACACGAATATCAACGATTACGGAAACATGTCATTGAAGTAAATAATCATAAATATTACATCAGAGCGGAGGAAAACAAACTTACCTCATTTTGTCTGTCACCACGCTGATCCGCACTACAGGAAATTCCACACAGAACTCGCGACATGGCAATTGGCTTACCATCCAACGGACATAGTCATAACTTGCACAGTAACACAGAAAACCCTTGTGCGGGGACTTCCCCCGTGCGGGACCTTACCCCACCTTACCTTACCTAGACCCCAAATGGAGCCAACATACCAAATTTCATCAAAATCGGTCAATCCCAAAGTGCCGCGTACGGCGCACAGTGGGGCCAAATGGCCAAAAAGCGGAAAAAAGTCATTATCTTTTGAACGAATTTACTGTATCGTCTTGGGAATGGTTTCATTCGATTCCGAATACGAAAATACATTAGAAAAATATGTTTTCTGACGTTCAAATTTATTATTTTAGTACTAAATCTTGAATTTTGAAAAAAATAATGTTACTCAAAGTGGAAAAGCGTGTGAAAAAAAACAGAAAAGCGGTTTTACAGGCGATGGGTGTGTGTTATTTTGTTTTTTTCTTCGTTTCAGAGGTTATAGGATACGATAAAGATGATTGAATTGAGGTTTCTTTATATATGTATGTAAATATATATATGTAAATATATATGTAAATATATATTTACAGATTTAATTTTGACAAAATTTTGAGTGATAAAAACCTCTGAAAATTGGATAGTAAGCGTTCGAATATTGGAACGAATCCAAATTAAACGTTTGCTAAATCCGAATAAGATATTTTCAACGATGACATGTTCTCGGTATGTCAGGACAGTACGAACTGACCACACTACTGCGAATGACAATCCGAAGAACCGGGTTTGTTCAAACAGAACCTTGTTGACTCTTAGCAGAAATATTTTACGAAAACGTCGCTATTTACATCATTCTGTTTTCCAATAAAAAATAAAACAAAAAATGTCTGCCAAATGGGTGTGGCACATAGCTTCCCAGTATCCATAACCCGATTGTATAGATGATCCGACCATTGTAGCCTTAACTTGACTCCGTTACTCTGTGATTGTAGCTAACAGCCCACATAGGGGACATTCTACATGTCAACATTCACAATCCCTGGAAATTTTATCGATTTCGAGAGGAAAATGTAGAAGTTACAACCTTTAGAAGGGTTTTACTCTGAAGCTGCGGTGACGGCAGAGACAGCGTTCTTGGTGTACCTTTAATCACATTTTAACCCACTTCATCTAAATTCGGTGAAATACGGTTATGAAATTTTTACAGCTTCTTGATAATGGTCAGAACTTCAAGAAAAAAAATGAGCCAAACCGAAGGAAGGCGAAGCTCGGTTTTTCCACTCCTCTAAAGTTGTATTTCGCTATAAAAACCCAAATCTGGAGCTAATGTTCAAGCTAAAATGTTATGAAAAAATAATTAGTATTTTTTAGAGATACTACATAAATATATCCAACATTATATCATTTTATTTAAATTTTTTGAAACACAAAGAACGTGTTAGGAAATTTTCAAATTCCACTCTCAAAGTGCTTAAAATCTCGAAATGTCAGGTTTGAGCCTCCATTAGCAGTGAAAACAATTTTTAAACATTGAAGGTCCTTCACACCCTGATTCTACAGGTAATAGACTTTGAGAAAACCACATTACATTTCTTTTTTAGTCACTTTGCAAAAATGGAGTTTTTTCCACTCCGGCCCCACTGTGCGGCGGACGGACGGCCAAATTTTTATTCGATTTTTGGATTCTACGTACCTTGAAACGTAAACCAACAAATTTTGAGGGGGTGTTAAAAAATTTTTTTCCTGGTCGATTCCAAAGGTTCATTATTGAACATAATATACCAAAAGCCATGTTCTTTCCATGCGAGTAATCTAGACAGAAAAGTAAAAACCGTTGTGTAATAATTTGCAGCGTCTTGAATATTCAAGTCTTTGAAGCAAAATGACTCGTCCAAAATATTGCCTAGTTATGAATGAAAAGTGTGACGCATTCAAAATATTTCGATCTGCACTTAGGAAAATTAGTTTTTTCTCTCCCGTAAAAGCGGTGTTCGGTAATTGCTATCGCTTTTAATTATTCAGGTGTTTAAGGAACTGACGAGGGCGTAGCGAAATTCCCAGGATCCTTCTTGGAGGAAACCGAGCCGGAATATTAATTTGGACTTGCAAGTGACAGGTGCCGCTGGTTCCGTTCACATAGTCCACACCTGAGCCCGCATCCACCTGACCACCTTCGAGAGAGAGAAAAAGATCTTCAGCTCCCACGACTAGGTATATCCTCAATTTACAGTAAGGATGTCGTGCCGTTGCACAATAGAGCCGTTTCGTTCACTCATTACTGACCGGAGAGAAGCTTCTTTCGAATAGGTCAGGAAGAACGTTGTAAGTCTCAGATCGCGTTTTTTGGGACGTGGAACGGACGTCTTTATACATTTGATCTGTGGAGGAGGAGGACAACATTCAACGCAGAGATAAAATAACTCCGTACAAGCCCATTTCAGTCCGTCCAGAACAATATCAGTAAATAGATGTTTCCTTTTCTATCAATAGAAGATAAAATAGATATTAATAAGGAAATAGGTTAACCCCTAGACTCACTTGTTAGTGTGTAGGTACCCACTTGGCAGTGTAAATATCATACAGGGTGTCACATGTTAACCCTCAACGGACAGGCACTTAGTGCCGCCTCGTGGGAAAACGCTGCAAATTATTACACAATGGTTTATTATTTTTCTATATTGATCACTCGTCTGCAAAGCCACCAACCATCCAACATGAAGAAAAACATCGATCGCACTTCGGTCAGCTTTAATTTGAACGGAGATTAGGCCTATTTTGCGATTCACACTCGTGTTTCTGATTTATCGTACGTCCAAACTTAAAATTATCGTAGTGAGCGAACGGTTTGTCCTACAGAGCTCCGGGTGGTCTCAAAAAATTCTAAAAATTTTATAGAATCTTAAATTGAAGGGAAAAACAATACCTTTTATCAAAATTTTTTGAGTTAAAGCGTTTTCAAAATTTCAAAATTGATTTTGAAACCCTTGGAAGCGACCTACATCAACCAAAATCTTCGGGGCACAACTAGACCCCAAATGGAGCCTACATACCAAATTTCATCAAAATCGGTCAATGCTAAGTGGCAAAAGTGCCGCGTACGGCGTACGGCGGACGGACGGCCAAATTTTCATTCGATTTTTGGATTCTACGTACCTTGAAACGTAAACCATCAAATTTTGAGGGGGTGTTAAATTTTTTTTTTCTTAGTCGATTCCAAAGGTTCATTATTGAAAATAATAAACCAAAATGGTCTAGGTGGCACCAATCAGTCTGCCATGTCCCGCCTGTCCACTGGTTGATTTGGGAACTTTATCAAAATAATAATGGTCGTTCAAATGGGTCGACGTTTTTTGAAATCATACCTATTCATCTCAATTCTTGAAGACAATTTTCAAATTCAAATATTTCCCGATACCATATTAAGGACTAGTACTATCTACCTTATATACATTTCTTTCGATTTGTCTCGGACTTGAATACATAGATAGCAAGATAGCGGAAAATACCATAATGAGTAAGATCGCAATCGTATCGTGAATGCAGACGACGCCTCATTCTGTACCCGAGAATGGGACGCAGTCACCAACTCAGCAGCTAGAGGAAAGAACACCGAATACATACATGTATACAGGCTGAGACAATAGGAGATATTTACCCCTCTAGCGTACTCAAGCTATGGAGCACTACACAGAGAGTACTTCTCATGTGCCCAAGCCGTAAGCACAAGTTCAAGGGTGGGTTCGATTGCAAACACAATTGTCCGTAATACTGCATAATTCTGTAACTCCGTAATTCTCTCTGCGACTTCGAGGCGCAAGATCATATCTCCGTTGCCTAAAAGATGGAGCAGGCTTTACCAAATCAATTTTACAGCTACAAGCCAAAGATTTTGAGTAATAAATAATGAGTAAGAAATACCATAATACGAGTAATAACTAACCAGTAGGATAGGATTTCCGACTTATAATCTAGAAAACAGTTCTAACATTGAGATAATTCAAAGTTTTTGGAGTTTATTTTGAAGAAATGGAGTTCTTGTGGTAATTAAAGTATCTTTGAATCCTTGATAAGAGTAAACAAGTACTGGGAATGTGTGGCGCTTCCACTACAATTTATTTTTATTATTCTCCGATGATTTAGTTGTTGGTCACAACAACAGGTGTTTTGTTAATAAAACGAGTTCACAATTTTCTTTCGATCCAAAAAACGTCGTCATTTTATATTCTAAAACTTCAAACATATTTTGTATTTACAATTCCAGAGGTACACCAAAGTGGTGACCCCTACTACTGAATAGGTACCTAATTGTCATGGAACATGTCAATGAGAGACTAGGACCAAGCAGCGATCAAAGACCGGTACCAGCTCCAAGGTCTGTGAAATTATCGATTCCACCTTTTTGGAAGGGAAATGTTGCTCTCTGGTTCGCACAGGTCGAAGCTCAGTTCAGAAGGAGTAACATCACAGATGATGACGAAAAGTTTGATTCCATCGTAGGAGTGATTGACACTAGCATTCTATCTCAAGTAAGTGATATAGTAACCGATCCTCCAATAAATGAGAAATATGTCACTTTGAAAAAACGTCTCATAGAATGTTTCACGGATTCTGAGGAACGAAAGCTACAACGACTACTCAAGGACGTAGCACTCGGAGACAGAAAGCCTAGTCAACTTCTTCGAGAGATGAAGGAACTTGCAAATCACTCAGTAAGTGAAGACTTATTGAAGACTCTCTGGTTGCAAAATCTTCCTTCAAATGTACGGGCTATACTATCAGTGAGTAAAGAATCAACTCTAAATACTCTAGTACCTCTGGCAGACAAAATATTAGAAGTAGCGGAACCAAAAATGAATCAAATAAGTGCTGTAGCTGCTAAGCAAAGACACGAGGATGTTGGATTTTCGGAATTGGAGGCTAAAATTGAAGTTTTAACGCATAAACTCGACGCAGCTTTCAAACACATTTCTCGACAATCTTTTCAATCGTCCTCAGGAAATCGTCAGCGACCACGTTCTCAATCACGCACTGAGAGAGAAAAGAAGCAATCAGGTACTTGGAAATGTAGGTATCATTTTAGGTACGGTGACAAGGCCTTTCGTTGCGAGTCTCCTCGTAATTATAAACAGAAAGAAGGGAGACAGGCGGAAAACCAGCAGGCCAATCGCTAGAAACGGCGAGCGATCCTGGCCAACTTCTGTCACGCCGTTTGTTCATCAAAGATAAACAGAATGCGTACAATTTTTTTTTTTTTTTTTTGCATTTAAGTTCGAAAAGAACTGAGGGAATCGCGAAAAAGGCATGAGACGCCAATATGTCCTTGGTGTGAGACACACTGAGGTATCTGTCCGTTGAGGGCTAAGGACCGAAAAGCTGCGAGAGTCGATTCTACAACTAATTTAAGTGAGAAAATGTCTCCTAATGAAGAAAAGACCGTTCTATATGAAAACATCAACAGATTCAGCTCCGCAACGAAGAAATTTCAGCATCCTACAGCATAACTTCCCATCCAGCGATCAGTTCAAATACTTCATATGCGCCATTGTGACAGTTCAGTTCATATGCGCCATTGTGACTAGAGATGACGACGTCACCACTGAAATTAAAGCGAGAATAGCCGTGAGAAGTAGATGCTTCTGGTCTGTTCAGAAGTCTCTCAATTTCCGCCGGCTCTCTCGAAAGGCAACACTGACTGTTTACAAAACCACCGTGACTTACGCAAGTGACTCCTGGGTCCTCACAAAAGCCAATGAGAGCGTATTGAACTGTTGGGAATGGAAAATACTGAGAAAAATGTATGGCCCAGTACGCGAATCAGGAGAACGACGAATTCGACATAATGCTGAATTAAGAGCTTTGTACGATCAGCCCGATATTGTGGCATTCATCAAACGGGGTCGGCTCAGATGGCTCGCAGTTTGAGGTACGTGAATATAAAATGGAAAAATAATGAAATAAAAACCTTTTTAACAAAAAAATGGACCGACCTCAAAAATGATGTCCGTTAACACCAAAAAGGGAAAAATAATAATCTCAGCGAAAACATACTTATGTAGTAGGTTGTTGAACATAGATACCTATCTAGTCAACAGATGGTATGTTGGAATACCAACACTTATTTGTAGTGTGATTCGCACTTATTGTCACACTCATATCCTCCATCATATGATAGCAGTGACATACTACCGTATGCGTAGGTAGGTACGCATTGAAGTCGCCGTCGTGCCCATCTGTAGACACAAACTAAGCACCTTCCTTCGATGATCTGGTTAGCATTACAAGAGAATGTACCATTGAGTTAAAATGTGTCCCCAAACTATCAGGTACCTTGTAAATCTCTTCTGCCATATGAGTATGATAGTAAGTGTGAACCTCCCTAGGAATAGTTGTGACGAGTATTTTGAGACTTTATTATTATATGAGACTGTTTATTATATTGGAGGACATATTGTAATGTAGCTACATACCTTCAGAAGCGTTGTTACCTAATTAACGTTCAAAACTTCCCACATTCTTGAACGAACTGAATTTTCATTCATGCTCGGTGTGGAAGCATGTTTGTAGTATTGGAGGTATGTATATTTGCGAAAAAGAGTAATATGTTGGTAAGTAGAAGATCTAGAAGACGTTTGTGTCTACAGATGGGCACGACGGCGACTTCAATGCGTACCTACCTACGCATACGGTAGTATGTCACTGCTATCATATGATGGAGGATATGAGTGTGACAATAAGTGCGAATCACACTACAAATAAGTGTTGGTATTCCAACATACCATCTGTTGACTAGATAGGTATCTATGTTCAACAACCTACTACATAAGTATGTTTTCGCTGAGATTATAATTTTTCCCTTTTTGGTGTTAACGGACATCATTTTTGAGGTCGGTCCATTTTTTTGTTAAAAAGGTTTTTATTTCATTATTTTTCCATTTTATATTATTTTTTATTTTTCACTTTTTAGTGGTCTTCAATATAAATTTGAAATTAATTTACCCGCAGTTTTTCGATCAGTTTTCGGAACGTAGATCTATTCCCTAGATCGATCTCCTATACCATTAGATACCCAACTTTATTATAAATGACGAGGGAGCTATGTGCTACAGCCACTTGGTAGAATACCCTCTCATCACCTAGTTTTACTATATACCTCATATTTGGTACGGCACTATTCAATTCCGACAATCTTCTATACCATGAGATACCCAACTATATTATAAATGACGATGGAGCTATGTGCTACTCCCACTTGGTAGAATACTCACTCATCACCCAACTGGACTATATCTCTCTGTATCATACTATACTATGGTAGGGCACTATGCAGTTCTGACGATCTCCTTTACTATTAGGTACCTACCCTATCATGTTATTAGTGATGAGGGAGCTATGTGCTACAGCCACTTGGTTGAATACCTAACTAACAGTACTATGATTATCCTTCATATTTGGTAGGAAAACTCACATACTCGAGCATTCATAAACACGTTTAATATGGCTCATGCAGGTTCTGAGCGAATAACCCACTATAATTTCCCCGTTTCCCATCCCCCGCAGCACCTTTTAGTTATCGGAACCCCCCTCGTATAGCATATCATTTTAAAGCTTGCAATCAGACCTTCAATTTGACTATACACAAGTGGTCCTCCATCGACTCAGTCGGAAGTCACAGGGTAAGAAGAGTGAATGCGGACCAATATTCCCGAAAACGGGAACCACGTTTTTCAACTTCTTTCACAAATTTTCGATACTTTTAACACAGCAAAATGAAATCTGTTTGAAATGGGACCACCACGGATACTGGTAGAACAAATTTCAAAAAGAATCAGACAGATTGGTATCAGAATAAAGAAATGCAAGGTGTTCAGACATACAAAAAAAAAAAAAAAAAAAAAAAAAAAAAAAAAAAAAAAAAAAAAAAAAAAAAAAAAAAAAAAAAAAAAAAAAATCGTCGTCCCACGACAACCCGAATTGAGTACCTCCTCTTTCGCGCGCCTTCGGCGCGTTGAAGTCGGTCAAAAAACCATGGAGAAGGAAAACCCTAACAAAAACAAAAAAAATATACAAATTATTACACAAAGGTTTATTATTTTTCTATATAGATCACACGTCTGCAAAGAACTCGGCTTTGCCATTGTTACCACCCACCAACCTTAGATACTACCTACCTACCACGCACCTACAACGATCGCATTACGATAAACTAAAATTTGAACGGAGATTAGGCCTCTTTTGCGATTCACACTCGTGTTTCTGATTTATCGTAAGTCCAACCCTTAAAATCTCGTAGGGAGCGAACGGTTTGTCCTACAGGGCTCCGCGTGGTCTGAAAAAATTCTAAAAATTCAATACTATTGATGGAAAAACAAAAAAAAATTATTGATTTAGGGCATTTCAAAATTTCAACCCTTATTTTTCAACCCTTAGAAGTGACTTATATCAACCAAAATCTTCGGGGCCCAACTAGACCATAAATGGAGCCCACATACCAAGTCGGACGGCCAAATTTTTATTCGATTTTTGGATTCTACGTACCTTGAAACGTAAACCAACCAATTTTAATGGGAGGTTAAAAAAAAATTTTCTTGGTCGATTCCAATAGTTCATTATTGAAAATGATGAACCAATAGATAATTTCGCCAATTTGACAAAAAATTGATTTGACAAACTTGATTTTTCGTACATCTGAATTCCGAAAATTTCTGCCTGTAACCCATAAGTCTTCATGGGGAGCAAACGTCCTAATGAGCTCCGGGTGGTCTCATTCGTTTCTAAAAGTTCAATAATACCGTAAATTGATGGAAAAACAATACCTTTATTTCGAGAGTTTTCGAGCTAGGGCACTTTTGAAAATGTCATCCCTTAGAAGTGACTGACATCAATTAAAAGCTTCGGGGCACAACTAGACCCCAATTGGAGCCCATGTACCAAATTTCATCAAAACCGGTAACTAAGGAAAGTGACAATGTCTCATCCCTCCTTCCGAGTCTACCAAGGTAGAAGAAGCATTGTTTTCACTTCTCAAAGTTAAAAAAAAGTTTACCAAAATCAAAATTTCCACACGCGTTTTACGTTCAGGCCTTCTTGAACAAATTTGGTTCCGAGTCTGTGTGTCTGTCTGACTGTCATAAAATCCTTGTAACGGGCATGAATATACGAAATTATTGTCCGATTTCGATGACTTTTTCAGGGATTATGCGGATTGAGGTGTAGATGGCCCCCTAAGAAAATCATTATTCCCAGACTGATGGTAGCAACAGCGCATAACTTCTAAATTTTCCATCCGAATTCGGTGACATTTTCAGAAATTGTGTGGGTTGGTGTGTAGATAGTCCCCTATGATGAATAAATCTTTTTGAAAATCAATATAAAAACACTTTTCGTAAATGTGGAGCATTCTCTTTCAACAACATCGAAAGGTGTCCTGGCAGCCAATTCTCCAAAGTACCTGCCGACTGGACAAAGTTGTAATTTGGTCCTGCTACGTAATCCACAGATGTAAAAAAGAGGACAAAGTGGAACTGGAGCCTTTTGTGTGATTTCCAATCCCGATCTTTTGAGACTAGACAAAGCGAACTGTGGAAGAAAGGAGGGGGGGGGGGTGTTGGTCTCAATCGCGAGACTAGGATTCCGCGTCCCTCCCACAGCCGTTCTCCTTCCGCGCGGCTCCAGCTAGTTGATTCCGTTGGGAGAACGCGAGTCAATTGTTGGGCGAGCACGTGTGCCAATGAAGGAGCAATCTGAACAAGTGCACGGGAGGGAGACTCACCCTCGAGCTTCAACACCCCCCCCCCCCCCCCAACATCCCACGAGATCCCTCCCAGCACCACCGCCGTGTCATCCCCGAAGTCTTCGCCAGGCTCCTCTCTGATTGATCTCTTCACACTCTGAGAACGGAAGACTCACTAGGCGAAAGTAAAAGATGAAGAAGAAAGGAGTAGTAGCAAGAAAAACGCTGCAAATTATTATGCTTTGTTTATTGTTTTTGCGAATTTTCGAGGAAAAAGAATCTATTGCAATAAACTCAGAATTTTTAGCATGAACTTTTTGAATTTTGGTTTATTATTTTCAATAATGAACCTTTGGAATCGACCAAGAAAAAAAAATTTTAACACCCCCTCAAAATTTGATGGTTTACGTTTCAAGGTACGTAGAATCCAAAAATCGAATAAAAATTTGGCCGTCCGTGCGCCGTACGCCGTACGCGGCACTTTTGCCACTTAGCATTGACCGATTTTGATGAAATTTGGTATGTAGGCTCCATTTGGGGTCTAGTTGTGCCCCGAAGCTTTCGGTTGAGGTAGGTCACTTCTAAGGGTTCCAAAATCAATTTTGAAATTTTGAAAACGCCCTAACTCAAAAAATTTCGGTATAAAGGTATTGTTTTTCCTTCAATTTAAGATTCTATAGAATTTTTAGAATTTTTTGAGACCACGCGGAGCTCTGTAGGACAAACCGTTCGCTTCCTACGAAAATTTGAGTGTTTATTTTGAAATATATATATATATAAATCAAAACACGAGTGTGAATCGCAAAAGAGGCCTAATCTCCGTTCAAATTAGAGCTGATCAAAATGTAATTAATAGTTGGTGATTTTGATTTTTTTTTAAATTTTTTTTTTGATTTTTTTTTTTTGATTTTTTTTTTTTTTTTTCCTTCATATTGGATGGTTGGTGATTTTGTAGACGAGTGATCTATATAGAAAAATAATAAACCATTGTGTAATAATTTGCAGCGTTTTTTTGTTAATCACTGAAATCCGTTGTGGAACATTCTAAAACGATCCCATAAGTTTTTCCGAAAATTATATGTACTTACATACAGGGTGTTTCACGAAAAGGTTACCCCCCCCCCCCCCCCTCATTTCCCCAAAATACAGCGTAAAAAAATCGGGACCAACGCTATTTTTATGATTTTTTTGTGAGGAATTTAGGAAAAATACTTTCGCGCAATTGACACTAACTTCATTTTGACATTTTATGTCTTTACTATGGCACATAAATGACAAATCGTCACGCGGGGAGCGTTACGCGGAAATTTCTGATGATTTTCACGTACAACCAATCGTTCCTAGGGAAAACTAACTTCCTCATTTTCCACCCCACAAAAATCGTTCACCACTCATTAGAAAGCTTTCAATTTATTGAACATAAGACATAAAATGTCTCTCGTGGTTGCGTACTTGTACGAAAGCTGTATCCACCGTTTTCTCCTTTTAAAAACATTTTCTCGACGAACAGACCCGATTACCGTTTTCATTTATGTGCCATAGTAAAGACATAAAATGTCAAAAAAAATTTTTTCAAATGGAACCCCCCCCCCCCCCTTTTATTACAGATTCGGATTTTACGTCAAATTCCATGGAAAACGTCTGCCAAGTGGGTGTGGCACATAGCTTCCTCGTATCCATAACCTGATTGTATAGATGATCCGATACACAGTAGTTAATCTCTAAACATCAAAACAAGTTAATCTGTAACATCCTTGAAAATTTCATTGAAATCGGATGGAAAATGTAGAAGTTATGGCCGTTACAAGGAAATTCACGTTTGCGCATGCGCAGTGGCTACTTTCAGTCCGAAGGTGATGATTTTCATAGGGGACCATCTAAATACTAATCTGTAACATCCCTGAAAATTTCATTGAAATTGGATGGAAAATGTAGAAGTTATGGCCGTTACAAGGAAATTCACGTTTGCGCATGCGCAGTGGCTACTATCAGTCCGAAGGTGATGATTTTCATAGGGGACCATCTAAATACTAATCTGTAACATCCCTGAAAATTTCATTGAAATCGGATGGAAAATGTAGAAGTTATGGCCGTTACAAGGAAATTCACGTTTGCGCATGCGCAGTGGCTACTATCAGTCCGAAGGTGATGATTTTCATAGGGGACCATCTAAATACTAATCTGTAACATCCCTGAAAATTTCATTGAAATTGGATGGAAAATGTAGAAGTTATGGCCGTTACAAGGAAATTCACGTTTGCGCATGCGCAGTGGCTACTTTCAGTCCGAAGGTGATGATTTTCATAGGGGACCATCTAAATACTAATCTGTAACATCCCTGAAAATTTCATTGAAATTGGATGGAAAATGTAGAAGTTATGGCCGTTACAAGGAAATTCACGTTTGCGCATGCGCAGTGGCTACTATCAGTCCGAAGGTGGTGATTTTCATAGGTGCCTATCTAAATACTAATCTGTAAAATCCCTGAAAATTTCATTGAAATCGGATGGAAAATGTAGATGTTATGGCCGTTACAAGGAATTCACGTTTGCGCATGCGCAGTCGCTCCTATCAGTCCGAGGATGATGATTTTCATAGGGGACCGTCTACACACCAACCCGCACAATTCCTGAAAATTTCATCGAAATCGGACAATAACTTCGTATAGTTATGCGCGTTACAAGGAATTCATGACAGACGGACAGACACACAGACAGACAGACACACAGACAGACAGACACGCAGACACGGAACCAAAATTGTTCAGAAAGGTCTAAAACGCAAAACGCGAGTGAAAATTTTGATTTTGGAGAACTTTTTTTTCGTCCTTGAAAAGTGAAAACAAAGCTTCCGCTACCTTGGTAGACTCGGAAGCAAAATTCATACCCGAACTGAAGTTTTACTGCGCTCAACCTGGCTTTTTGAACGCTTCAAGTTGCGGAACTCCACAATCGCACAACAATTCTGCCGTGTGAAGGAAGAACGACTCTACTCGAAAATGGTCGGAAATGGAGTTTTTACGTATCCCCTCTAATCCCCCCCCCCCTTCCTTTCCGATGAACGAGTCAAAATTTCGAAATTCACCCCGGAAGGGGTTGAAATCGTTAGGGGTGTAATTTGAAAATTGCCTAATTTTAAGGAAAAACGTCTCAACTCCATGCTTTTTAGGAAAAAATCTCAACTCCTCGATTAAAACACCCAAACTAGCTAGATTTGCTATTTATTTGTGGAGAAAAAAAGACTCAACTCGCTGAAAACGCCGTTGAGTTGTTTTTCTTCCACATTGTTGGCTTCAAGATCGGATTGAAGCGTCTCGTATGGTTGTCGATATTTGACTCAAATGACATGAATCGATTGAAGGTACGTGTGTAAAGAGGAATAATTCTACCAGTCGAGTGAGTTGAACAACATAATATGTTGTTCAGACCTCATACTATGAGGTCTGAAAAAATGGGGTCACGGGAGTGATCTGCAGTGAATTTATGGCGAGTTTACCAGAAAAACTTTGAAGCTGATTTCTGGGATTTCGAAAATTTTGAGTTGAGTCGTTCTTCCTTCACACGGCAGAATTAGGTTTTGGAGAACCCTAAGTGTGGCACATGTTTTTTCTTCATTTTTTGACGCTGAATCACAGGGTGTCATCCGTTTTTAGGAAGACTAAGATTTCAAGAGGGAAAATGAATATTTCTTTCATAATCATCAGTTTTGTGGTCGAAATCAAGTTTATTTTTAATTTTCGCTCCTCCTTCTGAACCACGGGCTAGGGACCGTCTTCGGTGGAGTTCAATCTAAAAACTGACAGCACGATCATTCTTGAACTAAATAAAATTGCCTCATAAAGATGAAAAAAGAGCGATTTTTCACTAAAAACAACTTAATAACTTAAATTTGGTTTTCGGATTCTATATACCTTGAAACGTAGACTATCAAATTTTGAGAGGGGTTAGAATATTTTTCCTTGCTCGATTCCGAAGGTTCATTATTGAAAATAATGGGTAAAACAATAAAAGAAAATGAAAATGAGATTTTACTTGACACAACCAGAAACTCGTTTTCTTTTCAATGTGGCTTATATTCATCGTTTTTCATCAAAAGGGCTTATATCCAAATAAGAAATGGCCGTGTCACCCTCAAAACGCATGCCAAATTTTCGAAATTTGGTCTTACAATCAAACGTTCTATGAACAAACTATTTGGAATATTTGGGAACCCTAGACAACCTTCTTCGGCATGAAATTAGTTTTTCTCAATTTCGCACCAAGTGGATATAAGCCCGTTTGAAAGAAAACTCCTCAATTGCAATAATATATCACGTTAAAAAAACTGGAGCTGTAGGTGCAGGATGAACTAGACGCCGTTGGATGTTAAATAATCGTTAAATGAGGGGAAGTGAAAGGAGGGTGCCAAGGGGGGTGGGAGGTAATTGAAAGTGTGATTGGTACATTCGTAGATGGTGCGTGCTGAGATGATGATTACTACGAGTGGTGGCGTCGAGTGAAAAGGCGGAGTTCATCCAAAGCTTCCTCTGGTCAATATTCAAGGTGACAATACCAAGAGGAAAAGGCGTGTACAATAGCCGCCCACCCGAGAGGCAGGAGATTAAAGAACGCAACGACGACAAAAGTACCCACCCCCCCTGGATGAGTATTCCCCGTCTCTGCCTCTCTCTCCAGGTCTCTTTTATTAAAGCGAAGAATGAAAGTTCGCTGTTCATGTACGGTAGATGGGAAAAAATAACTTCCCCTCCAGTTATTACTCCAGTATTTTGGAGATAGTGAGAGACTGGATCAACAGGGACGTCAGAGGTTTTTGCAGGGTAGACATAATTGAAGAGCCATTCTTGTTAGAAAATTCTGAATAATAGCATATTGTTGGGGATTCTACGTGAATATTTTTGATTTAGACTCTCATGACCTCTTCCCACCAAACGTATTTTACATTGAACCACAGGTGTCCGTTCGGGAGCTACGTGTCCTGGCTACGGCTGGCTTCGTTTTGTCTCGCCGATCTCTCCTTTGTCTAGCCAAGTCTCACAGGAGCATATACGGCTCGAGGTAAAACGACTACCCAGTCAAAGCCAAAACTCTTTCTTATTCATATCTCCCCTTATTACCTTCTAAAACAACGACATAGACGACCGTTAAATTGCCAGGGCACAAAGTCTCCATCAAAACTACAGAATGAGCGGAACTGGCGAGCTAGCACGGCATGGATCAGGAATACTCAGCGAAACTACAGGGATGGAGGTCGTTGGGTATGGTGAAAATTCATTCTGGTTTTCTGCCAACAGGAGTGAGGAGGCCAAGGGACAGGCGTACTGGCGACATCCACCTATGCCAAATGGGATGTCGAACACCCGAAACAGCCTCGCATGTGCTCTAGATTTGCCCAGCTGTGGTAAGACCCAGGTGTGCCCGTCATAATTCTGCCCTAACCCTACTAGATGGCTATGCTCCTCGTAAAGGATGGCCAGTATGGCTTGAGTCACACTTCAACCTAGCACAACGAGGTTATCGTCCTGATCTCTGGGTGGTAACACCAAGAGGAGCCTTCATTATTGATGTCTCGGTGGTCTCTGGCTCTGGTCGGATCAATGCTGCCAAAATTAAGAAGTATGAAGTTGACGCACTATTAGAGGCTGCAGCAGCACTTGTCAACATACAGCAAAATCAAATAAAGGTTATTGGGGCAACTATTACCTGGCGTGGAATAGGCTGCTTACCCACTGTTCATCCTGGAGTGCATGACCACCAGAGTCCTGACAGTAGGAACGTATGTCTGGTCTGTATTCAGGGCTACGGCCACTGGGACAAGTTGTTTCAATCTTATTCCTCCCCCAATGTCTGGGGTCGGATCTTGGACCTTGTAACCAAGCAGCCAGATGACTGTTGAGTGGTGAAAGTGCTGATACAATATTGTGATGTAAATATTTATATACAATACCATGGAATGTATTTGAGAAGTATTTCTTTACAAATATACATTGTTAATTCAGAATAAATTCATCACTACCACAGAGCCGTTCGCTCTCTACGAGAATTTAAAGGTTGGACGTACGATAAATCAGAAACACGAGTGTGAATTACTCCGTTGAAATTACAGCTGACCGAAATACGATCGATGTTTGTCTTCATGTTGGATGGTTGGTGGCTTTGCAGACGAGTGATCTATATAAAAATAATAAACCATTGTGTAATAATTTGCATCGTTTTTTATTTATTTTTATTACCTACGTTACCTGTCCCAATATCACTTGTTCCATTCATTTTGGTTTATTATTTTCAATGATGAACCTTTGGAATCGACCAAGAAAATTTTTTTTTAACACCCCCTCAAAATTTGTTGGTTTACGTTTCAAGGTAGGTACGTTGAATCCAAAAATCGAATGAAAATTTGGCCGGCCGTCCGCCGTACGCGGCACTTCCCCCACTTAGCACTGACAGATTTTGATGAAATTTGGCATGTAGGCTCCATTTGGGGTCTAGTTGTGCCCCGAAGATTTTGGTTGATGTAGGTCACTTCTAAGGGTTTAAAAATGAAGTTTGAAATTTTGAAAACGCCCTAACTCAAAAAATGTTGATATAAAGGTATTGCTTTACTTCAATTTAAGATTCTATAGAGTTTTTAGAATTTTTTGAGACCACCCGGGGTTCAGTAGGACCACAGAGTAATGGAGACAAGTTAACAGAGAAGAAAGCCAACGTTAAAATGGTGTGCAAGCATTTTTGAGGCTGCCTCAGTTGCGCCATCTACTTTCAGCTAGGAATGAGGAACTTCTACGGAAGTGGAGGGGGTGATAGGGCACACTCTTCATACCGCTTCTTTTTAAATCCTTTCCAATGACCAGAAATTGATAACTTTTCGTTTCATCATAATTTAGATTTGCAAAAATTACTAGGAAATTTCATTCGAGGCGATGGATATTTCCCAAGTTGCCCTTAGAATTGTTGTTGTCCCTATCGTAGGACAAGGAGGATTTTTGGTTGATGTAGGTCACTTCTAAGGGTTCAAAAATGAATTTTGAAATTTTGAAAATGCCCTAACTCAAAAAATCTTGAGATAAAGGTATTGTTTTTCCTTCAATTTAAGATTCTATAGAATTTTTAGAATTTATTGAGACCACCCGGAGCTCTGTAGGACAAACCGTTCGCTCACTACGGGAATTTAAGGTTTGGACGTACAATTAATCAGAAACACGAGTGTGAATCGCAAAAGAGGCCTAATCTCCGTTGAAATTATAGCTGACCGAAATACGATCGATGTTTTTCTTCATGTTGGATGGTTAGTGGCTTTGCAGACGAGTGATCTATAGATCACTCGTAATAGATCAGTCGTATAACACATTGTGCATTAACAATAGTCAAAATATATATAAAACAATGGGAAAAAACGCTGCAAATTATTACACAATGGTTTATTATTTTTCTATAGATAGAAAAATAATAATTTGCAGCGTTTTTTCCCATTGTTTGATATATATTTTGACTATTGTTAATGCACAATGTGTTATACGACTAATAAAAATATTCATCCATTCATCGATTCAGTTTCTACGACCCATAAAATCGAGTCTGTAGATCGTGTTGGTGAGGATCCCTCCCGTGCGAATTGGGCCTAAGAGAGACTTCAACAGATGGGAGGTTGTTTCCTTCTCATATCCTCCGGGAAAACAATGAGCGGATGATTGGCCGGCGGTCGGAGCGGCGGGCGACCCGACGATGATGCGTGATCAAGTGCGGTCGACTCCGGCTGGGGCGCACAGCGGCGGCCTCCTCCCGCGGGAGTCGCGCCCTCAAAAAATCACCCTTCGACCGCTCATATTCTGAGCTGATAATATTCCCAAGGAGGAGGCCTGCTAACTTCCAACTTGGTTTCCCACCCTGCTCGTCTAGAATTATGAAGAACCTCCAACTGCTGGTGGAAGCGGAACTCATTGTTCACAACATCAGAACGACACTCAATAGAGATTAAAAACAAGCGGTAATTTAAAAAAAACCTTTTATAAAAACAAGCTTTTACTACATACCATTTGTAAATAATCAGCTCTAAGTCATAATGATATTGCATCGTCATCAAATTCTCACATGCATGCAAAATTTCAGCTCAATCGGAAATCGGGAAGTGGATCAAATTAAACTTAAAAGTTTGATTACAAGCAGACAACGAGACTGGTGAATCTAAGTGAAAGCTTGCAAAAACCTCGTATTCATAACCCGACTGTATAGATGATCTGATGCACTGTGGTTACTGTAAAAATTTCAATGGCGCTGAAATTTATGAGGAACCATCCCGAGTTTCAACGACACAACCCTTAAAAATTTCATCGAAATCGAATGAAAACTGTAGTGGTTAGTATTAAATGAATGGGGTTAGTTCCGCTAGTTATAAGAATACAATTACTATCTACGTACCGTATTGGAGAATCCGTCGTAACCAGCAAGTCGAGTACAGGAGGCGAGCGCTTTCGATGTAAAGACATCATCTTCAGGCCGCCGAGAGAGTACTCTCTTGACGGCCTGAAGATGATGTCCTTACATCGAAAGCGCTCGCCTCCTGTACTCGACTTGCTGGTTACGACGGATTCTCTAATACGGTACGTAGATAGTAGAGAGTTCCTAGTGGTTTTTGATACAACGTGACGTATTACACACTCTCAACATGGAAGATATACTTCTTCCATGCTCTCAATCCGGCGCCGGATTGTGATAAGAACACGCCGTATCCGATACGGCGCCGTATTGTTACGGTCGAATACGTCACTAGGAGGCAATCCGGCGCCGGATTGAAAACATGGCGGACGATCCGGTTCCGGCGCGCCGGATCGACCCTACTAGGAACTCTCTAGTAATTGTAGTGGTTAGGATTATTAAAAATTTCACGTTGACGCATCCACGGGGGCTTTTATTAATCCGATCACAGTTAAATTCATCAGGAACCATCCAGAGTCTCAACCACACATTCCCTGAAAATTACATCGAATTTGGGTGGATAATGTAGCAGTCATGATTGTTACAAGAATTATACGTTTGCGCATGCCCTGAGGCTATTATCGATTTGAGGTCAACAATTTTCCTAGGGGACCATCAACACGCAAACCCTCTCAATCCCTGAAAATTTCATCGAATTTCGATGAAACTAAGGAAGTAATGGCTGTCTTGAGGGTTTTACGTTTGCACTTACTCAGAGGCTACTATCAATCCGGGGGCGATGATTTTCATTGGGGACCGTCAACATCCCAACCCGCACAACCCCCAAAAATTTCACCTTGAGATGATATAATGTATATTATCTATAAATAAATAATACATATCAAAGAAATTTCAAATTTGAATTCTAGTCATCAATTCTCAACCGATTTGTGACTTCCGTTTTTCCTTCCGTTTCGGTTTATTATTTTCAATAATGAACCTTTGGAATCGACCAAGAAAACAATTTTTTTAACACCCCCTCAAATTTTGTTGGTTTACGTTTCAAGGTATGTAGAATCCAAAAATCGAATAAAAATTTTGGCCGTCCATCCGCCGTACGCCGTGACTGATTTTGATGAAATTTGGTATGTAAGCTCCATTTGGGGTCTAGTTGGGCCCCGAAGATTTTGGTTGATTTAGGTCACTTCTAAGGGTTGAAAAATGGATTTGAAATTTTGAAAACGCCCTAACTCAAAAAATTTTGATATCTAGCTGTTGTTTTTCCATAAATTTAAGACAGTATAGGATTTTTAGAGACCACGCGGAGCCCTGTAGGACAAAACGTTCACTCCCCACGAGAATTTAAGGCTAAATGTCACGATGTTTTAGTGTGATTCTGAAATGAGGGATGGCAGCACCATCGGGGCCGAATTTCGTTTACTCCTAAGTTGAGAACGGATCAAGATATTTTAGTTCTGCAAACGGATTTCTTTTCAAGATCACCGTAGAATTCCGGGTAATTGGTTTAGAAAGTGTGCAAAAATTTTTTGCACACAGTTCCAGCAAAAATTTGTTCAAATTTTGAACATTTTCAAAAAGTGGCCTTATAGCCACTTGTAGAACCTTCATCAGAATACGAATCCGTTTGCGGAATTTTTCTAACTTGATCATAGCCGTCGGATTCACGTTTTTACGATTTGGAGAGGTGGCGAGGGGGGCGATCATGGGCTGGGGGGGAGGGCGGCGATCAAACGCCCCGCCGCCCGCCCGACCTTCACATTCATGTTTTGCTAGTATGCACCCTTTGGTCTCTATTCCTTTTCCTGGCCTCCTAATAGGTAGCTACCATCAACATTTTCCTTTTCCAACTCCTCTGTCTTGAGGTTGATCTAATTGGGCGAAATTTCCATAAAAAGCGAGACATAGACAAATAACTTATGAGAAAGATTCTGCATTAATTTGATTTAGATAATGGTTTGCACTACTAAATAGTTGGTTCAGAAATTGTGGTAATTTCAGTTCACTGTACATGGACTAGGTAGGTACCTACTTAGTTGTTCAAGTTTCGTTGTAAATGAAAATATGATTTTTTCGTTGTAAATGTAATTTTCGTTTCGTTGTAAATGAAAAAATAATTAGTTGGTAATTCACTCTGCAATAGTGTTGAAAAAGGTAAAAACACCTGTTCATTATTTACCAAAAATTCAAATATCTTTGAAATAATATCAAAATAAATCTAAATAATTGAAACTAAAATCCCCCGTGTCTGAATTTTTATTCTCGAATTCTCTCTTCTAAGAGTTAAATTATCAATTTTCTCTGTTTTTCAATGTTATTTTTGATTTCATGTAATTATAACGCAAATTACAAACATCCCAAAATTACCGTTAGTGCACTGTAATAAATACCCTAGAAATAGGGATAGTGCTGTGGTCTTACAGGGTAACCTTTTCGGATTACTCAAAAAGTTCGAGAAGAGTTCAAGGTCGCACACCTTTCTCATTCGCTAGCGATCCCGGGTACATCGGGCACTGTTGACGTTCGAATACTATAGGCAGCAGTACTTTCGTCTAATTCGTATGATATATGTAGAAATTATGGCTGTTTCAAGGATTTAATGTTTGCGCATGCGCAGATGCTTTTGTCAATTTGGAGGCCGTGATTTTAGTAGACCATCTACACCCCAATCTCCATAATCCCTGAAAATGTCATCGACTGTTATAATTCACGTTTTCGCTTGCGCAGTCACTACTATTAGTGCGGGAGTGATTATTTTCATAGGGGACCATCTGCTCGCCAACCCGCACAATTCCTGAAAATTTCGTCGAAATAGGACAATAACTTCTTATAGTTCTGCCCGATACAAGGATTTCACGACAGATTCAAAGACAGACAGACACGGAACCAAAATTGTTCAGGAAGTTGTAGTTGTAGAACGCGAGTGGAAATTTTGATTTTGGAGATATTTTTTTTCTTCATCCTTGAAAAGTTAGAACAATATTTCCGCTACTATTGTTTTCACTTTTCAACGTTTAAAAAAGTACCTACCTCCTTTGGTTTGGATTCCTACTCGAGTTTTATGTTTTAGACCTTCCTGAACAATTTTGGTTCAGTGTCTGCCTATCTGTCATGAAATCCTTGTAACACCCGAAACTATACGAAGTTGATGTCCGATTTCGATGAAAATTGTTGAGGGGTATTATGCGAGTTGACGTCTAGACGATCCCCTATGAAAATCATCGCCCCAGTATCAATCAATAACATGTATAACATGCTACCAAACCATTATCAGAATCTTTCTCATAAGTTATTCGTCTATGTGTCTTGATTTTTATTGAAATTTCGCCCAATTCGATCAACCTCAAGACAGAGGAGTTGGAAAAGGAAAATGTTGATGGTAGCTACCTATTAGGAGGCCAGGAAAAGGAATAGAGACCAAAGGGTGCGTACTAGCAAAACATGAATGTGAAGGTCGGGCGGGCGGCGGGGCGTTTGATCGCCGCCCTCCCCCCCAGCCCATGATCGCCCCCCTCGCCACCTCTCCAAATCGTAAAAACGTGAATCCGACGGCTATGATCAAGTTAGAAAAATTCCGCAAACGGATTCGTATTCTGATGAAGGTTCTGCAAGTGGCTATAAGGCCACTTTTTGAAAATGTTCAAAATTTGAACAAATTTTTGCTGGAACTGTGTGCAAAAAATTTTTGCACACCTTCTAAACCAATTACCCGGAATTCTACGGTGATCTTGACTAGAAATCCGTTTGCAGAACTAAAATATCTCGATCCGTTCTCAACTGAGGAGTAAACGAAATTTTCTTCATTTTGGTGCTGCCACGTGGTGGCAGATTTCACAACTAAAGTCGGGACATTTAGCCTTAAGGGTTGAACGTACGATAAATCAGAAACACGAGTGTGAATCGCAACAGAGGCCTAATCCCCGTTCAAATTATAACTGAGCGAAATGCGAACGATGTTTTTCTGCATGTTGGATGGTTGGTAGCTTTGCAGACGAGTGATCTATATAGACAAATAATAAACCATTGTGTAATAATTTGCAGCCTTTTTGGTATCAAAATTCGCATGGGAAGAAGGCACATAGAGAGATTATGATTACAAAAGCATCCGATTTCCAATATTTTGGTGCCTAGGAAGACTTACTAATAGAACCTAAGCTTTGAAATTCAGGAAATATAATCGATAGATGTTTATGAACTATTTTTTTGCCGCCTTGATCACATATCAATGGTGTCCATGTTGCCAGGGAACCAGAAACCTCGTGAAAGCGTGGATTTTTGGGTCTAGCACCTTGAATACAGATTGATGCTTCGACCCCCACAGCACGCAGGGAGTACGTCAGGAAAAACGTCTGCCAAGTTGGGTGGGCAGTATAGCTTCCTCACTCATTGTAACATGGACGTATAGAATCAGTTGGCGAAAAAATTACACTAGATTACAAAATTTAGGGGTGGTCTGGCTGCCTCGTTCTTTCACCACTTTTCTTATGGTATTTGGTGCGCTGAATCCGAATCTGACGTCAGTTTTTTTTGTTTACGTCGGATTTTCAAGATATAGCTAGTTTTAAGATTTTTCTAGTTCTCACTTTTCTTCATTTTGGTTTATTATTTTCAATAATGAACCTTTGGAATCGACCAAGAAAAAAAAAATTCTAACACCCCCTCAAAATTTGATGGTTTACGTTTCAAGGTACGTAGAATCCAAAAATCGAATAAAAATTTGGCCGTCCGTCCGCCGTACGCCGTACGCCGTACGCCGTACGCGGCACTTTTGCCACTTAGCATTGACCGATTTTGATGAAATTTGGTATGTAGGCTCCATTTGGGGTCTAGTTGTGCCCCGAAGCTTTTGGTTGATGTAGGTCACTCCTAAGGGTTCCAAAATCAATTTTGAAATTTTGAAAACGCCCTAACTCAAAAAATTTCGATATGAAGGTATTGTTTTTCCTTCAATTTATGATTCTATAGAATTTTTAGAATTTTTTGAGACCACGCGGAGCTCTGTAGGACAAACCGTTCGCTCCCTACGAAAATTTAAAGGTTTATATTGAAATATATATATATATATATATATATCAAAACACGAGTGTGAATCGCAAAAGAGGCCTAATCTCCGTTCAAATTAGAGCTGACCGAAATGCGATCGATGGTTTGTGATTTTGATTTTTTTTTTGATTTTTTGATTTTTTTTTTTTTTTGATTTTTTTTTTCTTTTTCTCTTTATGTTGGATGGTTGGTGATTTTGTAGACGAGTGATCTATATAAAAATAATAAACCGTTGTGTAATAATTTGCAGCGTTTTTAGTGAAAACTCATCTTGCTCAAATCTCCTCAAAAAGTACTCAGAATTATAGGAAATTTCATGTAGAATCCGAATATGTACTTAGTTTTTAAATTAAACTGTGTTAAACCCCCTATTTTTCACAAAACGTATCAAAAAACACCGGTTCTCAACGTTTTTTCTTCGGGTTTTCCCTTACATTTTGCCACTTGAAAAAAAAATTAAGGCTAAAAAAAAATTTCTCGGGCCTTCACTTTGTAGGGGGGACACCCCAGAGGAGAATGAGACCAATCGCAGCCTCCTAAACCCATTAATATCGAAGGAATGAGCTTTTTCATGGCACTGAGATGAAAATTCACAAAAACCGTTAATTAGTTTTTCGAGATAAGTATGTGCGTTCCTAAATCTGTTTTCCTTCAAATGGATTTTTCTTTCTTCTACATTTTTTACGCTTGTCACCTATTAAGAGTAAGATCGAAAATAGGTACTCAAAGGGAGAGTAAATCGATGGCATCACATGATAACCTCGTATCTCATCCACCTGTAATCCAATTTTTAGCGATAAGAAACCATGGTTATCAGTGACACTCAGCCCTCTTGATCAAAACCGAGGTTATCATTTAGGGCGTTAGAGAGCAGAAAATGCAATTCCCGCTAAAAATTGAATTACAGGTGGGTGGGATGAGAGGTTTTCATTCGGAGAATCCAAAAAGAACCATTTTGGCCAAAAATTGAGATACGAGGTTATCATATGATGCCATCGAAATCATAATTGGGAAACTCTTGTTTTGTTATGTGATTTTAATTCAGTTTTACAAACGAAACACAATAAACTGCAGAAAAGTTGACGGTGTAAATCTGTTTCATGAAGGCTCAGATGAATCAAAAGTTGGTACAATGTTTGGTTATTCCTCCACCTCAGAGGTTTCATCGCCGGCATCTATGTAGAGAAAACTTTGCCGCCTGAGGTAAATCTCTTTAAGGTCCAACAATAGTCCACCATCATGTGAACTTCCCAATACCCTTTGTACCGTTCTTCCATGGTTTTACATCTTGGTGGAACCTCTGAGGTGGAGGAATAAACAAACATTTTACCAACTTTTGATTCATCTGAGCCTTCATGAAACAGATTTACACCGTCAACTTTTCTGCAGTTTATTGTGTTTCGTTTGTAAAACTGAATTAAAATCACTTAACAAAACAAGAGTTTCCCAATTATGATTTACTCCCCCTTTGAGTACCTATTTTCGATCTTACTCTTAATAGGTGACAAGTATAAAAAATGTAGAAGAAAGGAAAATCCATTTGAGGAAAACAGATTTAGGAACGCACATACTTATCTCGAAAAACTAATTAACGGTTTTTGTGAATTTTCATCTCAGTGCCATGAAAAAGCTCATTCCTTCGATATTAATGGGTTTAGGAGGCTGCGATTGGTCTCATTCTCTTCTGGGGTGTCCCCCCTACAAAGTAAAGGCCCGAGAAATTTTTTTTTAGCCTTAATTTTTTTTTCAAGTGGCAAAAAAACCCGAAGAAAAAACGTTGAGAACCGGTGTTTTTTGATACGTTTTGTGAAAAATAGGGGGTTTAACACAGTTTAATTTAAAAACTAAGTACATATTCGGATTCTACATGAAATTTCCTATAATTCTGAGTACTTTTTGAGGAGATTTGAGCAAGATGAGTTTTCACTAAAAAATGAAGAAAAGTGAGAACTAGAAAAATCTTAAAACTAGCTACCTATATCTTGAAAATCCGACGTAAACAAAAAAACTGACATCAGATTCGGATTCAGCGCACCAAATACCATAAGAAAAGTGGTGAAAGAACGAGGCAGCCAGACCACCCCTAAATTTTGTAATCTAGTGTTATGATTCTAAGAGTTATTGAATACCAAAATATTGGCGATAATATGCGGGATAGGGTTGCAGGTATTAATGTTTATAATAGTGTTGTAAATAGTTGTGATATATAAACCACTGAAATAATTGAACAAAAGTGTGTGGGTATACAACTAAAATCACAAAATTACAATTTGAATTAATTACGAGATCAAGTGAAAATTAGTATTGATTATTGTTGAAATTGATTAAAATAAAACGAATGAAATACTGATGTCACAAAATTACAATTTAAATGAATTACTAGATCAAATTTATTTAGCGGTCCACCGTCTAGGACCTAACTCACACAATCCCTGAAAATCTCATCGAAATTGGTTGAATAGTTGCGGAGTTTTGGTTGTAACAATAAATTTAAAGTTCGCGCATGCGCAGCGGCTATTGCTTGACCAATTTGATTGAAACTTATAGGGTCTCTTAGAAGTTAGTCCCTAACTAACCTCCAAATTTGAGCAAAATCGGTTCATTAGAAACCGAGAAACCGAGGTTCCAGGAAATTCACGTTTGCGCATGCGCACTCGCTCCTATTGGTCCGAAGGTGCTGAAATTGATGAATGAATGATAATCTTTATTCGTCGTCACAGGGACATGAACGCGTCGTACAAAAATCAAAATAGAAACATAATTCAAAATTCAAAATAGGTGTATAATAAATCTAAATCTAAGTATTAAAATAGGAACCCGCGTGATTTATCCTTCCTGTGCAGCCCATAGAAAAAAAAGCTAAACAAGTGCGGATCCGACCGGGCAGCCCAGCCGGACCCGGACCCACCCACCATGGCGGCTCCCGGGGTTGCCTCCTATCGCTAGGAGCCAACCCTACGTTTCTATTTGTTTAACATATTGTTTAGTAATGCATGCATTCCAGGGGACGTCCCATTGGATAAGCATTAGATCAGTTTAACCAGTTGGTAAGCGATAAAACTGTTTCACTCGATGTAATTTATTTATTATTTTAGATAAGAAATAGTGACCCCCCCCTTCCCCCTCACCGTTATCCACTAAAACATTTCTAGCGGCACGGGAGCCACGAATCTGAAGAGCATTTTGAAATCCATGATCTACGATACCCAACATGCGAATTCGAGTTCACCCCCCCCCCCCTTCCACTCACCAATGGTGCCAGTCTGGCACCAAAGGGGAAATACGTCTTAACATTGAAGTTTCATCTATTAGTTTTAATAGGCAGTCCGTCGAGGTTAACGTCCGTATTCAAGGTGAAACACAAAAAAAACCTCGAAATATGCGGTTTATGGTGTCCTGGCACCATGGTGGCACCACTATTAGTTCCATGGTGGCACAGAGAATAATTCATGAAAATCCAGAGGTATAATGAGAATTTTTCCTCAATTTCAAAGGTTGGGTACAATTAGTAAGCAGTAAAGGAACCGAAATATTGAAAAATCGGATATTTTGTGAATATTATACCCCCACCCATCCCCTCCCCTTGCAAATTTTGGTACTCTGGTAAAATCATGTACTACTCAGAAGTTATTTGAGTCAAACAAAAGAAGAAACACGCAAATCGGTTGGAAATTGAGGCCTGGGCAGATTTTACAAGATTACCCCCGCAAACGCAATTTTATTAAGCATTAACCCCCCCTTTCCCCCCCTTAAAAAGCAAAATTCAAAACTCTGACGCCGTAGTGCACAACTAGATAGTTTTTCGCGTCGAAGAAGAAAAGAACCACGAAAATCGGTTGAGAACTAAGGCCTGGGCAGACGACACAAGATTATGCCCAAAAACGCACGTTTTTTGAGCATTAACCCCCCCTTTCCCCCCCTTAAAAGGCAAAATTCGAAATTCCGGCGACGTAGTGCACAACTAGATAGTTTTCCGCGTCGAACAAAAAAAGAACCAGGAAAATCGGTTGAGAACTAAGGGCTGTGCAGACGACACAAGATTTTGTCACACACACACACACATACACACATACACACACACACACACACAGACATACACCTATGGTTTTTTTCGCGGATTTGGACTCAGAATGGTCTAAAACGGATTACTGTGTGGTTATTTTTTTTTCTGTTGAGTGTTGTCCAACTTCACCCCAGATCGATCGCATAAGGACGCCCAAGTCTTACTGTGGGACGTCCTAAAAAACGAGAAAACGCGCCAGGCGAGCCGCCCCCGGGCCGACCAGACCGCCCGACCAGATGTCACCAGTCTGACCATAAAATAAATTGATACAATTTTGATAAAATAACAACAATCAAACAACAAGCCAGTAACAATCTTTAACAAATTAAGCTTAAATCACATCGTAATCACAGTTGGAAAAAAATGATCACAGGCTGGAATATAGAATTAGTCAAAAAATCACAGAAACATCACACGGGTATCACAGTCAACAAGTATTAAGAGTTTGAAATAAATAAGTTAAAATATACACCTACTAAAATGTATACGCACATTTATAACATTATAGAAGCTAGCTAGAGTACTTTTATTAAAATTCCTCTGCTGTATGATGATATATACAGGGTGTCACCCTAACTCGAGGACCAAACTTCAAGGATCGATTCTACAACTAATTTGCAAACTTTTTTGTCTCTTGACATTTTTTTTTTAAACGCTTTAAAATTATACTTTTTTCACTTTTAAGATTTTGTTCGTGTTTTCGACCTTGAGCCATTAAAACGGCTATAACTCCCTCAATTTACTGGATAAACTCAAATATGAGTATACCGTTAGAAAGAACGTTAAATTTCCTATCAGTTCATTAGGACACAAAAGCTTTTTAAGCCTTTCGTATAAGTGAGTAAATTGGTCAAAGTCAGAAATTTAAAACTTTCTCGAAAATCACCATTTTTCAGGCTGACTCATCTTATGTAATAAACAGCCGTATCGGCGGGAACTCAACGGAAAAAACTTGCCCAGAATCTCAGCTTTCCAACGGTCTATCAATTTTTCTTTTTAACATTCAAATTAGAAGAGTAAATGAAGTTTGAATGCCCGAAAACGTGTGTTTTACAAGCAAATCCAGTGTTTTAAGCGGTTTCTGGTCCCCCTCGACCTCAAGATGGCTTGACGATTTTGGTATTATTTCCTATGTAATTTTCCACGCTGAATCAAATAGTGATACTTCCGAATGGTTCCGACTGCTAGAAAGTGGATTTTTCGAAGAAAACCTTCGTTTTTCGTACATAAAATACGCATTATTCTTAAATGTGGTAGTGAGCATGATGTAACACCTTTGAACTCAACAAAAACTTCAATCAACTAGAAATTCGGTGTTTTTATGAACAAATTTTGAGGGGGTGTTAAAATTTTTTTTTTCTTGGTCGATTCCAAAGGTTCATTATCTATACAGGGTGTCACCCTAACTCGAGGACCAAACTTCACCGAATTTCTAGTTGATTGAAGTTTTTGTTGAGTTCAAAGGTGTTACATCATGCTCACTACCACATTTAAGAATAATGCGTATTTTATGTACGAAAAACGAAGGATTTCTTCGAAAAATCCACTTTCTAGCAGTCGGAACCATTCGGAAGTATCACTATTTGATTCAGCGTGGAAAATTACATAGGAAATAATACCAAAATCGTCAAGCCATCTTGAGGTCGAGGGGGACCAGAAACCGCTTAAAACACTGGATTTGCTTGTAAAACACACGTTTTCGGGCATTCAAACTTCATTTACTCTTCTAATTTGAATGTTAAAAAGAAAAATTGATAGACCGTTGGAAAGCTGAGATTCTGGGCAAGTTTTTTCCGTTGAGTGCCCGCCGATACGGCTGTTTATTACATAAGATGAGTCAGCCTGAAAAATGGTGATTTTCGAGAAAGTTTTAAATTTCTGACTTTGACCAATTTACTCACTTATACAAAAGGCTTAAAAAGCTTTTGTGTCCTGATGAACTGATAGGAAATTTAACGTTCTTTCTAACGGTATACTCATATTTGAGTTTATCCAGTAAATTGAGGGAGTTATGGCCGTTTTAATGGCTCAAGGTCGAAAACACGAACAAAATCTTAAAAGTGAAAAAAGTATAATTTTAAAGCGTTTAAAAAAAAAATGTCAGGAGACAAAAAAGTTTGCAAATTAGTTGTAGAATCGATCCTTGAAGTTTGGTCCTCGAGTTAGGGTGACACCCTGTATATTTATATTTCAATCCACATAATTGTTCCATTTCAGGTCAAAAAATTCGTTTGTACGGTATAGGGGACTTTCTATTAAAACGCGACGTGTACTACGTGAGAACTGATTTTCACTCATCATTCTTATTTTAGTTGGGATGTTGTTGAAGAGAGTTGGCCCCAAGTAGACGAAACGAGTCTGGGAGCTCGACAGTCGGAAATATGGAGTATTAAGGTCCTCTCGATGACGTGTTTCGTATAGGTGGACTTCACATCGTTTTGGCAAAGAGTTGATGTTTTTGTATGTGTGCATCAGGAAACCATGAACATACATCCCGTACAGAGTTAGGAGTCCGAGCTTCTTGAAAATGGGTCTAGCTGGACTTCTCCAGGGTTCACCAGCCAGGATTCTTACGGCCCGCTTCTGAAGTTTAAATATAGTGTCAACGTTTGATGCCCCGCCCCATAGAAGGAGCCCATAAGACATGACCGAGGAGAATAGACCGTGGTATGCAGTAAGAAGCACGCTTTGAGTAACAGTTGTTGATAGGGGACCGTCTAGGACCTAACCCGCACAATCCCTGAAAATTTCATCAAAATCGGACCGCAGGTTAGTATAGTTTTGCCCGGGACAAGGATTGACCACAGACAGACCGACAGACCGACAGACAGACAGACACGGAACCAAAATTGTTCGGGAAGCTCTAAAACGCAAAAAGCAAGTGGAAATTTTGATTTTGGAGGACATTTTTTTTTTCACTTCTTTCACGAATACAAAGCTTCCCTACCTTCGGTAGTGAGGAAGCAAAATTTTAGGCCTCATCCCCGCTGAGCCAAGCAACAAACCTCACTTGATGGAAATATTCATATGATCGCATCAAATCAGCTGACGTTTGAACAGCGATTTGGTCTCTTCTTTTAGAAAAAAATCGTCAGTAATGATGAATTTCAGTGATGATGGTTTCAGAAAAAATTCTTTGATTGTACGAATTCACACTCAAACCAGCTGTCTTTGGATAGAAAGACAACTAGAAGTTATACTTGCATGTATGATGGCAAAATACTGAAAAATAAAACGATAAACCGATTTAGAACAAGGTTTTGCGATTTTCTTTTTTATTCGACCCAGAAATTTTTCATTTGAAATTTAATAACATTGATATATAAAAGGGTGTACAAATATTCTGCCTTTTTAGCTTTTTGTGAAGTGATCGAGAGGAACGCAAATGCTTACCTGCGATATCAATGCTGTCTCTCTCACCTGAGGGCCGGCCAATTATTACAATTCTCTCTCACAGCTGATCTGACTGTCTCCTCTTATTCCCACGTGGGTACCTCCCTAACTATCCTCTCTTTTCCCTTCTATTTCGGATTGCCCATCTAAACAATCGTGTTATTGATACAAAGAAACTACGCGCCGCTACCACCTGACATTGTAAGTTACCAGGTTTCACGTCCTCTTCTCATTTTCTTAGTTTTTCTCGTTACTTTAGTGTGTTTCGGAAAAACCTCGAGTTACACTTGGAAAAACTATAATACAAGAGTTCCCCTTACCAGACCCCACCGAATACTCTCATCTCTCCTCCGAGGTTCCTACCTTCTAATATTATCCTTTTGTTTCTACTTTAGTAATTTCTTTCTCCCCCTTTCGACGAAGAAATGAGAAAAAAAATGTCTGGCCTACGAGAGGAGCCCCTCGACGAGATTGCGCTCGGAATCGAAATAGAGGATACGACGCCAGGAAAAGACGAGGGGTGATGCTAATGCAGTGAATGACTTCGCGTCAAAATGGGATGACGTAGCACCGACGGACTAAAAGGCCTGTCCTGATACACATCTACTCTACCTTCCTCTGCCCAATCATTCCTCTTACGATCCACCGCACCGACTGTATTTTATAACTTCCATCCACGAAGAGTCCTAGTTCCTCACTACTGGCGGTAGGTAGAGGAGTGCATTAGTCAAAACTCGGTGGTTTAATAACAGTCATTCTATCTGTCAATCCGCAATAGTTTTCGGGAAGTGGAGTCGCCTCCATCTGCGGGAATTTGCCTCTCTGGAGTCCCTGTATTTAACGGTGCCGCTTTCCATCGCCAATGAATTTCGGTTCGTGGTTGGTCAGCTGGTCCCTTCGATTAGCGCATAATTACTTACATCAGGACTAATGAGCTATAATCCCTCACCTCCGCTGATCATTAATCTACAATTTCTACATCGACATTAATGGGGTCTAGTGGAAGCCCACGTTGGATTGACAATTCCGCCTAAACTCTGTATTTTTGCCGTTGTTTCGTAAAAAAGAATGTGCAGGAAAGACTCAAATATCATACAGCTTGCTTTACGTATACCTCCGTAAAAGAGATGTGCGCCACTTTGGTTTAGTATTTTCAACAATGATCCTTTGGAATCGACCAAGAAACGTTTTTAAACCCTAACTCAAATTTTGTTGGTTTACGTTTCAAGGTAAGTAGAATCTGAAAATCGAATAAAAAATTGTCCGTTCAACACGGCGCTTTCCCCAGTTACCATGGCCCGATTTTGATGAAATTTCGTATACGAGCTCCATTTAGGGTCTAGGTAAGTGTTTCCCGAAGCTATTGGTCAATATAGGTCACTTCTAAAGGGTGAGAAATAAGGGCTGAAATGTTCAAAACCCCCCTACCTCAAAAACTTTTAATATACATGTATTGTGCCTTCATCAATTTGAAATAGTATTGAATATTAGAATCGAATGAGACCACCGAGAGACTCTGTAAGACCAACCGTTCATTCATAAACCAGAATATTCATAATCAGAAACACAAGTGTGAATCGCAAAAGAGGACCCATCTCCGTTCAAATTTTTGCTGACCGAAAAATGCGATCGAGTTGTCTTCAGTTTTGCTTCCTTAGCAAACGTTAATCAAATTTCCTAATGAAGACACCCACAACTCTTTATTTCTTCAAATTAAACTTGATTGTGAAGCGACAATATGGTTGGTAGGTAAGGACAATGGCAAATCTGTGTTCTTTGCAGGTGGATGATCTAAACTCTTGCTTCACAGTCCACCAAAGGATGCGGAAGCATTTTCTCCACATTTGGAGCCCGCCAAGTGGAGCCCTGTAGGACAAACCGTTCGCTCCATACGAGAACTTGAGGGTTGGATGAATCAGAAACACGATTGTGAATCGCAAACGAGGCCTAATCTCCGTTAGATAGATAGATTGATAGATATGTTTATTTTCGCTATTTTGTACACTTTTACAATAATATAATTGCATGAAGGGATGCGATTTGTTCAGATTTTCTACCCGACATTAGGCTTGGCCCGTGTTGTAAGGTAGGATCTTTGGAAAATCGCTCCATATTGGTAAATAAATTGATATACAATATACATTACAGTAATAAGTAAATTACTAAACAATACATGATTAGTCAGAAAAAAGGACGCATTTTGATAATCTCTAACATATACTAACTCACTTTAATATTCTCTAACTTTAATAATCTCTAAACTTAAATAGTCTCCTATACATACATTTGCTGTTTGGTAGCCTTTCGCATCTAAAGCCCCCTTCTGTCACTAGCCAACTTAACACTTGCTTTTTGTATTTTGGTCTAGTGAACTTCTGGGGACTTTTCATGCTACAAACAATTTCTCGAAGTAACAAATGTAGTAGAATGAAGATCGGGCTGTGCGTTGTCAGAGTCAGTCTAGGTCTAGGGCCAATTTCACTCCCTGCGGCGGCATATCTAGTACCTATTGTATTTCGGATCCCTTCGAGAAACTTCAATTATGTGGGTGTCCTAAAGAATTGCAATAGTAGATTTCTCATATAAAGTTGTCTAATAGTAAATACCTTAGCAATATCAAATAGGTCTACGAATGGGGTCCTACGCGGTAATTACAACATCATTTTTATTATAATTTTCTGCCGAACATGTAACTTATTTATATGGGTGGAATACGTTCCTCCCCAAGCTATTATTCCATACTGCAATACAGATGGTATAATATATAAGTTTTACTGTTTGCTTGGGGAGCGTGTGTCTAACATTGTAAAATATATATATATTTCCTAATCTTATCGTGTATAGCCTATATGGGGCTTCCACTTAAGCTCTTCATCCAGAACTAGCCCCAGATACTTATGCCTTGCAACTCTTTCTATCGATTCGCATGAGCATATTTGACCTTCTACGCAAGAGTGAAGAGTGATTTTCGAATGTTTTTCCTCAATTAGTGACTTATTTCCTCCGTAAACTATCAGTTTGGTCTTGTTAGCATTCAATGTGAGATAACTCTTGAGAAACCATTTCCCTATTTGATTTATTATCTGATTGGCGTTGCTGAAAACGTTTTCCCAAGTGTCACCTTCGCAGAGTACTGCCGTGTCATCAGCGAATAGATATAATTTCGAGTTAGGTAAATCTAAATGTGCTACTTCATTTATATATATTAAAAATAGTATTGGTCCTAATGTACTTCCAAGAACGACTCCAAAATCATTAATAGATTCCTCAGTAGTACAGTCGCCAATTGAGACTATCTGCCTTCTGCCTGTCAAGTAGCTTCGGAACCATTTCAAGGTAGTCCCCATGATTCCAAGACTCTCCAATTTGTACATTGGTGATTCCCTAAGAATCGCGTCAAAAGCTTTTGCTATATCAAGCAGTATTAGTACAACTTTCTGGTTGTTGTCTCTTATTTTGTAGAGGTCACTAGTTAAGGAAAATAGTGCATCATTTACTCCTATATTTTCACGGAAACCGAATTGATTGGGGTTCAATAATTTATTTCCTTCAAGGTATGAATACAACTGGTTTTTGACAAATTTTTCTAATATTTTTGATAGTGTGCTCAACATGGAGATGGGTCTGTAATTCCCAAAATCACCCAATTCTCCCCCTTTGAAGAGGGGAATTACTTTTGCAGCTTTGAAGGCTTCGGGAAATGTGGATGTTGAAAGACTAAGGTTGCATATGTGAAGGAGAGGTTCTTTAAGAATGCTGATATGGTTTTTTATCAGCGCCAACTGGATTTCATCTATTCCGGGAGCTGAATTTCCCTTCATAGATTGTAAGATTTTTCATAGGTCAGTGTCCGTCATGCTATCCAAGACGAGTGCGAAATCTGTTGTTTTTTGAATGAGAGATTTTTTTTTTTTTTTTGGTGCCTACATGGAAAGTTAGCGGAGCTTCTCTCCAACTTGAGAGTAAAACGTATTTAGTGAGTCGCAGGCTTCTATTTGTGCTTCTTTGTGGGGAATATTTTTGTTTTTCATTATTTCTTTGATAAGTACGCATTCAATCCTATTAGCTTGGTTTGTGCCTTGAATGGCTGATTTCACCGCATCCCATGTTTTTTTCGAGTTTCCTTCAGCTTTCTCTATATTTCCAGCATAGTAGCTCTTTTTGGCAGCTCTGGTTAATTCCTTAACTCTATTCCTATATTGGTTGAATTTGATTTTCAGCTCTTGGTCAGATGGGTTCCGTACGGAGAGTTTTTTTAGTTTGTCTCTTGTCCTTATTGATTTTATCAGTCCTTTTGTAATCCAAGGGGTTAGTTAGACTTCCCTGGTGGGGATCTTTCTAAGTTCTGTTGCAGCAAAGACTGCAGTATTCAATATTTGTATAAATTGAGTTGCCGTATAGTTTACATTGCTACTATCTAATACAGATGTCCAGTCAATATCGGAGAGTAATGATCCAAGTTTTTTATCTTGGTCTATTTTTTCACGATCTCGGATCTCTTCTTATTTAAACGATTATTGGTGGGTATGAAAAGAGCCGTTGAAAAATGATCTGTAATCGAGCTCTTAATTATTGCTCGTGCCAGATCAAGTAATTTTGAGTTTGCAAATATATCTATTGCTGTTTTTGAGGACTCTTGAACACGTGTAGGTTCATTTATTAAACCTATGTATCCCAACGATAATAGGGTGTCTATATAACTGTCAATACTGTCATTTTTACTTAGCAGATCCAAATTGAAGTCACCAAAAATAAATGTATGATTACTCGTCAGATTCTCAAGGTTGGATTTTAGCTGCGAGATGAAAAGGAAGATTTCGCTCTGTATTAGAGAAGGAGTTCTATAAATTCCAATTATGTTGAAAGTATCGGAGCCAACTTGAAAGCTAACGTGAAGTCCTGTAGCTCCAGTCATAGTTAATGTAATGGCGGTACAATTTATAATTTCGTTTGCATATATAACTACTCCATCATTTCGATTCCGTAAAAACGCTGAGTGAAAGGTGGTAAAGCCAGGAATGTTAACTGCAGTATTTGAAGAAGAACTAAACGTTTCTGTAAAAATTAAAAAGTCGGTTTTAATCTTTCTGACTCTAGCCAGTCCAAAACTTCATCCAAGTTTCTGTTAAAGCTACGAATATTCATGTGCAATATAAACAAATTATTTGCTATACTACATTTACTTACATAATCACTAAGGGTATCATAGGTCGTAGAAGATGTATTCAGATTCAAATTATCAAACCCGAAAAACCCGTTCAAATTATAGCTGACCGAAATACGATCGATGTTTTTCTTCATGTTGGTTGGTGGTATCAATGGCAAAGCAGAGTTCTTTGCAGACGAGTGTTCTATAGCGAAAAATAATAAACCTTTGTGTAATAATTTGCAGTGTTTCCAGTTTACATCAAATTTCGATGATCTTTCCGGAAATCGTGAGGGTTGGTGATGGCTCCCAATGAAATCCCTTGCCCTCAGAGGTCGGTTGAGCACGCCTTCAAACCTCTATGTCTAGCAATCGAACCTCCCGATTTTGGATGATTTGGTGATATCCACTGATATCAATGGAACTGATAAATAGATTGGAAAATCCATGTAGTTCGCATAGGTAACTTCCACATTTCATGCGAATCCGATGACGTCAGCGATTTTGCGGAAGTCCTATTCTCAGATGGTGATTGTATCCACTGCGCGTAAATACCTGTAAACTTCGGTAGGCTAAATGATTTTATCAAACTTGGAGGGTACATTTGATGATCTACGTAACGTGATCGGGTCATCTACACAGTCATGTTAACCAAATCCTCGTGGAAGTTTATTGTTCTGGATGTACATCGAATATTTAGAAGGCAGTAGGCCAACTGGATTCCGGGAACTCTCAGAGACTTTTTACGTCGACGAAGGGTGAAGTGTTTTGTAGTTGTTTGGTGCCCTACGATGACCATGTGAACAGATGGATCGAGTCCACCCTTGAAGCGATACAGAGCATGTGTTGATGATAAGAGATAAGAAAAGCCGGGACGCGATCAAGCTAAGTAGAGGGAAAAGGCTAACTCGATTAGGCTAGTGACTGGAAGCAAAGTAGAAGGTAGGGGATGGAAAGACACTGAGACAGGAGGATGAAGCACTGTCATGCACTCATTTGACAACAGATGGGCCTTCACCCCACTTCATTGTGATGATCACCATTCATTGCCCGCTACCGACTTGGATGTTACGATCACTCTTGTTCTGCGCCTCTGCTCCCACACAAAAAGCACCCGAATCACAAGTAGGGAATAGCGGACTGATTAATCACTATCAACTTGACAAGAGGACTCACAAATTAAAATAAAAAAAGACCGTGTTTACTCACTTCCCTGGCTCTAGCATATGGACTCCGCCTACTCCTCTATCCTTTCATTCTACTGATAGCTGATGGGACACTACTTGGCTTCCACACGTCTTTTCATCTTTCTTTTTACGTGAAGTTCCCCTTAGTTCTACCCCTGTCAATCATCCTGTTGATACTGGGCGCACTTTTCATTAGGTCTCACTGGTGAACAAAATCAAGATACCCGTCAATTTATTTTGAACTCAAACCCTCGTATTATTAATCTAGCCGTAAACCTTTGAAGGTTTCTATACCCCACAATTTCACAAGCCCATCCTTAATTTGTTGATTGAGATGTGAAATAATAATATACTAGATATTCATAATTAATCGATCGAGAGCACAAATTTTGGTACCACAATTGTTTTCCATTCAGACTATCTCGTGCCTAATACAACAGAAACGGTGTTATCATAAAAATAAATTTCTTCTCAGAGGTAAAATACAAAACAACACAAAATAACTATAGTGTAACTACTTGTCTTATTGATTTATTTGTGTATTTCAGTATTGCATCCGAGTCAACCAAGGTAGCGGTAACATTGTTTTTATTATTCAAGGTTGTAAAAAAGGGTTCTCCAAAATCAAAATGTCCACTCGCGTTTTACGTTTTAGGCCTTCCTGAACAATTTTGGTTCCGTGTCTGTCTGTCAGTTGGTTTGTGAGTCCGCAAATCCTAGTAACGGGCTGGAAGAATTGAACTTCAAATCGTCATTTGCTGACCCTTGTTTTTAGAATCTGGAAAAGGGGGAGCCATCGATCATTGATCATCGCCTCAGCAAACTAAAACGTCTGCCAATCGGGTGTGGCGCATAGCTTCCTCGTATCCATATCGTGTAATATTGTGCTATTCATCTGATTATCAATATGACGTAGAAGTACTTTCTAATCATATCTCACATTATCACATCACTTTTATTCCTCTAAGATAACATTACAATTGGTTATTACTTTGATAACCTGTAAGCATTTATTTACACATTCAACAAGTGAATTTACATACTCTTTAGATCCTCCACTTTTAGCTCAGGTCTTAGATTTATAAGGGGATAGTTTCCCTACAACCCCGGTAGGGTAAATCGACCTCCTAACAAGAAGGGTAAATTATGATTATTTATTGTTTTTCTCAAAGGTTTTTTTCCATTTATTCCTGAGTTTATCAATTGGTACAAGGATGTCTAAGGTTCTCCCTTCAAGTGAAGGTCGATTGAGGATTCCTGAAGTCTTGGGACTCTTATAGTTTTTCCCCTTGCTGCAAGCAGCAAGAGAAATACTCCTCCTGAGAGGGATTATAACCACAATAAATGTCCTTGCATATTTGCAAGTACCTGTGATTACCTACAGGTTGAGGCGCACGTCTAGCTCGCACTTCCGACTATGCAGGTCGGCAGTTTTTGACAATCCGCTAAACTCAGATGCCGGGATCTGTGTGCCCGGGCCACCCCGTTGGCCATGGTACACGAAACCCTACCCGGGGATACAGATGAGGTTTGTCGCCCAAGGTATAATAAAACACGACCTCCGCGAATCCTACCTCAATTGGGGGGCAGGCAGGTGACATACGACAGTCTTGTGTCGGTAGCCTGTATCAATGGGTACAATGAGTTCATTGTATTGCATAACCAACCATCAAGTGTATCGTTGCTTATTCACTTCGAATATTCTTAAGGAGGTTTTCAGTCGGTCGCCAGTCTTTCCTCGTTCCGGGTCAGTATTTCGCGAAATTGAAGGGGCAAAAACTTAAAAAGTTGTGCCTAAATTTGAAATTTTAAAGGATATTAGAGATTCATTAGTGCACGGCCCTAGGGAATTGGAAAACTGAAATATTCCCGCCAAAATCATCAAAATCGAACAATAATAATTATTGTTTTTGTATAGTTATTATTGTATAATTATTGGTTTTTCCCAATTTGCTCTGGCGATTATTGCCAGAGAAAATTGGGAAAAACCATTAATTCAATTATTTTTTTCCCATAAAATGTAGGTAAACTTGAAATTTTCAAGGATTTTAGAAATTCATTAGTGCATGAGCCTTGGGAATTGAAAAGCTGCAAATTATCACGAAATGGTTTATAATTTGTCTATATTGATCACTCCTCTGCAAAGCCACCAACCATCCAACATGAAGAAAAACACCGATCACATTTCGGTCAGCTAAAATTTGAACGGAGATTAGGCCTCTTTTGCGATTCACACTCGTGTTTTTGATTTATCGTACTTCCAACCCTTGAATTCTCGTAGGGAACGAACGGTTTGTCCTACAGAGCTCCGCGTGGTCTCAAAAAATTCTATGTAATCTCAAATTGAAGGAAAAACAATAAGTACCTTTATATCAAAATTTTTTGCATTTTCAAAATTTCAAAATCCATTTTTGAACCCTTAGAAGTGACCTACATCAACCAAAATCTTCGGGGCACAACTAGACCCCAAATGGAGCCTACATACCAAATTTCATCAAAATCTGTCAATGATGAATAGGGGATAGTGCCGCGTACGCGGGTGGACTGCCACATTTTTATTAGATTTTTGGATTCTACATACCTTGAAACGTAAACCATCAAATTTTGAGGGGGTGTTATAAAAAATGTTTCTCGAGATAAGTTGTTGGAAGTTTCGGTTTAATTTTTGTTATTACAGGTCCTGTTGATAGGAAAGAGAATCTCCTGATGGGACCCTGAGCCTTTTTTTCTTTATTAAATAAGTAAATCAAATGAATCTCCCAGTTCGCCCCATGGAGACGCCACTGCAGCCGGAATATGATTCTGCTTCCGAGTTGCATACGTTGAATGAAATCGATCGGACAGTTCGGCCGCTCGTAATGTATTCCCTTTTATGGCTGTCAACACAAAGCGCCTACAGAGTAATCCCCATTAATGCTGACCAAACTTTGGAAGCGGGGAAAACATGACGGGGGGGGGGGAGGACATCAACAATCTGTGCCACATGATGTGATTCTCAGAGCAAGGGCTGGCAACAACAATCGAACGTAATATTAATTATTGAAATGAGCCATGCGGATTTGAAGAGGGAAGGGCGGGAATTCGGGATCTCAGGCGATTACGCCGTTAAGAGGCTCAGGGAACCCTCACGAACCCCAGTAAAGCGCGAGGGATTAAGAATGAAGGAAGGAAAAGCTGGACCCCTCCAGCACCACCTCGCGACGGCCAACAACAAGGCAGATGGCCTGGCGAGAGGTGCGGTGGAGCTCCAGCCTTCTAATGGAGGGGCAGAACCCCGTGAAAATGTCAACTCCTTCACGTCACCCGCTCATCACGGGAGCGACGAAACGGCTTCACACACCCGGAAGAAAACGTTCGCGAAGCTCCTTTTCAATCAACTGTTTCCCCGGTTAAATGAGCGGTTTCGTTCCAGAAGGGTTCTTCCACTCGCAACACCGCGATGCTCCCGAATGGAACAAAAGGTGGAAACCACAACCCTCTCCCCCTCTCAATCGGCGGTGAGTATGCAGTAATGAATGGTTCCTTGTAATTGACACAAGATCCAGCTTATCAACCCAATCCATTTAGCTACATACACAGAGAGTCAATAATCCTCCATTCGGTAATGTTTAAAGTACAAACAATGAGAGAGAACTAATGTATTGAATTAGGGCTCATGTCGTGCCTGATCTGCCTGCGAACTTCATGACCTATCTCATTTTCTTAAGGTATAGAATAAATCCACTTTCGTTTTTATCTTTTCCTTTCGAGTCTACTATAACCCTTTTAGTTTATTATTTTCAATAATGAACCTTTGGAATTGACCAAGAAAAAAAAAGTTTAACCCCCCTCAAAATTTGTTGGTTTACGTTTCTAGGTACGTAGAATTCAAAAGTCGAATAAAGCGACGATTTTGATGAAATTTGGTATGTGGGCTCCATTTGAGGTCTAGTTGTTCCCCGAAGATTTTGGTTGATTTAGGTCACTTCTAAAGATGAAAACGCTGCAAATTATTACACAAAGGTTTATTATTTTTCTATTTAGATCACTCGTCTGCAAAGAACACGGCTTTGCCATTGTTACCACCATCCAACTTGAAGAAAAACATCGATCGCATTTCGGCCAGCTAACATTTGAACGGAGATTCGGCCTCTTTTGCGATTCACACTCGTGTTTCTGATTTATGCTGCCCTCCTTAGTAAGAACGTCCTATGTCCATTTTTCAAGTTTCGAGAAAATCGCGTTTTAGTTTCGGCTTCTGCGCCACCCAAACCATTGAAGCTTGAGATTTCGTTTTTTGGCCATCACCTCAAGCTGACCAAAACGAAATCTCAAGCTTCAATGGTTTGGGTGGCGCAGAAGCCGAAACTAAAACGCGATTTTCTCGAAACTTGAAAAATGGACATAGGACGTTCTTACTAAGGAGGGCAGTATGGTACGTCCAACCTTTAAATTCTCGTAGGGAGACAATCAAAATACAGGGCTCCGCGTGGTCTCAAAAAGTTCTATGCTATCTTAAATTGATGGAAAAATAATACCTTTATATCAAAATTTTTTGAGTTAGGGCGTTTTCAAAATTTCAACCCTTAGAAGTGACCTACATCAACCACAATCTTCGGGGCACAACTAGACCCCAAATGGAGCCTACGTACCAAATTTCATCAAAATCGGTCAATGACAAATATGGGATAGTGCCGCGTACGGTGGACGGACGGCCAAATTTTTATTCGATTTTTGGATTCTACGTACCTTGAAACGTAAACCAACAAGTTTTGAGGGGGGGTTAAATAATTTTTTTCTTGGCCGATTCCGAAGGTTCATTATTGAAAATAATAAACCAAAATAAGGGATGAAATTTTGAAAACGCCCTAACTCAAAACATTTTGATATAAAGGTGTTGTTAATTGAACGATTTAAATTAGGTTCCTTCAATTACGGAACCAATGATTGAACTTGATATTAGTTCCTAATACCGAACGAATAGAGAGAGATTTCAACACCTAATTATGAATCTACAACGTCATTCAGTTGAAGTAAGTCATGGTTTCCCGCAACACAGCTACATACCAGTCAACTGAGTTCCTTTGCCCAACTGATGAGCGAAATATTGTGAACCATCAAAATCTTGACGCCTTGAAACTGAACAATCTTTTGACATTTTGACGACAAGTTTGAATTACGACTTATTCCTTCCAAGTTGAAGTTAAATTGATGGAATTTTAGGTATTTTACCCTACTCAACTCGGGGTTAAATTTTCGGTGACTCGTCATAATGAATAATGTTAGTGCTGATTTGAATGATTTTGGTTTAATATTTTCAATAATGTACCTTTGGAATCGACCGATGAACAAAACATTTAACCTCTTCCAAATTTGTTGGTTCACGTTTCAAGGTACGGAGAATCCAAAAATCGAATAAAAATGTTGCCGTCCGTCAGCCGTCCGCGGCACTTTCCTTAGTTACCATGGACCGACTTTGATTAAATTTGGTATATGAGCTCCATTTGGGATCTAGGTGTGCCACGAAGTTTTTGCTTGATGTCAGTCACTTCTAAGGATTGAAAAATTAAGGCTGAAATGTTCAAAATGTCCTGCCTCAAAAAAATTTGATGTAAAGGTATTGTTATTCCATCAATTTAAGATAGTATTGAATTTTTGGAATTTTCAGAGACCACGCGGAGCCACGTAGGACAAACGTTCGCTCCCTACGCGAATTTAAGGGTTGGACCTACTATAAATCAGAAACACGAGTGTGAATCGCAAAAGAGGCCTGATCCCCGTTCAAATTTTAGCTGACCGAAATGCGATCGATGTTTTTTTTTCAACTTGGTTGGTGGTAACAATGGCAAAGCCGTGTTCTTTGCAGACGAGTGATCTAAATAGAAAAATAATAAACTTTTGTGTAATCATTTGCAGCGTTTTTGATAGAGGAGAAGAATTAAGCAAAAACTCCTAAGCTAATGAAAATGCGGATTTAACTTACCGTAGCTGTCTCAAAGGTTTTTTCTGGAGTAGTACCGCCACCACCTACTATAATGTAGGACTTAGTCGAGAGACTAAGTGAATAAATCATTGAAATGAAATGAAGTTATGATAATAAGAATGAAGTTACGTTAATCGATGATTTGCAAGATTTCGGGTCACATTACAAAAGTGGCAGAAGAATAAATTATTTTTACTTTTCAAGGATTCCCTCCAAAATCAAAATTTCCACTCCCGTTTTACGTTTTAGACCATACTGAACAATTTTGGTTCCGTGTCTGTCTGTCAGTTGGTTTGTGAGTCCGCAAATCCTAGTAACGGGCTGGAAGAATTGAACTTCAAATCGTCATTTGCTGACCCTTGTTTTTAGAATCTGGAAAAGGGGGAGACAGAATCTTATTGACTGTCTCTGCAGACGATTTGATCATCGCCTCAGTAAACGAAAACGTCTGCCAAGTGGGTGTGGCTCATAGCTTCCTCGTATCCACAACCCGATTGTATAGGAGATGCGATGCAGAGTTGTTAATCTCAAAACATCAATCTCTAAGTACCTTCCACTACCCTCTTAAGGGACCATACATTGTTGGAAAATGTAGAAGTTAGGGCTGTTACAAGGATTTCACGTTTACGCATGCGCATTTAAAATATATTCAATTTGACGACCACGATTTTCATAGGGAACCTTCTACACGCCAATCTGCATAATCCCTGAAAATTTCATCGAAATCAGATGGGAATTGTAGAAGTTATGGCTGTGGCAAGGAATTCATGGCAGACACAGACACGGAACCAAATTTGTTCAGGAAGGTCTGAAACGTAGAGTGCGAGTGGAAATTTTGATTTTGGAGAACGTTTTTTTTCAACCTTGAAAAGTGAAAATAAAGCTTCCGCTACCTTGGTAGACTCGGAAGCAATGGTCCATTCATGCAGCATGAGTTGATGAGCGAATTTTCATAGAAATCTGGTATGGTTGAAGACTATTTTTCGAAAAAGTCCATTCTAAAAATTTTGAATTTCAATAGCTTCATTTTTTTTAAAATTCGCTAAAAGGTTGAAATATTGAAACAAAATCTGACGAAAACGTTTGAGATGCAGGACATTGGATCTTTGAAATATTGCTTAGGCATAGCATTTTCGAGGAACAAAAACAACGTTGTCATAATGAGCCAAAGTAAATACTCCGACAAATTATCGGAAAGAATCAAAATGGAACACCAAGGATTTGCAATGGTTGTGTTGTTGAGTCCCTGGATGGTTCCCTAGTAATGTCATCGTCATCTGATGATCAAATTTGGAGGTTAGTGTTACGTACTTGGATGTTTTGGTTATCTACCATGCATCGGACCATATGTACAATGGCGTTATGGATAGGAGGAAGCTATGTGCCACCAATTGGCAGACTTTTCTTGCTTTCGCGATCCAGTTATTTCAAATTTTGGTGAATTTGAGATTACTCTGGTTCCTTGTAATTTGTTTACTCCAGAAATGCTCATAAGCTCCATAGAGAATAGCCAAGGCAACAAATGTAATAAAAATGTAAATTTCCAGTCGCCACTTTCCCGCAATTAAAAAAAGTTTATATCTAATTCTTCAGAGCCAAAATCAAAGTAATCCACTCGGCTTTTTTGGTGTTCTGAAAATTTGAAAAATGTATTTAGGTGGTGTATGAACTTACAATAGTGACGACATACAAATTTCCACGTCGAAGAGGAAAGTGAAGGAGGCGTTGACAGTTGGAAATTGAGGCCTGGGCAGCGTACACAAGGTTTTGTCTTGAAACGCTTATTATTTTTCTTTATTCACCCCCTTCTTAGCTCTATTCTGGCGACACGCAGTACACTACTAAATGGATACGAGTTTTTGTAATGCATCATTAGAATTACCAGAATATGCACTTTCTCGTTATGACCCCCATAAAATTCAACATTTTTGAAATTCCGTCGACGGACTTACTATAACATATTATTGGGGGGTCCGCATAGCCGTGCTCGTTCGCCGACGCGTTTCTGGGTCCGAGACACAAACCGATCCTTGTGGGAAGATCGTGCGTTCAAATCTCAGGTGCCGGGCGCGTTTTCGAGCGTTCTCGCCGCCCCCCTCGTCACAACCCAAGGCGGTGAGGCAATGGGAAGCCATGAGTGAAATCATAGAACGAATGGGGTATTTCAGTCAATTAAAAAAAAAATCAAAAGAAGGGGGGGTCACGAATAACGATAATCGGGTCTGTTCGTTGAGAAAATGTTTGAAGAAATTAGGGAAGCTAATGAAAGTTGAAGATTTGAATGATGTGACGTATTAACTTGCTGACCTTGGATCGAGACATTCCACTAATCCCGTGCGGTCTCGAACGCCTCGTGGCCTTGGATACTACAAAATACTACGCACACACCCCCGCGGCGTAGTGTGTGTGCGTTCATGGAGACCCGCCTTTTTTTCAAACGTGTCATCTCTTTAATTAATTTTTCTACCACATGTTATAGTACCAATGGGCAAAAAGTTGGAGTATAGAGGTTTTTAATGGTGCTGAATCCAAATTTGAGGTTAAAAACCTGAATTTCCGACCCACCGAAATACACCATTCTGATCTTCCCTTCGGAAGACAGCTGATGACGTCCGCAACGCGAGGAATGGCAGTCGGACGAAAATTCAACCTGAAATGGTTGTTTACTTTACTTTTACTCTAGCATATAATTATAAATCTGAGTCGAATTGAACCATCCATGCAACTCACTCTTTATATTCACGTAGACAATAAGATTTTGACCCCTCCTCCGACATGCACTGTGATAATTCAACAAGCTATATAGGTATGCCACCAAAGATGCTACTAAGGATAACTGATAATGATACCTATTGGGCGGTGAAGTTTCACACTTCCCACACGTGGGACTGTCTCGTTTCATGAGAATGAGCATGACGAAGAAGATCGTGGAGATGGAGATCTAATGTGGTCTCAGGTCGTGTGGTGAGCTGACGACTTGCTGGTGAGCTGATGTAAGGATTAAACGGGTCTGTTATAGCCGCCATAAAACAATTAGCACAGGCGGCGCGGGTCCACATCAAACACATCAACTATCCACCTTGCTGCCTTGTAACGGGTTTTAAACCTTATTCATTCGGTCAAGTCAGCTCCGTTGAGTTGGTTTCGAAACAACACTTTCTTGATCTCCTACATTCCTACCACAGAATTGAGAAGCTCATCTAAACAGCCCAAACCGTAGAATGTACATTATGAGTTGCAGCTGCAGGGTTGACCTCACACAATCACTAGGTATACATGCATGTTAATATAGTTTTTATAAGCTTATTAATGTAGGGAGAAGGGTCTCTGTGAACAAAGAATGACGATAAGTACTACAGCATTTCTAAGTTGGAGGAGATGTTTAATTGTTCTTTTTAGGACGTCCCACTGTAAGACTTGGGCGTCCTTATGCATTTGATCTGGGGTAAAGTTGGACAACACTCAACAGAAGAAATAACTACACGCTAATCCGTTTTAGACCATTCTGAATCCAAATCCAAGAAAAAAACCATAAGTGTATGTCTGTCTGTGTGACAAAATCTTGTGTCGTCTGCCCAGGCTTTAGTTTTCAACCGATTTTCGTGGTTCTTTTTTTATTCGACGCGAAAAACTATCTAGTTGTGCACTACGTCACCGGAATTTTGAATTTTGCCTTTTAAGGTGGGGAAAGGAGGGTTAATGATTAAAAAACGTGCGTTTGCGGGCATAATCTGGTAAACTCTGCCCAGGCCTCAATTTCCTACTGATTTGCGTGTTTCTGTTTTGTTCTACTCAAAGATTGCACACAATTTCACCAGAGTATCAAAATTACCATGGGAAGGGGGCGAGTCGGGGATAATATTCACAAAATATCCGATTTTTCAATATTTCGGCCAGACTGGCACCATTGTGGGGGGGGGGGGGGGGGGTGAACTCGAATTCGCGTGTTGGGTGTCGTAGATCATGGATTTTCAAAAGCTCTTCAAATTCGATGCTCCCATACCGCCAGAAACGTTATGGAGGATAAGAAGGATGTGAGGGGGGGGGGGAGACCAATATTTATTGCCTGAAATACTAAATAAATTACATCGAGTGAAACAGTTTTATCTCTTACCAACTGGTTTAAATTGATCTACTGCTTACCCAGTGGGACGTCCCCTGGAATGCATGCATTACTTAACAATATGTTTATTGGTGAAATTTTATTTTGTTTTTGTTTATTAATAGACTCGTTTGATACATTTATAATTCTCTTGTACATAGGTACTTCTTCGTTGCTTCCATTCCTGAAATCTGCTTCTTTTCGAAGATCTTGGGCACTCATAAAAATGGCTGGCATTCCCAACAACGTGGACGGAATTACCCAATGTGTTGGAGAATGCCAGCCATACCTACTTTTTGGGTTTTGGATCTCCACATCATTGTAACTTGATTATAGCTAAAAAAAACTTTGCTGAATTCTGAAAGTGCATTAAATTTGGGAAACAAGTATGAAAAAATCAAATCGATATCCCATTTTTTCCAGAAGGAACGTCACAAAGATAGGTGGCTGCCTTTCCTCTATTCTCCCCTATCAGGGGTTTTGCTATTTTTTTTCTATTTGCTATCATTTTCGGCTTAAAAACTATTTTGTTACTCCCACGAAGGACAGCGTGACATATGCGTCAGAGCTGACAGATCTCCTTATGCCGGCTTTCTGCCCGTGCATGCTGTGTTATGTTCAAATCAACCTTTCTGGCTTGCTCAGAGGGGTTCTTTTGATCATTTGAGTGCCAGAATTCATCAAGAAAACCTGTGGATAGTGCGTAGTTTTCATTCTGAAAAGTGTTGTACTTCAACCATGGAATTGTAGCAAGTTGAATATCATTACATTACATTGGTCTAGTGGTAATTTCTGTCCAAATTTCTTCACTCCGATAGTTTCAACAATCATTCCATTAGGCAGTGTCGATTTTTTCAAGTTATTCCTCAATTTAAAACCATGTAAAGACGATTGTTACACATGTGTCACGCTCGTCCTTCACAGGAGGTTTTATTGACATCAACTTATTTCGAAAAATTGGTAATTATAGGGTTCCGGTTGAGTTTTCAGGTCCCAAAATGACTTTATGTTGAAAATTTCCGAGGGTAATAATTTCTTGTGTTACTTGGGAGCATTTTCCTTTTCTAGACTGGTACCTATTGCATACCTTCTTTTTCGTCAATTTTCATCAATTTTTCGTTTGCTGGATCAATTTACGCCTTTAGGATGGGGTGACCGTCGCAAAAATCGCGCATATTCTTGAGAAAGAAACTGAAGGAATACTTGGGGAAGGACTAGAAGTGAATCAATTTGGTAGCGATCAATAATGAGTGGCACTTGTACAGGAAAACAGGGCGAAAATTTACGAAGCTGCAATTCAAGAGAGACCTAACGCGCATTTATCTCAACAAATACAAAATACCTTTCAAAAACAGACCCTATTCTGCTGGTGGCACCTACATGAAAACGAAGAGAACTAAGCGAGTCCTCCATAATATCGGAATTGATGGAAAAAATCACGTCTTCGATTCAAAACTGAAGGAGGTGGGATACTCGCGCAGTTTTCACTATGTGCGTAAAGTGCATGGATGTGCATCCATGGCATCGTCAAATTCAACACCAAACAATTATGTTCCTGTGTCGGCTGGGATCCTCAACTACGAGTAGTATGCGTGACGCATATTTCACATCTGTTTCTGGTGACTGTGGTGGGGGAGGAATTTTTCCTATATTTTTCCGGGCTTTATCTATTACAAATAGATGAGAATGATGCGGGAAAAATTATTTTCAACGTGGCTTTTATAGTTCGTTTCAAATATCAAATCAAATGTCAAATATCGTGGGTTAATTCAAATTTTACACAAACCGGTCGGAGGTTTACGACTTTCCCTCATGCTAGAACACAATCCCACCAGAGTACAATCTCTCTCTACCAGAATCCCGTAAATTATGTTTTACTAGCTGGAAAGCCTGCTAAAAGCAGACAAAAACAAGTCGCAGATATGTGAAATCAAAATTATATCATCAAAATCACCAAAATTATTTATAATCACGTAATTTATTAAATTAGAAAAATTTTGATGTCACGGTCTGGAATCGAGCCCTGGATTCGATCGGCGACATACACGTACGGTTGGCGTTTTATGTATATAGATGTTTTATTATCGTACTATCCCACGAGACAACAATTCACAACTAAAATGTCTAAACCACATGAATAAGCGAGCCAAACGAGCTGACTCTCTTAAAACGTTCTATTCTGTGCTAATTATAGATATTGACCGATGTGCGTTATAATTCAACACAACATGAAGAACCCGAGTTAGGTTATGGTTGTAATTCAAATAACGCTACCCCGTGACACGTATGGACGAAGTAATTAGGAGCAGAAATATTCAATCTTCCCCACTCTCTACTGTGAGATTCCACAAACACGAACTGCCCGTTTTCGGCATGCAGTAATAAATACAAACCCCTCAGTAATCTATATGATAATACGGCGGCGCAATGAAATGCTCTCTTAGCCAAACAACGCTGACTTGATCTGTTTGCAGTGTTCGTATTGGCGTAAAAAAGAGGGGAACTGGAAGGATTTGGGGAACTCAGGAAGCCGAGCGACAGCTCACTGCCGTGTCGAGATGTGTAGTGGAGCCATCTCGCTCCGCTGGACATCAATAACATGCAATTCAAATATTAGTTTTGCGGGCGCATCAGTGTCTCCCCTCCGCTCTGTTTGATCAAGCTCCGTGATTCATTGGTACTGTCCAATTATTCGGGGTCCCTCGACCTCACCCCAGGATCAAACGTTGCATTGTGTTTTCTCTTGGTCCCTAATTTGGTGAAGTCAATCCGGGGGATTATCGAGGAGTTGAAAATCACTTGAGACGATGAATGAAAACGACGCAGTCTCGTATGTGGCCTTAGCTTTGTTCCACCCGCACGTTTCGGATGGAAATATTTATTAACCTATTTTGGTCTGGCGTAACATATATGTCAATCCATCATTTGAAACACTGTGTGTATGTGCAATTGTCAACGAATTAAACTTAATAAAAAGAAGGAACAAAAGAATTGTCAACAAATTAAACTAATACAATGAAGAAACAAAAGACGACAACACTAACAATGTATTGTACATAATAAGCACTACAACTATCACTCAGCTATACTTCATACCTAAGACTTTCTTGAAAAATTCGTCAAAGTTGTAATGTATTAAGAATTTGCTGAGATAGGCTCTGAATGAACTAAGAGCTGCACTTTGAAGTTTCAAAGGGAGAGCGTTAAAAAATTTAATGTCTCACCAGGTGTTACCATTACATGTGGACTTTAAACGATGGAAAGGAAGACAAAAGTCTAGCCTATGCCGTATAGGATAAGCATGAGCAGGGTAGGCGTAACATTTAGCATTTCTCCTGATATAACAGAGGCATTCCAAAATGTAGGCAGATGGGATGGTTAAAAGACCTAGTTGCTTGTAGGCCGCCCTACTTCTTCTCGTCATCTCGATATTTCAAGTTAGCAACCACTTAAACGGCTTTCCTTTGGCACCCAAAGATGGCAGATGAAGCAAGAGAATGGCCCCAACAAAGAATGGCATATACCGCCCTACTTTGGAAAACTGCATGAAAAGCTGCCAATACAGCAGACTCTCACAGCCTATCGGAAAGGCGCCTCAGGAGAAAGGTGTATTTAATGCGATTTCCAGTTCAGCTTTGGAACTAAACTGGTCAAATCCCTCAACCCGAAGTGCATGACTAGCTATGTCACAGCTACAAGACATGTTGCGTTCTGCGTGTCCGTCTTTCATATCAGACTTATGTGAAATCATTATTTACTTTACTTACTCTGGATGGTTGTTCTACCACAATGCTGCAATTTTTGTACATTCTCTTTTTTTCCCCCTTTATTGCTGGCGTGGGTGTACTCCCACGTCACCAAAAAAACACAGATTACAAGTTATTACATATAATATTACAATGCTATATTGCTAAAATCAAATGTTCTTTTCTGTCTATGATGAAAATTCCAGTATCATGGCGTAATTGTCTTAGTCCTCTTTCAATAGCGACGTTATTTGGGTGCTGAAGTCGTGGGATCACAGTACGAACCTCTTCGTATTTCCTGCACGCTATCAAAATGTGGTCTACATCTTCCAAAATCTCGCATTCATCGCAGAGTTGTGTTCTGGCATATTTGTAAAGGAAAAGTGTTCTGTTGAACAGACCCGACCAGTTCTGAGGCGGATAAGCGTTGTAAGTTTGTGTCTACTGAGCTGCCACTGTTTGAACGAAGGGTTGACTGTTACAGTCGGCGTCACCTCGAAATGAAAACTTTCCTTTTCAAGTAAAGTTTTTTCGTACTCGTAATTGCCATTCGCCAATTAACTTCAATTTACTGAGATTTTCCAAATCTTTGTCAACGATTTTTGACGTGACAACGTCTTATAAATTGGTTTGCCGGGTGACACTTCAAGAAAGCCGGGTGACACTTCAAGAAACTGCTCCGCTCACGTTATGCGCTCACAATGAGAGCGAGTGAGAGGCACGCGTCCCTTTCACTTCTCTCGCTCTTTCTCTCTTCCGCCTAAGAGCGAGAGAGACAGAGCGAGAGAGATAGGCATACACACCGGTTCATGTCTTGCGCTTCTATTTAGGCGCCTGCATACAATTTTTTATTATAATAAAAAAATTTATTATAATAATAATATTATCCTTCTTCCTACTATACGAATGAATATTAACATTAAAATTATTTTACCACTCAAAGTCGTTGTCACGTAATAAAACTTTTGCCCGTATACCGACTTTACAGGCAACCAATTAATTTTTTTTGTTCAAGTTTAGAGATTTAGGAGAATGCAGTACCTATCTCTTCTTGCCGAATCAGGAGGATACAGTACAAATTGGTATTAAATGAATGGGGTTAGTTCCGCTAGTTATTACAATACAATTATTATCTACGTACCGTATTGGAGAATCCGTCGTAACCAGCAAGTCGAGTACAGGAGGCGAGCGCTTTCGATGTAAGGACATCATCTTCAGGCCATCGAGAGAGTACTAAAGTTTGTCAGTCAGTCGTCCTATTTATATAGTCTGAGTGAAAGGGAGGTGAAAGGATCAGAAAGGAAAGGGGGCCACCTAGTAACAAGACCACGTGGTGAAAGGTTGTTTGCCTGTCATGTCAAGTGAAAGGGAGAGATAAAACTAATCTTATTAGCTAATTGTACATTCACCACATGGTGACCAGGTGGTCTTCTATTCTAAACTATGAATATATTATAAACTAGCTTATATAACTAATTTATTGCTAAAATTATTAACTTGTATCTATATCTATTTCTAACTTCTGGATTCTCCAATACGGTACGTAGATAATGACAGTACCAAATTATTCATCCTTTTCAAATCTATGCAATCCTCTGTAACTTATTTTGCATATAAATGCACATTTTGAGGTAAATGCACGTAAAAAGAATAATTACTGAAAATTAACTGCATATTTTCGTCTTTTTATCTTTTTATAAAGTTTCAGCTAATATTCACCAGCATATTTTTTTCCTGCAAATGAAAGCAGATTTTGGGGATTACTGGTTGAAACTGCCATATTTTTAAGAGATTACAGCAGATTATTAATTTGTATTTGATATCCATTTTTGTGGCTAATTTCCTCCCTATTTTTGCATACAATAGGTATGATTTATTAGTGCATAAAAATAATCTCCCTGGTCACATTCAATACTCTTCTAATTTTTGTTCAATTCAAGTTTCTTTGTGTATTTCCTAACACTGCATTCGAAGACATTTCCAATTTTCTTCACAGATATCTACCTATATGATTACCAAGCTGAATTAGATGTTTTTTCTTCTCTTTTGACCAAAAATAGTAAGTATTACTTTTTGTTTGCCCCCCAAATCTGTTTTAGAGATCTTCAGATGTTGTATGATGTGCTTCTTATAATGGACCTAAGGAACAAGACTAGATGGCTGCAATTTACCAAAAATATGACTACCAAAAAAATTATTGTAGAATAAATAAAATGAGAAAATGGATTAATAAAAGAAGAATTTGGTTCTTGTCAGTCGTCTCATTAAAAGGGTATCAGGTTTCCATTTATTTAAAGTAGTAGGAATTTTCATATTAAATTTTTTTTAGAATCAAATATGGACCAACCGTTCGTATCTCATTTTTTTCTGAAATAATAAAGTATTTCGATGTAGCTAAGTGGAAACTTTGTCTCAATAAGTTCGATTTTCACAATAATTGTAAAAAGATTGATTTTATAGAAGTTACTGTTGGTGTACCCAGTTCGTAATTGAATCCTGGGTTTTAAATTCAATTGTCGTAGTAATCTGTGTTTTCAATTATAAACCTGCGGAATTTTACAGGTTTACAAAACTCAAAATTGAGCGAAACCCAAATGTACCGATTTGGAATCGTATCATCCAATAGTATCGATATTTACTACTATTTTACTACTGATCCAGAAGGTGATCCAATCCACGTGAATTACTCGTATTGGAATAAAATCGAAGAAAACTCGAATGGGAGAGGCAAGGGATAAGAAACGATATACTCTTGTTTGCGTAAATGATAGATAACTATTTTATTGATATATTTCACAACACATACTTGAGGCACTCTGAATTGTGCACTACAACAATAAACGGTAGGTACCAAGAGAATAAAGGTACCACTCGTCAGAGAATATTTTTAGTAGTGGTTTTAGCTACCAATTCTAGCATAATTCCAACACTGAAAAATCCTCAGAAAGTGACTAATAACTTTACACATTGTACATAATGAGTACCAAATGTACATAAACCACTGCTTAATAGGTAGGTACCAAAGAACACGTGCTTTATATAAGGTATGATTAGGTTAGAGTATATTTATAATATATACACGCATAAGTTAAGTACATAACAAAATAAATAAAGAATGTAACGAATTGATATCGAATTTTGTTTATTCTTAATCTTTCCCCACTATTCCCAATAACAATCAATTCATAAACATTATACAAAAATTGCTTTTTTTAAAGTCACTCCTTGGATTATCTGCGAAACTACGTTTTCTAAAATTCTACGATAGAGAAAAATACAGTTCAAACAAACCACTACAGCCAGTTTGAGAAATCATCGTGCCATTCGATCACGAATAACTGCGGGGGATTTTCGATGTGGTGTCGACTTGTTTTATACGCAATTTCCATCGTGTTTTTTCGAAACTCATCCTTTTCATCATCAGGTTTCCCAGTGGGAGTGAACGACTTCGACTCTTCGTTATGGTTAGACAAATAATGAAAAAAAAAAAGTTGGTTGTTCAGCAATGCATCACATGAATAAAAAATGGGAATTGAATATAGCATTATCCACAATTCCATAAGGAAAATTTGAATTTGCAAATGAATGAGAAAAACGTATCCTGTTTAGATAGAATTCATCGTCATAATAATCAGCAGATTTAGGAAAATAAGGTATTAACTCTCGGGAGAAATTCCGTTATAACTAAGTTGTAACAAACCTGAGATCTACTCACAGTTCGTAGCAATAAGTTTACCTACCTATGAATTTTCCGTTGAACAGCGCTCCACTACCTTGTAATATTGGCAATATCACAGAACTATCTCGGTGTGGTTAGAAAGTAGACTTGTCATACTAGACTAAACTGAATGAAGGTGTACATATGATGAGCCCGTTATTGTTCCATGAGGTGAGTAAAAATGAACAGTTGGAAGTAAAGACGGTTTGTGATAAGATATTCTTGTAACGTTTGCATCTTAATTATCTTTCTATTGGTTGGAGAGAGCTGGGAATATGTTGAAAATAAGGAGAAAAATTGTCGCCAGTGGGCTGTGGCCAGTCTGCTTCCTCACTTGGGCTGCTCACCACCGAATGGTACTCGCTCAGAATAAAACTATATCTGCACAAAATTGAGGATTGCTCTCAAGAATAGTAGAAAAACAGTAACTGCGTGGGGCGAAGAGAGGAAGGGGATGCCAAGAAACCGTTCATGCCGAACCACACACCGTTCGAGCTGAGCAATATTCATCAGCATCAATCTCCTGGTCGATTGACCCAGAAATAAAGATGAGAGGTATCAGACGGTTTATGAGCCCATGAGTTATTTAATGATATTTAATCGATGATTTAATTAAAGTGTGTTTTTATTCATTAATCAAACACACTTGAGCTTGTTTAACTGAGTAATAAGTATCATTCGCTGTTCCGTGCAACCAAAATTCTAACGAAATCACATACATCAACCCCCCCGTCAAAAACGGATCGAGCAGGGTATCGTTACAGGAGCAAGAAGCAAATCTGTTCGCCGGCTTACTTGAAGACCCACAAGGATATGAACTCCGCAGCTACCTCTGAGAACCAATTCTACGGAAGTTTTCCATCACCTCCATACATTAAATTTCAATCAAGCAAGTACAACAGGCAATAAGGAGATCCTCGGGTCGCAAGGCACCTAGAAATGACTTGATTGTAACCACACTCTTGAAGAAAGCTCCAACAAAACGGTTTGCACTCCTCGTACGAATATGGACGCTGCACAATGTACGAGTAAAAAATTGAGACATGATGTAATATGCATGGTTCCAAAGCCTAAACCAGAGCACGAACCAACGTCATCCAGGGTGATCAGCTTATTACCGGTGATATCCAAAGGCTTTTAACGTCTAGTTTCACCCTATGTACGGACTTACATGTTTCATCTCATACCAGACGAGCAATTTGGCTTCAGAGAATCACATTCCTGCCAGCTGTAACTTCAAGGGTTCTATGTTGATCTAAGACCTGGACTCCAAAAGAAGAATGTATGCTGCGCAGCATATTTTGACACAGAACAGGCCTTTGACACCAGTGGGGACTACTCTTCAAGTTGCAGCCATTCCTCACCAACAACCTTCATTCGCTCCTCAAACATTACCGTCCATGCCGAGCCGCGCATCATCCGACCCTGAGCCGAGCAGTATTCATGTTCGGGCCGACGCCCACAGATCACTTTGGAAGAAGCTCACGTGGGAGATGTGCTTAAGAGTTGATGCGGCCTTTTACACAATAGTTGGTCTGTTCAGAACCCAATAACTCAGAATCCCACCGGACAGAAAGAAAACTGCGAGTGAGTAACACAGAGGTGTCAAGAAACCACATTGGTTCGAGTCAAGCTTGTTCGTGTTCAAATCGACTTCCACACTCGAGCGGTTCGGAGGAAGCTTATGCGTCTATCTAGACCATAGATAATCAGATTATAGATCAGATAGATAGATTCTGATCTTTATAGGATTTTGCACGGTTGTTTCGACGGTCCATATATTCATTCGTACCGAATATGAAACGAAATCTACGAAGAGATCAATTTCAATAAGAGGGTTTTATTAATTCAATTTAGAAGAAGTAAAGGATCGAATGAACGCTGAGATTGAAAGTATAAATGGAGGTAACCAATATGAGGCGCGGATGCCCGGCCACGAGTTTGACCTTTTATACAGTTTACAAGCCTCTTCCTCGTCTGGGCCCAGCGAGAGGCTCAGCTTCGAACCAACCCGCAAACGGAGTGTCTGCAGGAAATTATACACCGTTTCTCTTACTATTACGGCCTCTCTTGTGCTTCGAGACGTTACCGGTGCTGTTTGACAGAGCGCGGCACATTGGAGTGGTTCTTGAACCTCACGAAAATCCGAAATATCTAGGAATGATTGTACACCGTTCATTGTCTCTATCAATGCATGATTACCCCAATCAAACAACAGCATACAATGTAACTAAACTTTACTGGTCTTGATGAAAATCAACAAATTGCGCTAGCTAAATACAAACAACAAAAAGGTTTGCCAAGTGAGTGTGACACAACTCCCTTCTTGTCCATAACAAGATTGTATAGATGATTTGATACACTTAGGAACTCATCAAAACATCGATTCCCTCTATCCTCCAAGTTTGAGCAAAATCAAACGAGTAGCGAGAAATTGAAAGAAGACTGTATACGACTCAAACCACACACCACACTATCCCTAGCCATTTTAGCGCTATGTGGAAGTTGGCCGCACGACTAGAATTTTAACGTTTTTGTGACCTTGAGCCACCATCTCCCAAAAATGTAATCGAAGTCGGATGAAAAGTGTAGAAGTAACGCTCATTAGTAGGGTTCAACAATTGCGTGTACTAAGAGATTGTTGACAAATAGAAGGTGATAAAACTCATAGGGGACCATCTAAACTCTAACATGCACAAACCTTGAAAATATCGAATTCGGACTTGAAGCCGTACACGGAACCGAAATTGATCGAGGAGGCAAATTGGAGAATTTTTTCACCATCCAAAATTTAGAACAATACTTCCGCTATCTTAAATGGGCAACCATTGATTCTAGCAATGTCAACCTTACATTATGTTTACTTTTTATGTAGAGCCCATAATATGAAACAAATAATTTAGCTCCAACAATACAATTGAGATAAATTCATAAATTACTATCCTTTATGCTCAGAATTGGAGGGTAGTTTAGAACTAACTGATGTTCGCCTAGGAATTTCAACGTTATCGGTAGCAACTGTACACTGTTTTTATGTATTTGATTGTTCTTCACGGGGAAGCAATGTGCTACTCTCATTTGGCCTTTCTAGTGAGAATCTAACGTATTAATGTTACTTATTGTTAATGGGGTTTCTTTCCCTTCAAAAATAATCGTGATGGAGTTGATAGTTCTTTCCAATCGGGATTTGTTGGAACTGATTGAAACCTTTTGCCTCCTAAATAAACAGATGTACCAATAAATAGAGTTGATACGAACTTATCCAATTGGGATATTCAATTTGGGCCAATTTACTCACTGTATGAAAAGACTGTCAGGATGGTACTTGGCTGTTCAGCTTGATGATGTTCCAGACCTCCTACACAACAGAAACAAGGGCCATACATCTTCTAGAATGAGATGTAGGTACACCTCGAAGACGTTGCAAATCGGCTATTAGATGACAATAAAGAACATTTTGCCAAAAAGGTGGAAATATTCAATTTAACAAGCCATCAACCACCCGACAACGCTGTCCACGTAACTTATCAAACGACATTCAACGATGGATGGAGGAAGCATCAAAGCAGCTGTTTAAACGATGAAAGTACAACAAACGAATATTGCTCACTGAGAAAAATAAAGCTCACTGGATTCTAAGGGACAATAAAATTATCCTGGACGGGAGTGCTCTTTGAATCAGTCATTCTCTCTTTCCCAAACACGAAACAAGGAGGTCACAATTTTAAAAATAATAAGTGGCAATTTATTTCAACACAAGATATTTCCAAAGGTGAATATTGCTTTGAAGCATTTGCACTAGTTGTAACTGGCGAAGGTGAACTATGTTTTTGTTATTATTATGTTTTTGTTATTATTTTCTACATCATCAATTCACCTTTATTCACATGAGAAGTCTGGATGAAGTGTGGGAAGATCAACGGCACCAAATAGATAACAAACAATCCAAACACTCTATTTACGTATGTTTTGAAGTTATGAGTGAGGTCCGAGGACCAGACAAAGAAATGTGTTTAGAGTTTACGACACTGTCGATAACATGTAGATAAGTTGTTATAGAGGATGTGTCCATTGTGATACTTACGGATCTTCAAATGAGCTCTGACTTCATAAGTACAGGTTTTAGGTGATATCGCGTGAAAAAACGGTTCTAAAGGAGTGGAGCGCTTTTCGAGGAATATCTACGCAAAATGTTAGTGTTGACAAAACACATGATTCACGCTTGTGCAGCAAAATAACACATTCCGAAATCAGTTTGATTCAACTGAGTAACAGGTACCTAATTTATCACAATTCACATCAACAGCAGAGAAAAATGTATTAGTTATGGCACTCAAAATGAACCCAAGTTGTGTAAGGGGAGAAGGAAAAAATTGACGAACCTGCATCATTAAAATACTTGCGTAAAATTTGGAAGTTATGAATCGTTTCATAATACCGATTTTATACATGACAATTTTCGTTTACAAGTACATACGCATTGAACATCAATTATAAAACGTGTTTGAATGGATCACATAAAGGCCATACCAAAAGTGCGGTATTTTTATTCTTAGGAACAATATTTTCTACATATTCATCAAGTTTAACTCAGAGCTCACGATAACCATCAGAACATGACTTTCAGTTTTGAGCACCAACTCAACACTAAAGTTGGTATTATTTCCCTGTTTCTAGTTTCACGGGTTGAATTCCGAAAAATTGCAGAAATAGCACTCGTGATACAGCCTTAAATTACCTACGATGATATACACCAGACGGGACCGGAATAGTACCAAGTATTATAATGATGCAGGAAGGTAAAATTCAAAAATTCATAAATTCACTTTACAAAGACAAAACTCCCAAGGAAGTGGAAAAACAAACGTACATAAATACTGATTAAGTACGAACAAAACACAATAACTATTCAACAGACAGCGTCCTTCAATCCAAGAGTGAATTGAACATTCGATGTTCTATTCGGAATTATAAAACGAAAAAAGTGAATTAAGGTGAATATGAATAATAATGCGTTTTTTGTGTGAGAATAGTCAAGAAATGTCCACTAGGAACCAATATAGGACAATCACATACAAGCGTTTACAACGTCCCGACAGAGTGAACAGTCCCTCGAAGCTGACTTGTTAATCCTGGATTGGTTTCAATATCATTTATTCTTCGTTTATAAAGGGTTTACGTAGCAAACACTAAAGAAAATCTCCCTTTGTAATTTCTTATTTACACTAGTATTTATAAACTAATAACTTCCGGGTGCTTGTTCTTGTTGGAAAACAGGAAGAGTTCCTTGACGAACGTGAGGAAATTTCTAGTGAAATCATATTATTTACACTTCTGCGACAAATCTTGTGGCCTGAAAATGAGAAAAAAATGGAATATTGTAGAATCAGCTGCACGGAAAACAACATAGCAGGGTAGAAAGAGATCATGAAGACATGTGCACTATCACGATAGTGTTCAAAGTGGGAATTATCACATTTTGCTCGGGTTGGGTGACAAATACAGTGCATCAATGATCGGGAATCAACAAATGAGTGTTGGATGGTGACAGGTTCTCAGAGGGAATTTAGGGTTTATCTCTAGCAGGTGGGGGGTCTAGGTATCTGAGATATTTTAGTGGTCAGGGGGGAATGATTTACAGCAAGTAAACGACTCCCAACAACATCAGGGTCACATGGCGCGGGGTGTGACGCGGGAAAAGAGCCAAAAATTTACTTGAGTTAGTCATCTCGGCAGGAGTACTCCGTGGTATCACCACCCGCGTCCTACTCGGCTCATGCCTGAACTGGCAGTCGTTTTATAAGGACAATTCCCTTCATCAACCTCTCCATCATACCCCCCACCACTCAAAATTGGTTGGTTTACGTTTCAAGATACGTAGAATCCAAAAAGCGAATAAAAATTTTACCATCCGTCCGCCGTAAACGGCACTTTCCTTAGTTACCATGCACAGATTTTGATGAAATGTGGTATATGGGCTCCATTTGGGGTCTAGTTGTGCTCCGAAGCTTTTTTCTGGTGTCTGTCACTTCTAAGGGTTGAAATCTCCCTACCTCAAAAACTTTCGACATAAAGTTGTTTGTTTTTTCATCAATTTAAAATAGTATTGAAGTTTTAGAATCAAATGAGACCACCCAGAGCGGTAGGACCAACCGTTCGCTCCCTATGAGGACTTAAGGGTTGGACGATAAATCAGAAACACGAGAGTGAATCGCAAAAGAGGCCTAATCCCCGTTCAAATTTTAGCTGAACAAAATGCGATTGTTCCTTCGAGTTGTACTCAGTTTTGCGTCCTTAGCAACAAGTAATCATGTTTCCTAATGAAAACATCCACAACTGCTCTTCATTTCTTCGAATTGAGTGTAAAGCGTTTATTCCTTCAAATTAAAGTTGATAGAGAAGTAATGGTTGGTAGGTCAGTGAGTGATCGATACAGACAAATAACACCTTTGTGTTATAATTTGCAGCGTTTTTGGTTTATTGTTGAAAATAATGAACCTTTAGAATCGACCAAGAAGAAAAATTTTTTAACACCCCCTCAAAATTTGTTGGTTTACGTTTCAGGGTAGGTAGAATCAGAAAATCAAATAAAAATTTGGCCGTCCGTCCGCCGTCCGCGGCACTTTCCCCACTTAGCATTGACCGATTTTGATGAAATTTAGTATGTAGGCTCCATTTGGGGTCTAGTTGTGCCCCGAAGATTTTGGTTGATGTAGGTCGCTTCTAAGGGTTGAAAAATTAATTTTGAAAACGCCCTAACTCAAAAAATTTTGATATAAAGGTATTGTTTTTCCATAAATTTAAGATAGTATAGAATTTTAAAAAAATTTTGAGACCACGCGGAGCCCTGTAGGACAAACCGTTCGCTCCCTACAAGGATTTAAGGGTTGGACGTTGGATGAATCAGAAACACGAGTGTGAATCGCAACAGAGGCCGAATCTCAAATGTTAGCCTCTTCAAATCTCTTCAAATGTTAGCTGACCGAAATGCGATCGATGTTTTCCTTCTTGTTGTATGGTTGGTAGCTTTGCAGACGAGTGATCTATATAGAAAAATAATAAACCACTGTGTAATAATTTGCAGCTTTTTTTTTTTTTTTTTTTTTTGTTTATTTACATCTAGCTCGGGTTGGGTGATTTCGGATTGATAGTACATCTCAAATAATTGTTCAGGGATTTTAGGGGTCTAGCTCACTGAAGGGAATTTAGTGGGCTACCTCTCAGGAGTTTAGAGTTTAGAGGTTTAGTTCTCAGAGGGAAAAATTTTTGGAAATGAATCCACATCTGTGTCGGGAAAAAGTGACCAAGTTGATTTCCTCCAACGCGTAAGGTTATTACTTTTCCTAGAAGTTTCAGTAGCGGCTTACTGATTACCATCAGTAATCAGTAAGCATCACAGCAAAATATACTCATATTAGACCTTCGCGGGAGAAAAAGTGACGGCAGCTCAACTGAGGATGTGGAGGACTGGTAAGCCGTAATTTTTCAAGAAAAGGTTCCCTAACTACGCAAGCTAGAAAAAGTTGGTCGGAGCCTGGAGGATCGAGATTTATAGCCTGAGCAGACGAGCAATAAATTCCGTTCCAAATAAAAATTATAAATGGATTTCGCATTCTCCATAAATCTTGGAAGAGTGAGTCCTCTGAAGAAATGGGGGTGCCGGGTTTGTGCAACAAGGGCGAAACAGGAGTAAGAAAATAGAAAAGCAGAAATCCTTTAAAATGTTCGTCAGGTCTAGACGGGTTATAAGATTTGAGTAATGGACGCATATATCGATAAAAATAAGGTAAACAGAGGGAAGTCAATGGGGGAAGCATAACGGATAGGTGACGGGTAAACAACGGAAATAGACTATGAGGTTAAGTGGTAGCTCGAGAAGACCACCGTGGACGTCTGTTTATAAAGCTATTATTGGACCTGGCAGGGTTTTGGTATTGTCTGTTATTAATATCCAGCCCAAGAGAACCATATGGAGAAGATATGGACTATATATGCGATAGCCTCACAAAGGAGACGTCAACACGTCTCAATAACCACAGAGTTCCTGTGATGTTTTTGGTGGATCGGATGTGGAGATAACGAACACAGGCGTGCTCTCAGAATCTTACGCACCAGGTTTAATAGCATCTTGCGTACCTGTTCATCAGGTTCATTTGTGGATTAGTGAGGGGGGGATTATCAATCTAAAATTCGCGATGCGGATTTAGAATAAAATACCTATTTAACATAAACAAGGGCACAAGAAATCAAAACAATTTTCCAAAAATCAAAATCTTCCTTTTTGTGGGATTTTAGGTTTTTTGAAGAAATTTAGCTGGTCAATCTACTGACAGTAGTTCATCAATAATAGACAATAATAACCTTACATTCGAGTTTGATGACATTTTCGAGGATTGTACGCAATTGGCTACTTTGAGTTTTACCGCCCCGAACCAATGCATGATTCCGGCTGTTTTATTTTGCAAGTGTACTGAACGGTATCTCAGTGAGAGCTTACCGAAACGGTCTTATACGAAAAGAACGGAGATTAGGCCTCTCTTGCGATGCACACTCGTGTTTCTGATTCATCGTAAATCCGACTCCTCAGTTATCGTAGGGAGCGAACGGTTTGTCCTACAGGGCTCCGCGTGGTCTCTAAAAATTCTAAAATTTCAATACCACCTATCTTAAATTGGTGAAAAAACAAAACCTTTATTTCAAGAGTTTTCGAGCTAGGACACTCTTCAACATTTCAAACTGTAATTTTCACCCCTTAGAAGTGACTGAAAAGCTTCCCAAAAGCTTCGGGGCACAACTAGACCCTAAATGGAGCCCATATACTAGATTTCATCAAAATCGGTCCATGGTAACTAAGGAAAGTGCGGCGTACGGCGGACGGACGGAACATTTTTTATTCCGTTTTCAGATTCTACGTACCTTGAAACGTAAACCAACAAATCTGTCGCGCGAAAAACTACCCATCCGACTTGATGGAAATTTCAGAATTTTAGACTCTCTCCTACAATCCCCCTACGGTCCAGTCGGCAGGTACAAAATGAGGATCTTACCTGGACAAAACGCCAATAAAACTTTGCGATTTGGTTTGGGGAGGGTAGAGGGATCCGCGATATCGCCGTCGAGGACTCCATGCGAGCTTGGAGCAACCAATTAACCTCAAAATTTTGGCATTCTTTGTAATTTGGACTTTTTGCCGCAACAGAGCAAGTTTCGACAAGACCCCGTCTACATTTCTAAACCTGATCGAATTTCCTAGAGGGGTCTCCCTGCATCCAAGCATACAGCCAAGAAGTATTTGAATCTTGGTTATTTGTCTCAGTCTCTAAGTTTTGAGACGAAATATAGCAAACCCCGGAGGGTGAAATTTCACGATTTCAGCACTCACATTATCTGTCACGATTCGAAACCACTAACCCTACCTGAAGTTGGTGAGTCACGTGAATATACATACGCATATTCATGGTACATTCATCAGATCCCATAACCGGGATCAGTGAATTGTTAACCGATTCTGTCGAAACTTGGAAATGTGATTTTCTTCGAAAATTCGCTAAAACACTGATTGTGGTGCAACTTCGACATTTATGGTCCTGTCGACCTAGGTCTCATTCGCTTCATTGGTTTAGAAAAAATGCACTGAAATTTACTTGTATTTCATTTATTCATCGAATTAATCCTAATAATAATAAAGGTAAAGAAAGACAAACCCCAAATTTAAGAATTCGAATTTATTATAAAGGATTTAAAAATTCAGAATGTAGAAAAACAATGGGCAAAAACTTCAAAAATTGTCAAATTTTCGGGAAGTTCACTTGACTAGCACAAGTAACAATTGAATTGAACATATTCAGGTCAGATCAATCAATAAGAATTGAATCAACAACTTTACATGCTTGTTGATTCTTGTACGTTTAGTGGTTTAGTTGGTCATTGAGGTGGCATTCTTAGGAATTCGTATCATACCCCAGGGTCGGCTGATTACTAGTATTGAATATCAGTAAAAGTAGATCTGGTAAATTAGTAAAAAATAAAAATAATTAGTAAAAACTAAGTAAAATAGTAAATTTGGCACACTGGTACTGCTAACCCGACTTTCAATATCGAAACGCAATATCGGTGTCATGGGGAGCGAACGGTTTGTCCTACAAAGCTCAGGGTGGACTCATTCGATTCTAAAAATTCAACACTATTTTAAACTGATGAAAAAATAACCTTTATATCAAACGTTTTTGAGCTACGGCGTTTTGAAAATTTCAGCCCTTATTTTTCAACCCTCAGAAGTAACCGATATCAGACAAAAGCTTCGGGGCACAACTAGACCCTAAATGGAGCCCATATACTAAAGTTCATCAAATTTGGTCCATGGTTACTAATGAAGTGCGGGCACGGGGAACGGACGCAAAATGTATATTTGATTTTCCGATTCTACGTACCTTAAAACGTGAACCATTAAAGTTAGTGGGGGGGGGGGGGGGTCAACTTTTTTTCTTGGTCGATTCCAATGGTTCTGCATTTAAAATAATAAAACAACATAGGTAATCGTTTTAGGGGTTTCTACGGCACAGCTTTGATTTTCTCCAAAATACGCGAAATTGCTGTAAAGGAGGCTGAAATTCAACAGTGCTGTAATGGAATCTGAGACAGCGGGGTCCTCACTGACCGGCCTCATAAGAACAAAGAGAATCAGTACTCACCGTTATGGGCTTGACGTATCGTGTTGCAAACTGTCGTCGCTTTCGAGGTAGGTGACGTAGCTATCTGTCGAGTCCGGATGAACCATGTCGGTGTTGGGGCCCATGACTTCGTGTGGCGCGGGTCCCGCAGGCCCGTGTATGTCGTAGCCGTGCCCGTGGAGCTGCGAACAAGAAATAACGTCAACTCATTAGTGGGATGTGGGAGACCTCACGGACAATAAGGTACCGAATGCTACAGTTTTTGATTCCCCGTGGACCTTCACAACATCAGTGATTACGTTTTCCATCACTTGTTCAAATATGAACAATGAGTGGTAGTCCAATCACCAGGTGCCTAAAAGGGGTTGGGGATGCATAGCATGGAATTTTTCTCAACGGGTTTTTACATTATTTTGGGGTGCTGAACACGAATACGAAGCTTCCCAAACGTCATCTTCAAAAACGCAAAAATATCGAAATTTCGGCACTTTTTATCTTTTTTAATTTTGAAAGGGTGTTACGTTATACTAGCCAGAAATAAGCAAGAGTTGAAAGAAGTAGTGGAAATCCTAAACACTGAAGGTTGCAAAATTGGTTCGAACATAAGTAAAAAAAAACCAAGTATCTTTTCATGAGCGCAGATCCCGGCAACGATCATAATCGATTTGGTTATTTGGGCGTGGTGGAGCTCAGATTCAAGGAATACTTGTGAATACTTTCACGTAACTTGGATCAAGTATCAACAGTACCAACAGTATTTCAGCAGATATTGATCGTAGGATAATTCTGGAAAACCGGACATTCTACGCCAATACCAAGCTGTTTGAATCAAGACTGCTGTCCAGGGCAGTAAAAAAAGGTTATACCTGCCACTGATTAGACCGGTGGTTTGTTATGGAGCCGAAGCATGGACCCTTTCGAGCACTGACGCCAACAAGCTAAGGATAATTGAAGGCAAGTTATGAGAAGAATTTATTGGGGACAGTAAACGAAATGGGACGTTGGCGAATCCGAAACAATATGGAAATAAAAGCGATTCATGAAAATTAAAGATAAGTATAGTCCGTTTTCTAAAGCCAATCGGATTCAGTGGCTTGGACATCTGGAGAGAATGCCTAATGAAAGACGCCCTAAGATGATGTGGAAATCAAGATTTGAAAAAAGAAGGCGGCAGGGGAGACCCAGAACCTGATGGATGGATGACGTGGAGAGGGATCTGCACAAGATGAAAGTCCGAAACTGGAAGAGTACAGCCTGCGATCGTGATGAGTGGAAGAAGGATGTTAGGGAAGCCAAGGGACACATCGTTCATGGGAGTTAAGTTACTTAATTACTGGGTTACGTTATAAGTAAAGTATTGTTCAAAATTCTACGAGGAATGACCTACCTTAAAGTCAAAATTGAGCTTCAATGAAAGTTGTAGAGCATCTAATAAATTATGCTTTCAGAGAGCACAAAACATTTTTCACGCCCTTACGACTGGCTCAATTTTGACTTTAGGGTAACTCATTCGACGCAAACTTTTGTGTTCTTTATTTTACAACATAAAATATTTTTTACGTATAACGCACCCATTCAAAGTTATCTTTAAAACTAAAAAACGCTGCAAATTATCACACAATGGTTTATTATTTTTTTGGCAAAGCCACCAACCATCCAACATGAAGAAAAACATCAATCGCATTTCGGTCAGCTTTAATTTGGACGGAGATTAGACCTCTTTTGCAATTCACACTCGTGTTTCTGATTTATCGTACCTACGTCCAAACTTCAAATTCTCGTAGTGAGCGAACGGTTTGTCCTACAGAGCTCCGGGTGGTCTCAACAAATTCTAAAAATTCTATAGAATCTTAAATTGATGGAAAAACAATACTTTTATATCTAAATTTTTTGAGTTTTCAAAATTTCAAAATTTTGGGCGTTTTCAAAATTTCAAAATTGATTTTGGAACCCTTAGAAGTGACCTACATCAACCAAAATCTTCGGGGCACAACTAGACCCCAAACGGAGCCTAAATACCAAATTTCATCAAAATCGGTCACTGCTAAGTAGCAAAAGTGCCGCGTACGGCGGACGGCGGACGGACGGCCGAATTTTTATTCGTTTTTTGGATTCTACGTACCTTGAAACGTAGGTAAACCATCAAATTTTGTGGGGTTGTTAAAAAAAAAGTTTTTCTTGGTCGATTCCAAAGGTTTATTATTGAAAATAATAAACCAAAAATTGCCGATATTTCGAGGTTTTTTGCGTTTGTGAAGGTGCTCGGACCACAAATTTTGTTGGGAAGCTTCAGATTGGTGTTCACCCCAAAAACACTTATAAAACCGTTCAGAAAAGTTTTACACAATACCGTGAATTCCCAAATCACCTGGTGACTGGACTATAATAGAATGAGCGGCACAAAACGCGGCGAAACCATATTCTCCATTCGGCTCATGATTTTGTGTTGTAGTTTGTAATGCTGAATCACGTAATAGAGTCGGTTTTCAATCAGCCTACAGCTGATTCAATTGTGTACCATTCCAGTATCTGCAAGGATTTCGAACCAGGATGTGTCAAGTTGGATTGCACGTCAAGTCCGTAAAAGAGAGTACCATTGATTCTCTTAAAGAGAGCACTTCTACAAAATCCCTATCACTTGCTACAGAAACAGTAAATTCATAATCAACATTAGGTGTACCAACTTTCAAAATTCATAATTTATTCATTTAGTTTTAGCTTTATTCATTTTTAGTTTCATAAAATCTATTTTCTTTGTTTCTGAAGACAATATACATTTTGGCAACTATACCCAATCGGAAAAAAGTCGTAAAAACCACCTGAGATGGGTACAATACGTAAAGTGAAAAAACATGAGCTCTCGTTTCTTGAAACATGGTTGCCTAATTTGGACACAGGGAATCCCAATTTGGACAACTCGAATTGCACAGCCATGTTGGCCTGCACCAATATCATGATAAATACCAATACCAATAAAATAAACCAATTAATAATACCAATTTTTCCATGAATCCCGCAATAAAACACGAAAAATGCGTTGAAGGCATGTTTTTATGTTGGTTTAAATTTCGATTTTTGGAACCTAATTTGGGATCTCAAAAATCCCTGTCCCAAATCAGGAACAACGTTGGTAACAAGCCGTTTTGGAATTCTCATCATGCAACATCAACCATTTCCGTATGATTAAGTGACGTAAGTGACTTTTGACTGACAAAATGCAAACAAAAAAAAAATACTCGAAAACATCTGGAGTCTACGAAGTTCCTACCAAGAGTGCTTCTGGCTAAGTGTCCCAGGCTTAGTTAACAGACCCATCACCATGAAGCGTCTTGAAATAATCACATTTCGAGTTCCCATGACTAGGAACTTAAATTTTAAATCTGTAAACACCAGGCCTAACCTGAAAGCTGAACCTATTCAATGTCCTCTTCAAGATGTAAAAAAAACATCAAATATAATCAAAGCACTGTGTCAAATCAGGAGCCTATCCTCTTCCAACTAGAAAATGACCGAATGTGTGGGAATGGTAATGAGTCAATGCAGTGCCAATACTTATTTCGACCCAAAGGTCTTTGAGAGCTCAAGAATGAAACGTCCATAATCTGAATAAAAAGAGGAAAAATGAGAAAAAATCTGAAATAAAGCCGAACGGCAGATTTCCCCTTTCTGGCTGCAGTATAGATAAAATAACCGGTTTATTTCCATAGAGGAGTTAATTTCGCCAAGTGCTCGGCGGAGGAATATTTACGAACGGATTGGCGGCAATTTAGGGCCGGTGAACTTGGGTACAAGGTTGACAGGAGAGCGGCCTTGCTCAGGATCCGCGGCACTGAGCTGCAGGTAAGTATTTCTCAGTTTATCGAATACTCATTCGCCTCTGACCGATTTAGGGCCGGTGTACCGAACGCAACAATAAAACCACGGTTAACAGTTATCGAATTGAGGCGTCCATGCTGACTTCACCAACAGATAACAGTTAGGCCTTCGGTCGAGCGCGAGGGGGACATACTGGCCGTCGTTTTGAGAAAACGCTGCAAATTATTACACACTGGTTTATTATTTTTCTATATAGATCACTCGTCTGCAAAGAACACAGCTTTGCCATTGTTACCACCAACCAACATGAAGAAAAACATCGATCGCATTTTGCGATTCACACTCGTGTTTCTGATTTATCGTACGTCCAACCCTTAAATTCTCGTAGGGAGCGAACGGTTTGTCCTACAGGGCTCCGCGTGGTCTCAAAAAATTCTATACTATCTTAAATTGATGGAAAAACAATACCTTTATATCAAAATTGTTTGAGTTAGGGCGTTTTCAAAATTGCAACACTTACACATTATTGTTGGTTATTATGGTCATTATTGAAAATAATAAACCAAAAAAGTCTGCCAGGTGGGCACATTGCTTCCTCGTGCCTATAACCCGGTTGCATGGATGATCCGATGAACAGTAGCTAATCTCTAAGTACCTGTAACTACTCTCATAGGGGACCGTCTAAACGTCAACCCGCAAAATCCCTGAAAATCGCATCGAAATCGGACGATAACTTCGAATGGTTTCAACCGTTACAAGGATTTCATAACACATAGACACGTAGACAGACAGACAAGAAACCTAAATTGTCTAAGAAGGCCTAAAACGTAAAACGCGAGTGGAAATTTTGATTTTAGAGAACTTTTTTATCAACCTTGAAAAATAAAAATAATGCTGCTACCTTGGTTGATTCGAAAGCAAAACATCCTGCATAGCCAAAGAGCAACAGAATCGAGATGGTGGTGATTTTTACGTTTATTCCGTTGGTTTCATTTTTTCATTTGTTTGGATGCATTTTTCGGATCATGCAAGAAGGGGATTAAGGTCCCTATACCTGGATTAAGTTCCGTTCTTGCATGAACTCCAATACCTCATTGTGAAGCTACAATCCTACATTCCCTAATCACCTGGCCAACCTACTCTGCCAATCAAGAGGCGAAGGAACAAGAGAAAGAAAGAAATAACATGAATAATAATGACGTTACTTTGTTTATAACTTCATCTTCACTCTAATCGTATCGTTAAACTTCTAATATGTTGAATGAAAAGTGTGGAAATGTCGTTTTTGCGTTATTTGGAACATCTATGGCTCTTTCATACCTTATTCCGAAAGCCGTTTGCATTTTAGACAAAAAACTAAAGATTCAATAAACAAAAGCAATTTGGTTTTTAAAGATGGGTAACCAGTAATAATGTCAGTCAATTGCTGCAAAAAAAAAAAACCACGAACCACATCAAATGTGTACTATCCTACGTATAATACGTGTAAATGGGTACTTCCAATACGCGATAGGTAGCATAATTCATTAGGAAAACCGAACCAAATCACTAAACTATTTGAACTCAACAAATAACAAGTCAAGGCAGAGATAACACCTTAAATAATTAGTTGAAGTCAGTTAAAGAAGGAAGAATTTTTGAGAATTATAGAAGCACAAACTCGTCAATACTTATAGTGAAAAGTTTGGCAGGTCGACAGTTAAACAGAAGCCCTCTTGAAGGCGGCCTCCACTTCCACGACTTTCCCTTGAATAGAAGTTTGTTAAACACTTTTCTGACTCGATCATTTTCCGATAAATGATTCTTCGTCTTAGCTACAATATTTTGAGTGAAATAGGCATGCCCCCTCTTGTTGGGTTGCTACGACAGTTATCATCTTGACACCAAGGGCAGAAGATATGGATTATTGGTGTAACGGACTGCACCCAAGAACACAAAGGAAGGCAGTAAGGAAAACGAATTTTGAACATGCGGGCAAAGGAAAATTCGACAAGAATCTGAATCAAGTATACGCAGAATACATGGTTTATGAAGGTTTGTACTGTCACTTGTTCTGTTGATCTAAATCGCATCATCTGTAGAGAGCACTAGGTTTGTGAACGCGGTAAATGTGAAATGTGAAAAACGCGGTTTGTGAATTTGGGTAAATGCATGCTTGAAAGCATGTTAGCGACAGAGAAATATAGCTCAAAAATTTAACGGTAAAGGTAGATAATTGTATCTATTAGGGTATCTATCTTCTTGTATCTATCTGGGGTTGTATCGATTATTAGCAGATAACGCAGAAGCGTGGGACGACCGTTACAAATTTACAGATTATAAAAACTCAATTTGAGTATGTTAAACTTGTAGTTTAAATACATGTGATTTATATCAAATTATGTGAAAAGATTGAGAAGGATACATGGAGGTTTTCAAGAGAGAATGTTTGAGAATGGCTGTACGTTCATGAAAATAAATTAATAATTGCATAAAACCACCCTAGTGACCCAAATGAAGTTGTATTTCGATGGTATTCTATGACATAAATTACTGCAGTTCTGGCAGTAGCTAATGTAGAGGTGTCACGATACGAAATTCTGTGCTGAGTTTCCTTTTATTTATTGATTTCAATTCTTAGCAAAATTCGGAATTTCTTACTTTAGCTACATAGGAGTTTCAGAGACCTGAGGGTCCTACTAAAAAGTGGTAGAGCGACTCGCTTGGAGGAAATGAAACTGATTGGAATCCGGAGAGCAAGAATTTTTCAGCAATATACTGATCTTACATTGTATATTCATTCTGAAATGAAACTACCGTACACACTAACTCTTCCTTAATATAATTATTACATGGAGTCAGTATCTAAATTTCTATACTTGACTCAACTGACTTTAATAAAATGCCATTCAGCTAACGAGAGATAATAACGGATTTGCACACATTTTGGATTAACTGAGCGAGTTCAAATTATGAGACTTACAGGCGGGAATTGGCATTTCCAACTGTCCGGTTCTATAGGTAAGGCCAGGTAAACCGAATCTGCGTTTCCTTTGTGTGATGAAAAACGAATGCACATACGAGATTGCACGTTACCAATACCACGTACAACCCAGACATACTCAATATGCTATATTTAAAAGCTGTACACGAATCTACAGCCAAGAGTATCTAAATGGTTTCTACCACTGTAAAAAAAGTCTGCCATGTGAGTGTAGCACATAGCTTCCTCATTTCCATACCCCGATTGTATAGATGATCCGATGCATAGCAGCTAATTTCAAAACATCAATCTCTAAGAACCACTCACTACCCTCATTGGGGACCATCTACACCTCAACCCGCACGATCTCTGAAAATTTCGTCGAATTCGGGTGGAAAATGTAGAAGTTACCGCTCTTAGGAGTATTTTACGTTTGCGCATGCGCAGAGCTACTATCAATCCGGGGTGATGATTTTCATCTATACGCCAATCTGAACAATGCCAGAAAATGTCATCGACATGAGACAATAACTTAGTATAGTAGTTAGTAGTTACAAGGATTTCATGACAGACACACAGGCAGACAGACACGGAAACAAAATTGTTCAGGGAGGCCTAAAACGTAAAACGCGAGGGGAAATTATAATTTTGGAGAACTTTTTTTCAACCTTGAAAAGTGAAATCAAAGCTTCCACTACTTTGGTAGACTCGGAAGCAAAAAAAATCTAAATCCTCCCTTGTCTCCCCCTCTCACCATGAACAATTTGAGTTTCGTGGCGGTACTGAGATCGACTTACTTGCAGCAGACAATCTTGAAGGCTCGAATCGATAAATACATTAATTTAATAGAAAAAGTTGATCTTGAAATGTCGACTCGCGTGCGGAGCCATTCTTCTTACCTACTGTTTTGTTTACATAGAGGTCCGCCAGAGCGTGCTCTAAGCCACGAGCGAGAGAGGAATAAATCAACGTCTAAAACCTCCGAGATAAATCTCAGCTATCGCAGCCCTCCGTTCGACCTGCACTTCCATCGCTCGCTTCCCCGCCCCAACGACTCACCATCAGTCATCCTTTGGATTTCTCAATGACATTCCCATTGCCTTCCACCATTATTACATTGATATTTTCTATGTATAGATAAACTTCTCTAGTTTTGACAGGCCAAGTCCGAGAGATGTGGACTTGAGGGCTGATCGTTGGTAAGGATGGCGTCACCGGAATGACGGTGATAATTCATAGATATCCCTTCTCCAAGGAACGAAGTTCACAAGGCATAATCTTTCAAAGACATTAGGCGGTAAGACTGCATACTAGGCTGACTCTACTAAGAGAACAGGACCAACGATCACAACACTGATCTGACCCTCCCAGTGGTCTTGGATGTGAAGCCTTCCTCTGTAAAACAAGTCGAGCTCTTCTTTACGATCACTCCAAGCAAATCCTCGTTTCCCCAGATCACTTTCAAAGGTTTCCAAGAGCTTGAGTACGCCTGCAATGGGCTTATAGAAAGCTCCTGGACTGATTCTAACGGATTGATAAGGCGAATATAATAATTTTTGTTCATTTGTCTGTCTGTCTGCCCAGGACCGTTCACAGCCAAATGGCTCAATCGATATCTTCCAAATCTGCTATGTTCATGCAATAGGTTCGCCGAAAGGGAATCGACTATTTTAGAAACTGAATGCAACTTTTAAACGCTAAGACCAATTTTGATGAGAATTTTAAAATACATTTCCACTCTCATACTTGATACGCTGTTGGGAAATGCTGGTTTTTCAGCCTAGAAAAGTTGTTTTGGTTTATTATTTTCAATAATGAACCTGTGGAATCCACCAAGAAAATTTTTTTTTAACACCCCCTCTAAATTTGTTGGTTTACGTTTCAAGGTACGTAGAATCCAAAAATCGAATAAAAATTTGGCCGTCCGTCCTCCGTCCGTGGCACTTTCCCCACTTAGCATCGATCGATTTTGATGAAATTTGGTATGTAGGCTCCTTTTGGAGTCTAGTTGTGCTCCGAAGATTTTGGTTGATGTAGGTCACTTCTAAGTGTTGAAAAATAAGGTTTGAAAACACTCTAAATGTTGATATAAGGTTATTGTTTTTCCATCAATTTAAGATAGTAATAGAATTTTTAGAGACCACGCGGAGCCCTATAGGACAAACCGTTCGCTCCCTACGAGAATTTAAGGGTTGGACGGAGATTAGGCCTCTTTTACGAGTCACACTCGTGTTTCTGATTTATCGTACGTCCAACCCATAAATTCTCGTAGGGAGCAAACGGTTTGTCCTACAGGGCTCCGCGTGGTCTCAAATAATTCTAAAAAATTCTGTGCTATCTTAATTGATGGGAAAACAATACCTTCATAACAAAACTTTTTGAGTTAGGGAGTTATGAAATTTTCAAACCTTATTTTTCAACCCTTAGAAGTGACCTACATCAACCAAAATCTTCGGGGCACAACTAGACCCCAAATGGAGCCTACATACCAAATTTCATCAAAATCGGTGAATGCTAATTGGGGAAAGTGCCGCGTACGGCGCACAGTGGGGCCGGAGTGGAAAAAACTCCATTTTTGCAAAGTGACTAAGAAGAAATGTAATGTGGTTTTCTCAAAGTCTATTACCTGTGGAATCAGGGTGTGAAGGACCTTCAATGTTTAAAAATTGTTTTCACTGCTAAATGGGGGCTCAAACCTGATATTTCGAGATTTTAAGCACTTTGAGAGGGGAATTTGAAAATTTCCTAACACGTTCTATGTGTTTCAAAAATGTAAATAAAATTATATAATGTTGGATATATATATGTAGTATCTCTAAAAAAATACTAATTATTTTTTCATAACATTTTAGCTTGAACATTAGCTCCAGATTTGGGTTTTTATAGCGAAACACAACTTTAGAGGAGTGGAAAAACCGAGCTTCGCCTTCCTTCGGTTTGGCTCATTTTTTTTCTTGAAAATCTGACCACTATCAAGAAGCTGTAAAAATTTCGTAGCCGTAATTCACCGAATTTAGATGTAGTGGGTTAAAATGTGATTAGAGGTACACCAAGAACGCCGTCTCTGCCGTCACCGCAGCTTCAGAGTAAAACCCTTCTAAAGGTTGTAACTTCTACATTTTCCTCTCGAAATCGATAAAATTTCCAGGGATTGTGAATGTTGACATGTAGAATGTCCCCTATGTGGGCTGTTAGCTACAATCACAGAGTAACGTAGTCAAGCTACATTGGTCGGATCATCTATACAATCGGGTTATGGATACTGGGAAGCTATGTGCCACACCCATTTGGCAGACATTTTTTGTTTTATTTTTTATTGTAAAACAGAATGATGTAAATAGCGACGTTTTCGTAAAATATTTCTGCTAAGAGTCAACAAGGTTCTGTTAGAACAAACCCGGTTCTTCGGATTGTCATTCGCAGTAGTGTGGTCAGTTCGTACTGTCGTGACATACCGAGAACATGTCATCGTTGAAAATCTCTTATTCGGATTTAGCAAACGTTTAATTTGGATTCGTTCCAATATTCGATCGCTTACTATCCAATTTTCAGAGGTTTTTATCACTCAAAATTTTGTCAAAATTAAATATATAAATATATATTTACACATATGTATTTACATATATATATTTACATACATATATAAAGAAACCAAAAAAAAAAAAAAAAAAAAAAAAATCATCTTAGAAATCATCTTTATCGTATCCTATAACCTCTGAAACGAAGAAAAAAAACAAAATAACACACACCCATCGCCTGTAAAACCGCTTTTCTGTTTTTTTCACACGCTTTTCCACTTTGAGTAACATTATTTTTTTCAAAATTCAAGATATAGTATTAAAATAATGAATTTAAACGTCAGAAAACATATTTTTCTAATGTATTTTCGTATTCGGAATCGAATGAAACCATTCCCAAGACGATACAGTAATTCGTTCAAAAGATAATGACTTTTTTCCGCTTTTTGGCCATTTGGCCCCACTGTGCGGCGTACGGCGGACGGACGGCCAAATTTTTATTCGATTTTTGGATTCTACGTACCTTGAAACGTAAACCAACAAATTTTGAGGGGGTATTTAAAAAAAAATTTCTTGGTCGATTCCAAAGGTTCATTATTGAAAATAATAAACCAAAATGAACTTGGCAACAGAGAAGGTATATGTTCACAACAACACAGAGAAGGAATGCTGAACCATGCAACGAGAAGGATTGTGGACCAGCAACAGGAAGGAATCAGGCTCTGGAACGGCAGAGTTTGCTCTATCAATGAGAACCTTGGTGGTTCGAAAACCGGAGTGTAGGAAAAGGCGTATGATGGGAGGGTTGGAAAAGGCGTAGGATCATAGTGACACTTTCGCGTCCCTTTTTCGAGTAGCGTTTTTCGGATAGTTACCCTAGGGCAATAACATGTTCCATGTTAATAATAAACCTGTGTAATAATTTGCAGCGTTTTCATCACATGTTGGCTCTTAGCCATCGATATGCACATCCGAATACAAAATTATTAGCCTCAAAACGTTGTGTACTCTCAGTGCAGGTACTCTCAGTGTGTTCTCTCAGAGCGGGTTTCCCTCCCCCGCCACTATTCGCCGATACTACGTGTTACCTCCGCTTCGTGAACATGGAAATCAGATTTTCGTATGACGAGAGGAATAATTATCGCTTGCACGCGGGGGTGGCGATACGGGGTGAATCCAAAGGGAAGTCAGGGGGGGAAGGTGGGAGGGGGTGTTGAGGGGGAATGCTGGGAGGGGAGGGGCCAAGGGAATGGCTGCCCTCAACGTCATGCGCAGCAACTTCGTCAATACCGCCAGCTCTACACCTCCCACCCCCCGTCTTCTGACAAAACAGCAGCCCAATCCAGGAAACTCAGTTTTCTAAAACCGCATCCTCCTCGGCAGATCGCAGTCGTCAACGAGAGGAATCACTTTGATGGTTTCCTCCAAGAGATCAAATCGAACAGGAAACACGCGAAATTTTCAAAGAAATCTTCCAAGCTGTGGCTAAGAAAATCGAAATATTAGCTATGACAGATTGAATAACCTCAAAAAGTACTCTTCTCGTCATCTCGAACTCACAACAACGTCAACTTCTCAGAGTACGACGTGACCCCGTATTTTGGTTTTTTCGATTTTCAGTAACCCATGCCAACACACTGCATGCACAGGGTATGTTTCGAAGATGTTAAGGGGGTCTCAGACGCTCGCCGTTCGTTCCCCGTTCCGGTTTCATGAAATTGAAGTCGCAAAAACTTGAAAAGTATTACCTATATTTGAATTTATAAAGGTTTTTAGAAATTCATTAGTGCACGGCCCTAGGGAATTGAAAAACTGAAATATTGCCGCGGGAGTCATCAAAATCGAACAATAATTGCCATTGATAATGGGAAAAAACATGGAGAAAACCGTTTATTCAGCAGTTTTTCCCATTTTGGTTTAATATTTTCAATAATGAACCTTTGGAATCGACCAAGAAAAAAAAATTTTAACACCCCCTCAAAATTTGTTGGTTTACGTTTCAAGGTACGTAGAATCCAAAAATCGAATAAAAATTTGGCCGGCCGTCCGCCGTCCGCGGCACTTTCCCCACTTAGCATTGAACGATTTTGACGAAATTTGGTAGGTATGTAGGCCCCATTTGGGGTCTAGTTATGGCCCGAAGATTTTGGTTGATGTAGGTCACTTCTAAGGGTCAAAAAATGAATTTTGAAAACGCCCTAACTCAAAAAATGTCAATGTAAAGGTATTGTTTTTCCTTCAATTTAAGATTCTATAGAATTTTTAGAATTTTTTGAGACCACGCGGAGCCCTGTAGGACAAACTGTTCGCTCCCTACGATAATTTAAGGGTTGGACGTACGATAAATCAGAAACACGAGTGTGAATCGCAAAAGAGGCCTAATCTCCGTTCAAATTTTAGCTGACCGAAATGCGATCGATGTTTTTCTTCATGTTGGATGGTTGTTGGCTTTGCAGACGAGTGAACTATATAGAAAAATAATAAAGCATTGTGTAATAATTTGCAGCGTTTTCTTCTGTCATATTAATCCGAAACTACTTGTGCTTCAAGTCTCCTCTGAAGCTCGTTGTTTAGAGCCTCTAACAATGTTGAGAAAACGTGCAGTACATTGAATATTGGTCATTAAAATTACCGAACTAGAGGCTACCACGACAATGTTAGTAATAAACCTACGCACCTGAATTCCTTCTTCCACGTTAATAGAGTTAATAGAGAAAGAAAAGATTGACCGAAAATGCAATGCTGTTTTTCTTCTTTTGCTAACCTAAAGACAGTTAATTGTTACAGAGTAACAAATTGGAATGTATCCATATTATTAGGGACACATTAACATTGTCGTGTGCCCCAATCCACATTGTCATGGACCTGAAATTCAAATTTAAATTTTGGACTGGGGAAAGTGATTCATGAGCTGCCATAGCGTACTTTGCCTCACTGGGTATGACCAAAATCCATTTTTTTAATTCAAGTAATTTGGAAAACTTTTTTTTCCAATTTTTCTCGAATAAAAATTGCCCCCAGTTTAGGAATCACCCATGCACCGTAATAGCTACAAATATTGGATGGTAGATTACTCACTTGGTTTACAAGGTGTTGAAAAGGAGGAGCGGAGGGGTCCAGTCGGTCCAGATCCGTGTGCAAGGCGAAGTCGCTGAGGGCTTTCCAAGGCGGCTGGTAGGACGTCACTTCGATCGGGTTCATCCCCAGAGGGCTCTCGTGCCGTACAGGACTAGACGCCACCATGGGGATCCCCTGCATGCTCCCGTAGCCCAGCTTCCTTCCGTCCTGGAACAGCAGTTTCCAACCAAACATCTCCTTAGACATTTTCTTCACCGAAAAGACGATAATAAGGTTAATAAATACCTGGCATTAAAATCAACGAGAAGAATAATATTAGGGTGACTATAACCATGGAACACACAAATTTATAAACAACTATACAAGAATTGTGACCCATATACCAGCTGTGAAATAAATTTTTAAAAACTATGCAAATTATTACACAATTGTTCATTATTTTACTGCACAGATCACCCGTCTGGATAAAACACGGCTTTTTCATTCAAACTACCTTCTATAGTAATAACTTAGCTATCTGAGGATTGTAGGTGCCTTCATTCCAGAATTTGAATCTTTGTTGCCAAGGACGCACAACTCAGTACCTACGACATGAAACTAATTCTAATAAACAAACCACAATCGCATTTGATCAGCTAAAATTTTAACGGAGATCAGGCCTCTTTTGCCATTCACACTCCTGTGTCTGTTCGTCGTCCCAATTTCAAATCCTTAGAGGAAGTGAACGGTTGGTCCTACAGAGCTCTGAGTGGTCTCGTTCGATTCTAAAACGCTGCAAATTATTACACAATGGTGTATTATTTTTCTATATTGATCACTCGTCTGCAAAGCCACCAACCATCCAACATGAAGAAAAACATCGATCGCATTTCGGTCAGCTAATATTTGAACAGAGATTAGGCCTCTTTTGCGATTCACACTCGTGTTTCTGATTTATCATACGTCCAACCCTTAAATTCTCGTAGGGAGCGAACGGTTTGTCTTACAGAGCTCCTCGTGGTCTCAAAAAATTCTATACATACTATCTTAAATTGATGGAAAAACAATACCTTTATATCAAAATTTTTTGAGTTAGGGCGTTTTCAAAATTTCAAACTTCTTTTTTTGACCCTTAGAAGTGACCTACATCAACCAAAATCTTCGGGGCACAACTAGACCCCAAATGGTGCCCATATATCAAATTTCATCAAAATCGGTCAATGCTAAGTGGGGAAAGTGCCGCGTACAGCGGGCGGCCAAATTTTTATTCGATTTTTGGATTCTACGCACCTTGAAACGTAAACCAACCATTTGGGGTCTAGTTGTGCCCCGAAGATTTTGGTTGATGTAGGTCACTTCTAAGGGTCCAAAACTGAATTTTGAAAACGCCCTATCTCAAAAACATTTTGATATAAAGGTATTGTTTTTCCATCAATTTAAGATTGTATAGAACTTTTTGAGACCACGAGGAGCTCTGTAGGACAAACCGTTCGCTCCCTACGAGAATTTAAGGGTTGGACGTACGATAAATCAGAAACACGAGTGTGAATCGCAAAAGAGGCCTAATCTCCGTTCAAATTATAACTGACGGAAATGCGATCGATGTTTTTCTTCATGGTGGCTTTGCGGACGAGTGATCTGTATAGAAAAATAATAAACCATTGTGTAATAATTTGCAGCGTTTTGCATATGGACACGACAGAACAGATGGTGTCGCGAAGGAACAGCTTCTGCTACCTTAGTAGACTCGGAAGCAATTAGAATGATTTTTGTTTTTCTTATTATAAACTTTTTCAAGTACCGTAAAACCGTCAAACTTTACCCCAAGATTTACTCCAAAACATTTCCAAATACAATTTCTCCCACTCGAAATGGGTTAAATTGATTTTTTTAATAAGTGAATTGATCTTCAGGGCTTCCTGAACATTTTGAGTGGTCGAGCTCATTGATCAGATAATTGTAACCCCCCTATTTAATTGTTTAAATGTTGGAGTAAAGTTACCTACGAGTGCGTCTATCTTTACTCCACTCTGAAAAACTCACGGTTATCGCTACAGAAACGGGAGTGGTGCAATGCTACTAGTCGGGATTGAATTCATTACTTGATAATATCAAGTATTTATAATATTATTATAAAATATATTCTGAAAAATTGAACTTTTTAGCTTCAAAAATACAAGTTATACCTAAGAGAAATATAAATTCCAATGATCATTTATTTCAACGAATTTGCTTGAAACGCAATATTTCTGGTTTAGAGATCACAATTTCAGTCTTCCAGTATAGACAGACTTATGTAGGTAATCGAGCAAAACTTTCTACAAATAAAGAAATATTAAAGGACAATAGACGATAAACGAATGACTCAACAAAATCACAGAAAAAGTACGTTTCACATTCGATAACTTTCGAATGAATTGCAATGGTAAATTTCAAAGTTAACCCAAGAGTAAATAATATTGTAAATCACAACTTATGAGACCAAAGCACGTTTATGTTCTTATCACTGCTGTAAAGTTTCGGTAGGGGCGCGTACCAAGCTTTTTCTCATGTCTTCTCCCCATCTCTAACTTCTGCAACTTGAGATACACTATAAACCTTACATTCAACACTGAGAAAATTATAAAACTCAAATATTTTTCGAGATTAAATAAGAATGATATGAGTGAGGCTACCTTTACCCCAACCTTTATAGTGGAGTAAAGATACCCGGTTTTTGGAGTAAAGTTACCATCAAATTTTTGGTAAACAAAGGCATAACTAAGAAAACACTTTTTTGAGAATTTGATTAGTGTATTTTGTTCAAAATAAGATATTGAAAGTGATATGATGAGGGCTTGCCTGGTAAATCCACTCCAAACACCTGATATGGAAGAAATTTTGGAGCACGAGAAACAGGACAAAAGCAGCTGAACAGGAAACTTTGACTGATAACAGCTGATAACATGGATAAAGGCGTCATCGAAAGCCGCATCGATTCTCTGGGATGTGGAGAATAACGAAAACACAATAGCTAACTTTTATCTAAGTTCTACCACGCTTACGTCACAATTGAAGATTCTCACTTTTTGGGGTAAAGTTACCCCTGGTGGGGTAAAGTTTGACGGTTTTACGGTAGTTCACTCATAATATGTTCATAGAACTTGCGTCCTTCAATACTACTATTTCAGATGTTTTCCAGGAAATATTTCCGATTTTTCAGAGACCAGAAATTAATTTTCGATTTTTTTTCATTTTTTTATCGCAGTGAAATTGAATTGGAATGCAACTTGGACGTCATGAGCATTGGCTGAACACAATAAAACGAATAAAGTACTTTTAGATTAGATGAAAAATTAGAGAAACAAAAATAGTTCATGAACACACCGAACTGGAAGATTTCCCAATTTACTGGAAAAGAGTACAGTTTTGTTGACTATTCACGTCACTTTGGAATCGATCCAACATTGCTTCAGTTGTTCATGTTTGATCGTTTATAACCTACTTGTTATTATCGTTTAAAATAATCTTCGGTATAGAACAACGTGACAAGAACTTTCCAAGTTAACGAAAAGTGGCACCACGTATACGACCACGTTGTCTGTCAAGACAAAACAAACGAACGCCCGTCAGATAAAATTCGTGCCCGAAAGCTTTCCCAAATAACAATTATCTTTTCATTAAAGCGCATTAGCACTTTCGTTTAGTGTCGAGCTTCGTTCTTGTGAAGCATTGTGACACATACGGGGTGGCTTTTTAGGAAAATTGTATCAGATATATATTATGAATAAAATATACCTGTATAAGGAAAATCCAACAAATTCAATAATGGAAATATGGCGTTAATAATTAATGAAAGGGTATTTGTGATCACATTAGAGAATGTATTCAAAAACAGCACGTTTATAAATATTTGCTCTGCTTGGAAAACGCTGCAAATTATCTCACAACGGTTTATCAGTGTATAAACATGTAAACCATCCAACTGAGAATGTCACAGCTTTTTCGTTGCGCGGTTCTGTAGTTAATATTAAAGTATAATAATGTCAATATCGTTAACAGGGATGAGAAAGAGCCGGTCAATTTTTTCAGGCTTCTGCTGCACACTAGGGGCCGAGTGGTAGAACTAGAAAGTTTCATAGGTAAACTTTGGACTCATTGTAATACAGTGGAGGGAGGGGAAGCTTACGAAAATGTTGTTGTTGTTGTTGTTTTTACGCAAACGGTTGGTCCTACAGAGCTCAGCGTGGTCTCCTTCGGTTTTAAATACCATAAGGGGGGGGGGGGCGGTAATTCCTTGCTCAATTCAATGGTTTCATTATTGAAAATAATACTGCTCAACCATTGGTGATATCGATGCGAGACATACTACTACGTTAAAAACTCAAAGATTTTCACACCTGACCGTCTTTTAAAAAAACCATGATCCGTCCCCCACTTTTCACCCCTTAGAAGTGACTGATAATAACCAAAACCTTAGGGGAAACAACAAGACCTCAAATGGAGTCAACATACCAAATTTCATCAAAATCAGTCCATGAGAACTGGGCTAAGTAGGTACCGCGTACAGCGGACGGACGGAAACAATATCATTCGATATTTGCATTCTACATACCGTGAAACGTAAGCCACCAGATTTTCAGGGGGGATATACTATTTTTGTCCAGATCGATTCCAAAGGTTCTTTATTGACAATAATAAACCAAATGGTTATCAGATTGAATAACAGTTTAGATCGTTCATTTTTTACAACTTGGAGTCGTAAACGACGACCGAATTTATAGGACACTTGCTTCAAAACTGTAACTTGAACGTAAAAACACTAAATTTTTTTGGCGGTCCTATATATCGGGAGATAAGGAGTTTATTATATCATATTCCAAGAAAACGACAATCCACTACCGAAGTAATTTCTCGACTGTGAACTTCTCTGAGATCTTGCGGGTCAGGTATAAGCTACCAACAAACGGCGAGCATTGCTGGACTCAAAAAATAATATCATGGAATATTAAGATCATACTGAAGGTCATCCCACTAGAGCCCCTGAAGTCGTAAATCCCCTCCTACGGCCATAAAAAACCTTTGGATGTTTTCAAATCGCATGTATCAGCTGTCGAAAATAATGAAAGAACTCTTCCTATAGGACTAATACATTTCCTAAATCATAAGGAAACTGTTCTTAACCGTATCATTACCTACTAGGGGGTTTTGTCTTCTTACTACCAATAAAAATACAGAAATATAATCCCCCCGCCACCACCACAGTTTTTGCAGATATTACAAGATCGATTTTTGACCAATATTTTAGCTTTTTGCGGCGTTTTGCAACTTTTAAATTCTCAAGGAGCACTCGCTATTGACGTTCAAAATATGACATTTTAAATTAACAAGCAATAGAATTTGAAATTGTCTACATTCAAGATGTCAAAACCTGATACCTGATAGATATTCGAGGAAGAAGAAATTTGAACAGCTTTAAAATTGTAAGAATTTATTGGGGAATGCGAAAAACGAAATCAGTCACTTGAGTGTTTCCTAAAATCACGAAAAGCCGTGTTTCCATCGCAATTTTCGTTGGAAGGAATTCAGATCAAAATTGTCAGTGGAAGTGAAGAGTGACCAATTATAAACCAATTGGTGATGAGCAACTACGGGTTTTTCATCTTTTCCCCGAAGGGCGGAAATTGACCGAACTTTACCGCTACCTTGTGGGTTCAGGGATTACTGAGCTAATCACCGGAGCAAACTGAGCCAACGGCTGTGGAAATACAAACAGTGCGGTTGTGCGAACTGAGCCAAGTCGCTTTCCAAAGTTTATCAGCTCATGCGATAAATCAATAGGTTACTTTAAACCGACCTCACCAACCTTCATCACATGTTTACCGTTTTCAAAAGTATTAGTAAAAAATTATGAGCAAAACAACAGTCCAGAAAACAGAAAAAGCAGCTATTGTGGAGACTCCATTTAACGAGGTCTTAAGTATGGATGTGAACAACTTTTTTTTGTTGGAAAATCAGAACTCTTGGAACCTCCAATTGGGCTCATTTGCCGCTCGATGTAGTTTTTTGGTGTTTCAAATAATTTTCGAGTATATTGTCCAAAAAGACTTTTTTCAAAATTTTTTTTACCCCCCCCCCCCCCTCAAAATACGTTTACGTTTCAAGGTACGTAGAATCTAAAAATCGAATAATCATTTGGCCGTCCGTCCGCCGTACGCGGCACTATCCCCACTTAGCATTGACCAGTTTTGATGAAATTTGGTATGTAGGCTCCATTTGGGGTCTAGTTGTGCCCCGAAGCTTTTGGTTGATGTAGGTGACTTCACAAGGGTTGAAAAATAAGGTTTGATATTTTGAAGACGCCCTAACTCAAAAAAAATTTCGATGCAAAGGTATTGTTTTCCATCATTTAAGATAGTATAGAAATTTTAGAATTTTTTGAGACCACGCGGAGCCTTGTAGGACAAACCTTTCGCTCCCTACGAGAATTCGAGGGTTGGACGTACGATAGATCAGAAACACGAGTGTGAATCGCAAAAGAGGCCAAATCTCCGTTCAAATTAAAGCTGACCGAAATGCGATCGATGTTTTTCTTCAAGTTGGTGGGTGGTAACAATGGCGAAGCCGTGTTCTTTGCAGACGAGTGATCTATTTAGAAAAATAATAAACCTTTGTGTAATAATTTGCTGCGTTTTAGGTGTATAAGTCGATTCTAGCAAGCTTTTTGGACTTACCTCATTATGCCAGTCGTTGTTTTTTGTATTTCCCGCCGTTTCTACCATATCATAATTTGCCAGACCAAAAAGCATGCTAGAATAGACTTATACTAGAAAAAAACTTTTAATCAACTTTATCAATCAACTTTAATAATCAATATCATATCAACTTTAACAATCAGTATCAACCCACACTCTTGTTAAATTATTTTCATTAGTAGAACCAGTTTTCCATTATTCAAACTCAATTCCCCCCCCCCCCCAAATTTGTACAATAAAATTGAATAAAGTACTGTATTGTCATGTTTTTTGAAAATCTCGGAAAGTTGGGTTTCAAGCGTTAATTTAGGGTAGTTTATAAGATCCAAAAATTACTAAAATTAGCATACATCCATGACGAAATTGTACAAGGCTTTCCACTGGTTCCTAAATAATAATAATTGATCAGTAAAAATTACACTAAATGCCCATTTTTTTCAATCAACAGTAAATTGCTTATTGGTCAAGTTTACAAGCCGCGTTTACACAGCGTAGTCCTAAAATACTCGCCCGGTGTGAACGCAAAGAAAATATAACACAACAGTCAAGTGCGGTGAGTAGGTGAAATGGGCAAGTACCGCCTGCCTAGGAACCCACTTAGACACTAAAGTTACAGGGAGGAAACGCCGATTTCTGTGAGAGTTACAACTAAATATTGGTAACGAGAATTTTTGGTACCGTCCCGCAATTCTTGCCTCTGAGAGTCGAATGACCCAGAATTGTACAAGTACTACATTATCCAGTTGATAGTTCGAAGAACCCTGCCAGCATTTCGTCCTTATCAATCCTTGGAAGGTACCAGAACGTAGCTTACGATTACGCTGTAAGCACGATCCCACGAATTGGTGGGTTTTTAAAAAATTGATTATTGAATTTTCATGGGAACGTGATCGATAGCAGCAAGGTGAAAATCAGTTCCGTTATGAAACATGCGCAAAACACGACAAAATTGGAAGCAAAATGTTTGTTTTTTTAGAGCATTTATCCGTCAATATATCAACTAGTTACATTTGAGGTGTTTACATCAGGGAACTATCTAGATATTTACTTCACATATATTACGCATTGCTCATTCAAGTGTTAGTCCATTGACTTTCCCTACATTAAAATTGCACTTCAGCATTCAAGGTCCAGTGGCTTGGTCCTCTTCAGACGTCGGATTTCTTGAGTGTTGTCCGGAAGCTGGATGGCTCCTGAGTTTGTGTGTGCGTGAAGCATCTCGTGTAGTTTCTCGTGTATCTTTTTGCTACCTCACTGATAGTCTCAATTTTGAGGTCCTTGTGGAGGTCATCATTACGAATGTACCACGGAGCAGTCACAATGCTCCTCAGTATCTTATTTGGAATTTTGAATAATTTTCATGTTACTTTTAGCTGTGCATCCCCATAGCTGTATACCATAGGTCCAAATTGGCATAAGTACTGTTTTGTATAACAGCACTTTGATGTGTAAGCTAAGTCGTGAATGTCGGCCCAGGAGCCAATACAGTTTTCTGAACTTGAGTGTTAGCTGTTCCTTTTTCTTTTTGACGTGTTTTTTGCACTTCAGCTTCTTATCTAGTGTCATTCCCAGATACTTAGCTGAGTTGGAATATGGGACTGTGCATTGATTCAATATCAGCGGCATATTTGTAATTTTTTTGTTGGTGATGTTCACACGAGTGGATTTGGTTTCGTTTAATTTGAGGCGCCATTTTCGAGTCCAATCTCCAACAGCATTCGTGTTTTTCTGTACAGGTTTCAACTGTGTCTGCAACTGCCAAAACTGCTGTATCGTCTGCAAATCTGGCTATAGTTGTTCCCAATGCACGGAGTACATAATGTGTATATAGCAAGTAAAGGAGGGGTCCAAGAACACTTCCCTGCAGGACCCCTGCTTTAATTTTGTTGAGATTTGATTACTCATCTTCATTTTTTTTTAAATTCTGAAGTATCTATTGCTGAGGTAAGATTCCAGCATTTGCCAATATTGATTAGGCAACATCCCTTGCAGTTTGTTGTTTAGTCCATCGTGCCACACTTTATGGAAGCACAATATGGGGTAGGTAACAGACGAAGGACAGTTTTGACGTCCTGCGTGCCTTTAAAGACCCTGAAAATACGACTGCAATCTTACGATTTCCGCACGATTACAGCGTAATCATACGATTTTCGTGTGATTACAGTATAATCGCAATCTCACCTGTGATTAACATTGTAATCATAATCGTAATTACAGCTTGTGTGCTTGTGATTATAATCGTAATCGTAATTACGATTATGATTACGCCTATCTCCTCCTCAGACTACTCATTTTTTCGTATTATACGCTAAAGTTACCTATAATGTTCTTAAAGGAACACAGATTGCAACGACGACGAGCTCTTACTCGAGGAACGTTTGTGAAGGCCTGCGCTCTTGACTGGCTCTTTTCAGCGTTGCAGGAGGAAAATCGGCGACGATGAACGGTAGACTGACAGAAGTAATTGGTGGAGAGGAAGAGAACCTTCAGAGTGATTGTTTATTTACTATGAGGCAAACGACAGAATCGAGGAATACGAAGAAGAGAAGTGAGAGGAGGAGTACAGCGACGTGAAAAAAGAGATAAAAGGGGCGAAAAAAGGGGATGTGTCATTTGTTGATGTAAGGCGGCTGTATTGACTCCCTACTTCTGAAAACAGAAATCCACCCTTTCGGGGCTTCGTCCCCTAAGCCGTTTTTCGGGGATCTCCCGAGGGACGCTCTTCTCAACGGGCGTGTTGGGTCTAGAAAAATATTGGCGGTGTCCGGACGTCGGAAAAGTTTGCTTTTCTTGCAGGAAATGGCAGGTGCTACAGGACATGGAGGACACCTTACGGCTGGTTACGACCTAGGCTGATTCCACAGGGGGGAGGGGGGCTCCCAAAATACCCTTTGAAAATTGGTCAGTTGGTAGTCCGGAGGTAGAGTTGGAAATTACTACTAAAGTAAGTAGTGAGTAAGTAGTCCCGGAAATATCTACTCGAAATCCCGAATATCTACTCCTTCGAGTCCTGAAGAAGGCAATAAATTTACCGAATGCTCGGCGAAGATGGTGAATTTCCAGTTGATCCCAGTCCCAATCAATTGACGTAGTCTGTTTGTTGGGTCGATCTACATGATTTGCTAATCGAAATTTTGATGACATTTTCGGGGTTAGTGGAGGAGGATAGTCTCGAGGCGGTCAACAAAACGAACAGTCAAAAGTGATTTTACTTGAACATCAATTTCCCACGACCATGCTTGATTCCATCGTGATTCGATTTGTTGGAGCCAGGATACGTACAAGTGAAAAATTGAAAAATCATCGTCATAATCGCGAACGACTTCACATTAAGTTGCTGCTGTGACTCAGAAGCCACCAACAAGATCGTGAAAATAACTCAAATAAGTTGAAAAAATTGGTTGATCAGTAGGGTAAAGGTTTGTACTAACTTTGAGCCACTTCCCAATCTTTTCTAATGTCCAAGCTGTTGAAACTCGGACTGTTTTAATCTGAGTGGTTCATTAAACTAGTAGCCTACAATATCCAGTGATTAACTGTTTTGCTACCTTCTATGAGGGGAGAATAGCGATTCTTCCTAGCCCGAATTGAGGCCTAGTACTTTCGAAGGCCTGATGATGATGTCCATACACCGAAAGCGTTCGCCTCTTGCTGGTTACGACGGATTCACCAATAAAGTACGTTAATTTACTTCTACAACTAGCGGAACTAACACCATCCCTGATTTCCCATCTTTCACAGTGGATTGTCTGAAATCGCATACAAATCCTGGAGGAATAATCAGTTTTTGGTTTATTATTTTCAATAATGAACCTTTGGAATCGACCAAGAAAAAAAAATTTTAACACCCCCTCAAAATTTGATGGTTTACGTTTCAAGGTTACGTAGAATCCAAAAATCGAATAAAAATTTGGCCGTCCGTCCGCCGTACGCCGTACGCCGTACGCGGCACTTTTGCCACTTAGCATTGACCGATTTTGATGAAATTTGGTATGTAGGCTCCATTTGGGGTCTAGTTGTGCCCCGAAGCTTTTGGTTGATGTAGGTCACTCCTAAGGGTTCCAAAATCAATTTTGAAATTTTGAAAACGCCCTAACTCAAAAAATTTCGATATAAAGGTATTGTTTTTCCTTCAATTTAAGATTGTATAGAATTTTTAGAATTTTTTGAGACCATGCGGAGCTCTGTAGGACAAACCGTTCGCTCCCTACGAAAATTTAAGGGTTTATATTGAAATATATATATATATAAATCAAAACACGAGTGTGAATCGCAAAAGAGGCCTAATCTCCGTTCAAATTAGAGCTGACTGAAATGCGATCGATGATTGGTAATTTTGATTTTTTTTTTTTTTGATTTTTTTTTTTTTTTTTTTTTTCTTTTTCTTTTCATATTGGATGATTGATGATTTTGTAGACGAGTGATCTATATAAAAATAATAAACCGTTGTGTAATAATTTGCAGCGTTTTTCTGGAGGGATATGGGAAATTGTTCAGGGGATTTGAAGGGATTTTTTCTTGGACTACTTATTAGTCCTACGCAACGTAAGTATAAAACAAATGTCCTAATCGAACAAACAAGAAAAAACAATTAAGAAAAAACGCGGCAAATTACTACACAACGGTTTATGATTTTTCTGTTAAAATCACCCGTCTACGAAGAACACGGCTTTCCCATCAATAGTAAGTAACTATTAACAACATGGCGCAATGTTGACAATAGACATTATTTTGACAGTGTGTACCTCTTAGCAAAACATAGTCATCTCGAAGTTGTTACGGTGTTCGGGGTAGGTATGGAATGATTATATTGATGAATGAGAATCTTGGAGTTCGTTTTTACTAGTTCATTCATTCAGTTCATGTTTCGGCGTTCACCGACGCCTTCTTCGGCCTAAAATTGTTATACTTCAAATAAGTAATAAGTGAAAAAAATATATACTATACAAATTAATTAATTTCTAGACTGCAAAGCAGTTTAGTCTAATGCAGTTTTTCGTTTATTTATATTTATAAATTATCCTAGGATTCATCCCGCGGGCTGTTGCATTCTTTCGTTCCCTCCACTTTCAATTTCAGGCTCATTCAGAACACACTAACTCTACTAGAATAGCACCTACTTATCTAATGAAAAAACAAAAACAAAAATTGAAAAATAAAAATTAATTAAATTTTGGATAAAGTTTATATTTCATAATCTTAAATTCTGTTATTAATTAATTATGTTTTTCTTAGCAACTACCTACTTGTTTTTTGTAATTCCACTTTTTGCTCCCCATCTCTTTTCAGATGTATTTAGACACACCCTTATGTATCCTTGTCCTGCAAAGGTCACACGACCTGAAATCCTATTGTGAGATAGAGATGAATGTATTTGTATGAGCATCTTGTTTTGTCTCCCTTAGTTAATTTATTTAGAAATGAATAGGATGAAAATGTCACTTACTTATGTTTTGGAATGAATTGTTTTAAATAATTATCAAACTTCTTTCGTACAGTAAATCACAAGATGGAATTTTTTTCGAGAAGTTGAACCTTCGATACGAAATGTGGTTCTTGGTTGTTCGGGAAGCACAACTGAAAAACGGAAGAAGATCGCGATTAATCAGCAGAAATTTGGCTGGTTCAGTTACGGAGAAAACCTCGAAATCTTCGTACAATGGCTCAAGTAGCCCCTTTAGAGGACCATGGGTAGGTGTGGAGAGGGGGGTGTGGTTCCTCTCGGGCACACAGGGGTTTCTAAAAATACAACTCTTGTCTTAAATTGATGAAAAAAACATCATGGAACATTCATTATTTAAGTAATTTATTGCCATCATTAGCGAACGGTTCATCTCACCGAGCTCAGGGTGGTATCAATAAATTCTTTTAAATGGTAGGTACTGGTTAGAATTAAAAGAAAAACATAACGTGTACATCGCAATTTTCGAGGTAGGGCGTTTTGAAAATGTTTTCCCCCACTTTTCAAACAATATCCAAAAGCTTCGGAGCACAACTAGACCCTAAATGGAGTCCAAATTTCATCAAAATCGGTCCATAGGATTTGGGCAAAGTGCCCAATTTTTTATTCGATTTTGGTTTTTATTTTCAATAATGAAGCTTTGGAAGCGAGCAAGAAAAAAATCCTCTCCCACAAAATTTGATGGTTTATGTTTCAAGGTACATAGAATCCAAAAATCGAATAAACAATTCTTTTGTTTTTGATGAAATTTGGTTTATTGACTCTATTTGGGGTCTACTTGTGCGCTGAAGGTTTTGATTGATGTAGGTCACAAGCGGTGAATAGTGGGGAAAAACATTTCCATAACTAGACATGTTTGTGTAAAAATCCTAATTTTCCGATATAGGGAGCAACTCTAATTCAATTTTTATAACCTTTGGGTCCTCATACTTGATCAAAAACACGTACTCGTATAATATAAGAGTTTTTTTAATGTTCTTCATATTATGAAGAACGTTAAACTTCAGGACTCGTTCGATAAATTTCGAAAAATGATTCCCACGAAAGTGTTGAACAAAATTGACTAGCCTCTAAAAATCTTGGGGTCATTGCAATTGCTTCCTACTCCAAAGGAAATGAGCTAAAACTGCTTCCTCCGCTTTGGACCGACTTATTTATGTCTTCTTTTGAGGAGATTCGAAGAGCTTTGTCTCATTTTTGATCTTTCCCAAGACCGGATCTGGGGGTCGCCCGTTTTAGCATTATTTTAAAAGCTCCCTCAAACGGAACGGAAAACTGTTTGGGAAGTCAGGATTGGTGGGGCAAGAGAGGGGGGGGGGTCGTAGAGAGGGAAATCTGGGGGTTTGCGGAGTGAATTTACGGAGGCGGTAAGACGATTCAAGAGACGATTTTATTGATTTACGGCTTCTTCCGCGCCCCTTCGGCCCGACTATGTATTCCCTCTAAGAATATATGTGGAAGGTTATAAACAGCCCGGACCACTCTTATGCCTTGCAGTTATTTATTTATACAAAGCGACTACTATTTAATGTTTCAAAAATAAAACCGTTTCATCGGTGAACCTTTCAATTATATCGGGCTATCAGCTTTTTAAATTTGAACATTTCAAATTTATCAAAATATTCAATTTTTCATATTGGAAATTTTAAAACTTTCGAGGCCCTTGGAGATTCAAAAGTTCCATTCGTGCTGCAAAACTGAATACATACATTTTCAAAGTAACATTGTAACCGACTTTTTAGCCATTTTAGAATCAAGATATGTATATTTTTTTTACTTTATAAAATATTCAGGATTGCAAATGAACCATTATATGCTCTTAGTAGAATTTGCCACCAAAACAATTCGCTACAACATGAAAACGCTGCAAATTATTACACAAATGTTTAATATTTTTCTATATAGATCACCAACCAGCGTGAAGAAAAACTTCGATCGCATTTTGGTCAGCTAAAATTTGAACGGGGATTAGGCCTCTTTTTTCGATTCACAATCGTGTTTCTGATTTATCGTAAGTACAACCCTTGAGTTTTGGTAGGGAGCGAACGGTTTGTCCTACAGGACTGCGCGAGGTCTCTAACAACTTCTAAAAATTCAATACTATCTTAAATTGATGGGAAAACAATACCTTTATATCAAATTTTTTTTAGTTATATGTGGAGAAGGAAGCAAAAAACCCAGTTCTCATTTGTCATTCCATTTTCCTTCTCCACATATAGGGAGGGAGGGCGTTTTCAAAATTTCAAACCGTCGAAGTGACCTACATCGACCTAAAGCTTCGGGGAACAACTAGACCCCAAATGGAGCCTTCATACCAAATTTCATCAAAATCGGTCAATGCTAACTGAGGAAAGTGCCGCGGACGGTGGACGGACGGCCAAATTTGTATTCGATTTTTGGATTCTATGCACTTCGAAACATAAACCAGCTAATTTTGATGGGGGGGGGGGGGGGGTTGTAAAAAATGTGTTTTGTTGGTCGATTCCAAAGGATCAATAATGAAAATAATAAACCAAAAACCACCCGAGAGCTGGCTGGAAGAAGGTGGATTATGGAATCATTCATTTGGGTTCCCTCTTAAATACGTTTAAAGACCCTTCTTCCATAATTAGGGCTGTATGATAAAAAACAACGACTCCTTTGGATAAGTGCAATTGCACTCCTTTGGGGAAGTGCAATACAACCGGCCGAAAAAGCGAATTATGGATGCGAATAATGGTCATTTACCTTATGAGTGTTTTAGCAAACAAGTAGCTACCATAATGACCTTCAAGTTTATAATTTTTTCTGAGTTTCATTTCATTGGACAAAAATAAAAACCTCTTTGAGCATAAAAGCACAGGTTCCCAAATGCGCAGGGAAAATTCAGTCTGAAAGTTGAATTGGACATTGGTAGTCAGAAACGCAAGGCGAGGAACGAAAAAGCCAGTAGGCGTTCCTGGTTCCAACATGTGTGTATTTATCTTGAAAACCACAATAAAACGGCGAAGCTTGCAAATTGGAGTGTTGAGTCAAAGTTGGGATAAAAAAATGATATATTAAATATTTATCGATCATAAAATCGATTTTTTTTGGATTTATTTCAGCTGAATCCTGTTCTAAGTTACGGCATGTAATTTAGTATTATGTCTCGTTGAACTATCTTTAAAACTGGTTTGGCAGGAACCACGATTTATTTTGCTGTATAAGTCAAATTATGTGTGATTATCAGTGTGAGATTGGAGACAGATTATCAGGCTGTGGAGCTACAATTTGACAACTGGTGTATATTCCACTGATAACTGGCCTGCACAACTCACGGGTTGTTCAGTTAGTGTACAGAATTTTAATTGGCCACGAGAGAGTTTTAGTGGAGAAAATTGGACTATTGGTCATCCATGACGAGAGGGATCAGTCCAAGGCCATGATTTTGATGAGTCAACCTTGGTAGTTTCGGAAAAATCATGGCCTCGTTGTGGTATAAGCCACTACGCATGAGCAAACGTAAAATCCTAGTAACAGCCATAACTTCTATATTTTCCACCCGAATTCGATGAAATTTTCAGAGATTATGCGGGTTGACGTGTAGATGGTCCTCTATCAGAGTAGTGCAAGGTACTTGGAGATTTATGTTTTGAGATTAACTACCATGCATTAAATCTTCTATACAATCGGGTTATAGATCCGAGGAAGCTATGTGCCACACCCACTTCCTTAACCCTAATTTGACCAACAAAATTTTTCATCGATTTCAGGGGAAATTTTGGTCGTAACTTCATTTTTAAACTTCCAATAGCTCACAAAAAATTCAGCTCAGTCCATTAAATTTAAGATTGTAATTTAAATTTAGTTACTCTAGTGATACCTTGGGGCAGCTGTGGAATTCCCAGGATATTTCAGTTTGCACTAGTGGCACGGGCGGATTTGGTGTCACCAATGGTACCATAAACAAATAAATTAGTACTATCCAATGATTTTGTAAATTAATTATCATTATCGACAGCTCACGTAAATAACTATTATATTATAATCATATAATCGATAACTTCGTTAGTCTCTCTAAAATTTAAATTTTAATGTTTCGCTGTTATAAGAAATTGAATTGAGTTTAAAAAAAAGAAAAAAGTGGCCGTTGGTGTGTCTAGCGACCAGTGGTATTAATAGTGCATGTTCTCACTAAGACATCATGAAAAATCGTCGAAATTTGGTGTCATAAGTGGATTGGCATTTAATTGATGAAAAGAAGTCTATGTTACATTAGAGCCACTGATTTTTGGATCTAAAGGTTTCTCAATAGTTTTTTGGCTCTCCTGTGAAATTTCAAAAATGTAACATAGATTGTTTTTCGGCCGCGGTCTTCAATTGTGGTCATAATTTCAAGGAGTAAACATGCCAAAGAAAGTGAAGGTGAGGGTGATTCTTTTTTCTAATACAATTTTCGAATTTTGCGCACCTTTAGGCATAAAATATTACATTTTTATGGGAGAGTTGTAATAACGTTTCCAAATTTCGTTGTGTTATATTACTGAAGTGATCGTCAACCTATTAAGACAACCCTTATTCATGTTCAGGCTAATCAGTTATAAGTCCGAATCTAGCTGCCTAATGGGGTTCGTGGCGGAGACCAGAAAGTTCATTATCCCCATATCTTTTCCTCCAGAGATTACCTATAAATCGGTACAAAAACAGCTATTGAGATAGCCGCGGCTCTATGCCCATAACTCGTGTCCGGGAAGTAGGTGGGTTTCTTCTTGTTTTTGAAAGTCGGAGGAAAAAAGGAAAGCTTTTCTATTTTTTTTCGAGTTGAAAGTTTCTTATTCTTTTTTTCTACTTTTTTAAGGTTCTTTTCTTTTTTTAGAAGGGGAAGGGAGATCTTAAGATGGTCGACGAGGCGCCAGGGTTTTATCTCTGGCAGAAGAAGGGGGAGCTCCTAATGCAACCATTTGACGCTCCGGGACCGGGATCCCTCCTTTATCAACCCCTCACTCTCTTGGTGACGTCATCCCATCAAGATACTTTGCCGGAGCTTGAATTCTGGCATCAATTTACTTTTTTTTCCCTCCACTCTTCCAGCCGGCTCGAAAGCTTCCGCTTCCCAACAGTCGGCCGAAGAGTTCTCTTGTCCTACCTCGTGTCGGTGGAAACAAGAAAGGCATCTTGAAATTATACCAAGTAATGAGGGGGGAAACCGTGTTCATGAGGTGAAGATCTTTATTCCGTCCACACGACGAGCTTTCGCAACTACCAATAACATTCATTTTGTCGACAGGCAACTAAAATAGGGTAGCATCTCTACGACGAGAGAAAAAACGCTGCAAATTATTACACAGTGGTTCATTATTTTTCTATATAGATCACTCGTCTGCAAAGCCACCAACCATCCAACATGAAGAAAAACATCGATCGCATTTCGGTCAGCTAAAATTTTAACGGAGATTAGGCCTCTTTTGCGATTCACACTCGTGTTTCTGATTTATCTTAGTCCAACCCTTAAGTTCTCGTAGGGAGCGAACGGTTTGTCCTACAGGGCTCCGCATGGTCTCTAAAAATTTCAAAAATTCAATAGGTACTATCTTATATTGATGGAAAAACAATACATGTATATCAAATTTTTTTAGTTATATGTGGAGAAGGAAGCAGCTTAAAACCCAGTTCTCATTTGTCACTCCATTTTCCTTCTCCACATATAACTACAGCAGGAGTGCAAAACAACATTTTTTGAGTTAGGGCGTTTTCAAAATCTTCAGGGCCCAACTAGACCCCAAATGGAGCATACATACCAAATTTCATCAAAATCGGTCAATGCTAAGTGGGGAAAGTGCCGCGGACGGCGGACGGGCGGTCAAAATTTTATTCGATTTCTGGATTCTACGTACCATGAAATGTAAACCAACCAATTTTAAGGGGGGGGGGGGGGTTAAAAAAATGTTTTTCTTGATCGATTCTAAAGGTTCATTATTGAAAGTAATTAACCAATACATTCACACTAAATTAGGTAATTTTGGACATGTTCAACCAAACATTCAAAACAATTATTTTTTGTTCCGTTTTAAATGCTCTTGTTTGACATACTCTGAGAGGATGAATTTTTGGCTTGAAGAGCAGCAAAACCGGTACCTACGTTCCTACTTAGGTCCTACATCGGTACCTACGTTCTTTTCATAGTTTACGACCATATCAGTTGCATGTCAGTTGTTTTGCACATCTTGATTATTTTCAATTATTTATTGTGGCTTATTAAAAAAAACAGTGTTCTGAACCCGATTCTCTACAAAGTGAGGTAATGGGGAAATCATGGAAACGAACAGAGTATAACTTCAAACTATATAATTCAAAAGTACAATACTTGTAAGTAAGACTTCATTAAAAAAACTCCATGTAAAATTGAGAGTTGTAGAATATTATATAATGACAGCTAACACTACACTACATGGTGATATCGTCAACAATACTCGTACAAGAGTAATAACACTGATATTGTTAGAAATCAACGAGATCCGCCATCGCAGATGGATGAATAATTCAACTGCATTCATTAGAAGCAGGCGAGGGAATTCTCATTCAAACTCCCCATTCACAAAGAGAAATGCAATCAATGGAACACTCCAAGGAATTATCAGGGAAAGAAGATAAGCGAGATGAGACAATCGAAGAACAGAAACGACTTTATCGTAGGAGAAATTCAAATAAGCGAAGGCCCAGCTAAACGAATCAGGATGTGAAAAGTCAGTTTCATTTCATCCTCAGTCTGAAACGTCGGTTGAGATTTCCTATCAATAAAATATTGGATGTTCGGAATACCAATAACTATGGAATGGGAATTTCGACTTAGGTTAATTATTTAGGAAAATTTTAGCGGATAATGACCTACCGCTGTTGAATCTTGTCAACTGGCAGAGCTTCGTTGTGTAATTTGGCGTAGACCATTGCCTAAGTACATGTTTGATAAACTAATTTATTTGGTGATCAAGTGGAACGTCTTCCATTTTCTGTGATAGGATCAAAGAATGAGATTCTAGTCGACAATCGCACAGCTCATAAACTAATGTGCCGCTGATTAACATAAGAGATTTATTTTTACCTGCAAACACCACCCCCATCATTCAGCCCTGTGACCAAGGGATTATCCGTACATTGAAAGCGTATTACAGGCACTAAGCCAGAGACAATTCTGGACGCTATGGGCCAAAAGTCATCTCACCAAGCCAACGAAATGGCAAAAAAACAATGTCTCTGTTGCAATCTCTGCATTTGGTGGCACAGTCTTGGGTGAGAGTAGGTGACTCATCCATCAGGAATCGCTTTCGAAAGACGGAAATCTCATCGAAAAGCCACTTCCTTCACCTGAGGAACTGAATCAGCACCAATTCGACGAATGGATGGCAATCGACGAACATCTGCAAACTTCAGTGATGACTACAGAAGAGTCAATTCGCGCTGAACTCTTGGACGCTCGCAACCCAGAAGATGATGTTGGTGACAACGCAGGCAGTGGCGAAGACGATGATAACAAAGTTACGCCTGCACCTCTGACTGCTTAACAAACGTTGGATGCCCTAAATATTTTACGACGAGGTGGGCCTCATTATGGAGGGGAATACGACTCGTCTCATCCGTGTGAAGAATTCATTAAAAAATAGTGAGAAATTACAAACGCCAATCAACAATCGACGAGTTTAAAAACAGAATTTGATATTGAATGTTGTACATAATATGACAACTATGACCTATCAATGTTTTTGATCAAATAAGGGCGCATTTTTCATAAAACTTGAATTTTATCATTTCTCTATGGTTTTTTCAACTCCCCGAATACATTGATCACTGTATTTGACAAGCAAATTTATTTGGTGGCCAAGTGGATGAATCTTAGTACGGAATTTCGTACTTTTATTTATACAGATAAATTGATGTTATTTGTGATTTGGGACATCTTTATTCTTTAAAAAAAAAATTCCTAGTTTATTTTGAGTAGTTCAGATTCTAATAGATGGAAAAAACAATTTTTATTTTCATATTTTATGTTTTTCGTAGAATCGATATTATTTTATACCAATAAATAAAACATGTTTTGTCAATTATTTCCAATGATGAACTTATGGAATCGCGCATGAAAAAAAATAGACAGACAGAAGACCTCCAGATAGTGGTCAATGAACTGTATCGTCATTGTTTTCTTGCGATTTTAAATATTTGTCATTCTTTAGGATCGAATGAAACAAAGCCGAGCACAGTAAGAACATCTGTTAGCTTCCCATAAGGGCTATTAAAGGTGGGACCGAGAAAAGAGGTGTGACATGACTATAAATCACAAACGAAATGCAGTTGCAAAAGAGTCAAATCATCTCTCAAACCTCAGCAGACTCCTGTCTGACAGCAGTTATGACTTTGTGGCCTCGAATCTTTTCAACGCTTTCAATCAACTACCGCAATTCCATCGTCCAATTTTCATCACACTTCGACATGGATATTTCTTTTGAGTGGGAACCATTTCAAAGATGTGACTCGTATACATGATAAGTTTTGATAACTTTCTAGCGGTTTGTTAAATTTTTCCCACTCATGTTTCAATGAATACCTAATGAGCGGGGTTGGACTCATGATGGGTGCCAATCGATTTCAACGCAGATGATAACTGCTCGATTCCGCTTTAAAGTAGGAGGGTAATTGGGAGCTGGCCTCTTAAAATGATAAAAACTTATTCCCTATAAATATTGGATGGCTATGGCACACATAAATATGTGAAAAACACCATCCTACTGTGGGAATTTCTTATCATTTTCAGATAGATAGATGATTTGGTTCTCAGTGATCATGGAGGCGTTTGTTTCTTTGGAACCAAGGTGTTGACTTTTTTATACAAGAAAGTGAGATCAAAGCGAAAAGTGGCAATGACTGAAGGTTTTTGAGGTCTGTGAACCCGCAAATTTAGGTTGTTTTTCTAGATTGGCCCGTACTCCTGAGTGCACAACACATTCTTGACAATTCAATATTGTGAAATACAGTTGTTTTCTTTTTTCGTTAAAATTTCGTCTCAAAAACCGAGAAGGCACTCTGAGAAAGGGAATAAATGAATTGAGGTTTATTATCTACAATATGTATTCCTGCATGCAGCCATCAATATCATGTATGATATATGATATCATACATACATATCATATATCACTACTTCTTATCATCATATCCATTATATCATGTATCACTACATGTTTTTGGAGGTGCTTAGAAATACAAATCCACATTGCGATTATCTCCTATACGTAATTAATGAAAAGCCATTCAAAATACAGAATTACTCGTATGATGAAAATTGGACCTCAAAATATCAGAAGTAAAAACGTAGGTGCAGCTCTGGAGAAATTTGCAACAACGTTTAGTATGCCTTAGGGTAACTGTCACCGCAGTCACAGGCACGCTTGAAACACTACAATCAGATTCGAACGTTTGGCTGCTTCAGGGTCCACTAAATTAGTTGATTCTATCTCTAATCACTCAATTTTGAAAAAGAATCGACCCCCAGTAACAGGCACCGAAAAATCGTATGATGCTCAGTGAGGGACATCTTCAAATATGAGCAATACGCGAGTATGCGCGTTGTTCAAAAAATTAAAACAGACACGTCCTCATGTTGAAATTCTATAATGGAAAATTATGGTTGAAAATCTTCGCCTTCTTAACGTAACCAGCTGGCTGCAACATCCCCACTAAATAAAATTCCAATTGATGTCGCCTCATGAAATTTTCTCTGATGTTACTAGATAGCTACACTGTACCTACTCAGGGACCACAACAGACATACGTTTTACCCGCCAACAAGGCTTACAATTCCGGTCCAAACTAATGGCAGCCTGTTACTAGACCCTTGGCTGTTACTAATGACTATATCCTCTGGAATTTTTGCAACACTAGTTCTGACAGATTTTGAGAGCAAATTTAAAGAAAAATTGCAATTCTTTTTTTTTAACTGTTTCAACGCCATTTCATTGAGAAGAAAACTAGATAGTCACAATCTGAATTATATTCGGATTCCGCATTCTCATAAATCAAGAGGGGATACATAGTGTTGATATTAAAAGTTTGAATGTCACAGTTCCACATTGTCAGAAATAGGTGTACGAGCTATTACTCGAATTATGAGTCAATCCAGAAAAACTGCTGACCATTGAAAACATTCAGATTTACCACCGCTTTTCTTTAGATCTGTGTGGTGAAATGAATACTCGGTACTATTGTTACCCCCTTGACGACGTATTCTTGGTGAAACGCCGATATTTGTATGGCAATGTCGAAATCGAAAATTCATTCGCGATATTCTTCCTCCAACCATCACAAACATTTTGAAGGATGAGTCAAACACAAAAGGCCCGTGTGATCTCCCGAACGGTCCCGACAAGTCCTCTAGGAGCCTCGTTCACAGTCGCTTTGGCACGTCCCAAGTAAAGAGGGAACCGGCGCTTCTTGACACGAGCGTCTTGTTGACTTTCGACGATCATCGTCTTCCCTTACGAATCAAGGACAATACCAACAACAGCATTTTCCTATATTAGGTAAATAAGGACTTCTAGGAGCGGAAGGGGAAATGCCCAGTACCTAGAAATCACTCTCGTACCTAATGAAAGTAAATATCTGATCGAAATCAGTCTTCTGTCATCTTCTTTTCAAAATAATATTGTTAATAAGTTATACTTGGTGCAATAAAGAATATTGAAAAAAAAATCTTTTCAATCATTTCTTCCCCAATAATTTTACCTGGAAAAGAATTGTTTCTTTTACTTTGAAACAGCTCTTTTTGGTCGATAAATGATATATGTGTGTAATTTTACCTCATCTAATGATCGAATGAACGAATTGAGATAGGCACGCCATCGTGTAGCTTGGGAGAAGTAGAACCGAAGGGTTGTTTCACTTTGTGGAAGAAAGATCGCAATCATTCTTTTTAAAGCTAAAACAAATACGGGGCTCCGAGGAAAAAGGATCAGATTCCGTGCGCTCGCAGGGAAGAAAGATCAGTGTCCGATTTAAAGACCCCTTCCCTCGCCTTTGAATGAGTTGAACGGCATGACACCAAAGATTCATCAAGCACAAAAGCTCCTACTTCTGAGGAGCTTTCGTAACCCCTTCTAACTCAAAGAAGAAACTTCAGTACCAAAAGCAGCTGTGACATTGGGGAACCTTCACAACGGTGCCATACCCATCAAACCAGCAAAATCAAAGGATTTAAAACACTTGTGTGTCAGTTTCTCGTCAACCCCGATGCTAACATTTTCTGAGTCACTGTCCAACAGGTTGGGGAATGTAGGATATGATGACGACATTTCATATGGCGACAATCCTTTAGATGAATGATTTATTTACTGATTTTTTTTGCCTTTTTGCAATTAATGTTTTGTACAAAACTATACCTAATGTGAAAATAAAGCCACTTTTTGCCCAACATTTTTCTGGAGGTGACATAAGGTACGTACAAACCCCAGCAAATTTACTGAAGTGAACTACGAGATTTGAGTATAAACAATAGGTAACATGGCGATATAATTTTAGGTATTATGGTGACCAAATGCGGATATTTGTGGAGGAAAAAGATCAAAGTCCATACCTTCTTTGAAATTTCTAATTATTTCTGGAAATTATCTTCAATCTATTTCATTTTCTTTCTTGTCACTTGAACATAATTAAATTCCCAGTCAGGTGGCTCATACAATTCACGTTTTTTATGCATAGCGTCTGTCTGGGACGACTTCGAACTTTATTTTTCGATTTTCTCGGAATTAGGAAAAGAGGAGTTTGATCCTTTTCCCCCGTGACTCTTCAAATCGGTTTAATTAATCTTAAAATTAAGTCATCCCAAAATTGTTCAAAAGTCCTAAATTTATTTAAAAAAAAGAAATCTGGAGGATAAATTATGAAAATTATTGACAAAATTATGTATTTTGCTATTAAAAAACGAATTAAAGATGTGTTGAAAAACTGTAAAACAAATTATTTTGTAGAATACAGTCAAATGGGAGCTCAAAGAATGTTACGATAAGACGTGTCGTGAAACTGATATGCTTGATGCTACGAAGTTGGGAAACGTTTGTCCATACTTTATCGTTTAATACAAGTTAAATAACTCGGATGTTTGTATATAACGTTTATGTACCTACCTTGGGAACAATTCATGAGGTTCAATGATTAGATACTAGTACGCGCTACGTGACCAGATTAGAACATCCTAGTTCCACCACATCATAATTTTATATCTCTCCCCAGGTTAACGTACAGGAGTTTCTCCTACTTACAAGATATAACAGCATTTGTGAAGATACCTCACAAGTGGAGAGGGTCCTCTCCAGTGTTGCCACAAACAGGGTGTAACACGAGTTGAATCGAATATTTGACTTGACTTGACTTGAGTGGTTCACGACCTTTCTCCCACGTGTTCTACAACCAATTTCCGACAAAAAAGTGCCTCCTGACATTTTTTTGTACCCCCTTCAAAACACCTTTTTTTTCACTTTGAAATTGTTTTTCGTGTTTTCGATCTTTGCTCAATAAATCTACCATCCCTCAATTCAAGAATTAGCTCAAATCTAAAAAGTTCGTTGGAAAGAGCGTTAAATTTTCAATTTTTTTCATGCTCAATAACAATTTTTCAAGTGGAGTTGTGGTGTGAAAAGCAAAAATTGTCAAAATCTTGAAATCGCTTGTTTAGTCGCCTGGTAACCATATCAATTCTTGACACAGAACTGTGAAAGAAAAAAAGAAAAATTGCGCCAAAATCTCAGCTTTTCAACGGTGTAATCAAAAAATACTTCACAATCAAAATTTCTGTTTGAACGCAGAAAAACTGCATTTTTTCATCGAAATCGACGGTTTGACGGGGAGACTCCGGAGTCTTCATCGCCGCGGCTCCTCCAAAGCACAGTATCCTTTATTTCAGCGTAATTTTGATTTATTTCTTCTTTGAGCATCTTTATAACCCCCCACGTTTCATTATAATAATTTTTCACGCAAAGTAGCTAGTAGCAACATTTGTTATTCAAAGAGCTGTCTTTAAACATTGTATATCGGCTCCGCTATCACTGGTATCTGAGGGCTGCATTCCTCCCTAACGTTCCTACAAAAGCTGATATTCATCGTACGACCAGAAATTTTTGTTTTGCACCCACCTACCTAGATTTGAGGTTGATGCAACGCTGAAAAACAGCAACTAGCGCGCTATGACGTGGTGTCAGGGTATCATAGCCTGCCAACCCGACTGTTGGTTGCCGTTGCCATCTCTGAAGATGAAACGACGGTAAAGTACAGTTTAACCTCGAAAAAGCGTGTTTTTGGTTGCATAGTGAAAGAACTGTTTTTCACTCCTGTACGGCCATGTGAAATGGAAAACCAGTCTTTCGTTTTTCTTTAATAACACATCATTTTCAAATAAGGCTCCTTTTCATCATTTTATCACGTAAAGAATGAGGAGACGATTCCAAAGGTAGCAAAAAGTCGATTTTGACAACATTTGAGTTACTGCTTTTTTCTATTGAACAACAGTGTAGACCTTAGCATTATTACTCGTATATGCCTAGGCGTAAATATCCTCGTTTATTTTAATAATGACCTCAAAACTCCAGGAAAGTGGGTTTCGTACGATAATTATGTTCAAAGTACGATAATTTGGGAAGGTTTGTCGATACGTCTCAGTGAGCCGCACTCAATATTTGCTTCTCATGAAACAGAACGTAAGTGACTGCCTACCTTTTCCTGTTGCATCTGCTGTTTCATGGCGATGGCTCTCTTCTTGTCTTTACATCGCTTGTTCTGGAACCAGACCCTGATGACTCGCGGGCTGAGCTGGGTCATCTCGACGAGTTGTTCTTTCATGAGGGCGTCCGGTCGCGGGTTTGCCGAGTAGCAAGTCCGCAACGTGTGCAACTGCTTTTCGTTGAGAACCGTCCGCACTCGCGTTGGTTTACCGTCCGAACTCACTTTCCCGCTCGTCCGCACTGTCGTCTCCCGGCACTTATTCGAACCCGACTCGGAGGAATCTGCAAAAAACGAGAAACATGGATCAATAAGGACTCAATTCCCCAACGATCATAGTGAATGAGGCATTGAGGCACGGTTTTGCAAAAGTGTCGAGGGAGGACGAAACCCAGCTCAAAATACATCTGAAAATGCAGCATGTATCTCAACGATTGCAAATAATGAAGAAACTCATTATTACGACCTTATTACAATAGAACCAATAATTTCTATTCAGTTTGCGGTATTCATTCCATTTTGACCAATTTCGAAATACCCAGGGGCCAGAAAAAGAAGTTCTCTCAATTTTGTGTTTCATGAGACGTCGATTTTGCTTCCGAGTCTACCAAAGTATACCAAAAATTCCATTCGCGTTTTACGTTTAGCCTTCCTGGACGATGATGGTTTCGTGTCTGCCTGTCCATCCGTATGTCTGTCATTAAATCCTTGTAACGGCCAAAACTACGAAGTTACACATTTTTGATATAAGATATCATTTAAAAAAGATATCAGTGTAAAAAGTTGAGAAAATGAGTGAAAACGGTTGAAAACGTGGTGATTTCTGGAACAATGGTCCGTCAAACATCTCAGCCGAATATTGTTGGAGAAATTCCGCCAATACGTACCATTCAAGATAGTGAACCAAAGACAAAGTGTAGGCGTTGAATCTCTGCAATTTTAAAGTGGCGATTTTTCCCGCGTGTACGCCCCCCTCGTTGCTACTCCGACTTGCAGAACTTGCAAGACACTACTTACTCAGGAGGTCCCAAATTTCAACTTCTATTTGTCAATTTATAAAATGCTTTTTCACGCACACATCACCCAGAACTACTTATTATTTCAATCCACAATCACGTACAGCTAGCAGAGTTCACCAAGGAAGGAATTCCAGAATAGGGTGGACGAAGAAAGAGAAAAGTGTTCTCGCCACATTTGCTAAATCCCGAATGTTTTAGAACAATAAAGATGCAAAAAAATCATCTCGTTTACACTAGGGAGAAGTTCAGTACTATTCAAGTCGAGTGTCCGACGTTGTACAGACATACGAGGTTATTTAGAAGGTGGAATCGAGGGATTTGGATTTGGAAGAATGCAAGTCCCTTTAAAAGATTCAAGGGGACGACAAGAGACTGGATTCTTAGGGCATGGGTTTTTATAGCATTGTGGCCTTTGGCATTCCCGGATCACTCCTCGCCCTAATCCAGCCCTTCTCAAGAGAGGGGTCTCATGCAGATATTCCCCCTTCTTAGCCTTACAAGCACAGCTAAGCTGAGATCTCCCTTGGGATCGTGCTCCGAATTATTAACAAGAAACGAAGGGAAAATACACGGAGAACCACCGATGAGCCATTTTGTGTCCAGCTCAAAGTCCGATAATTCGCCAGCGGGAAAATACGAACAGCGAATTTAAAAATGTACACCTAATCATTTAATTTCAATAATAGTTCAATAAATAGTAATAAATTAGAATACATACAATATCAATAATGCTGTTTTTCAGATCAAGATGCGAATCAATCCTATTAAAAATTGAATGCATCTGGCACAGTCCTAACGCAATTACTAACGGGAATGAGCCCTCACAAGTATTTGAATTGTGAATATCATATTTTATTATCTCCACATGTTCAATGAAGTCATATTTTACATCCGTTTTATACATTTTTATATTTAAAAGTTTTTTCTCGGGCCTCATTGGGGTGTACTTTATTTATCAACTTCACCTTTTTTCTAAGCATAACCTCCCTTTCATTCCGTTTGGTCAAAAAATCAATGACACATTTTCATAAATTCGAACTTTTCTGTTTTTTCAAAAAAGAAAAAATGTTTAACACGTACGTAGGAATGGTTGAAAAGGATTCAGCAGAAATTTCAAGTCAATTAGACAGTAATTACGATTAGGGGAAAATACTGACTGCTGTAATGATAGCCTTAAAATAATTTCCCTCATAATTTACTTTTTGGAATTTATATAAACTGTAACTATGATCTGATCGGTGAGTTGCTTTTATCATTCTTCAGAAACGTTCCATCATTCATTAAGTGATATTTTTAAAGAGAATGATGGAATGAAATTCAAACCCTTTTGAGCAATGCACCGATGTAATAACAGCATATAGGACTATAGGTGTTACTTGATTTCTACCAAACTGAACTCAGAAAAGCTCGAACACAACTACCATCTTTATCTAGGGAAGAGTTAAATATAAAAGTCCTGGTGGATGGCAACAATGACGTATTCCTTGGAAAGTTGAACTTAATGCACGGATCATCTGCCACCAAAAGACACTATTATGTTCTGCCGCACTGCACGTGTGCATTAGTATTGTGATGTGTTACAGTGTGATGTAATGTGTGTCTCGAGTGGAACGCACAACTGTAAGGAAAGCTCCTCAGCAGGGTTTCGATCTCCTGAGGGCTCTCAAAGTCTACGAGGTTGTTCTTGAAATTATAGTCAGAAAGAATTCTTGCAGCATTTACAGGATTTATGGAGTTTACTGATTAGTGGCTGTTTTGGAAGTTCAACCCTCTGAAGCAGGAATGGAACATAATTTACAGACCGAATAAAGAAGAAGGCCAAGAGTATATAGAAGGGCAATATGAAACTGAAGAGGCAATTGGAAACGCAGAAACGCCCTAGAACAAAAGTACCTACTTTCTTACCTGAAATGTTTCGTGAAACTGGAACTACGAGTATAAAACTGAGAGATTACAGTATGCACGCCTATACTGCACACTACTATGGAATTGCTAGCCCCAGATAAGCTATGCTAGTCTGCTCTGAATACTACTTGCTGTTGCTGGAAGGCGAAAATATGGTCCGATTCTGATGGAATAGAGTGTCCCATACATATACATTGTCAATGGTGATGGAGGGGGTGAAGAAACTCTTGAAGTAGCGTTAAGGACTCATCTCAACGAGCACACGCAGCAGACTTAGCGTAATGCCGGAATGAAATGCAAGGAAGCAGCCTGTGACTGATTTATTTGTCAGGGAGTATCGATGATTCACTCTTATAACACTCGGTTGTAAGATTGTGTGCTGAAGCTGTGCAAATAGATGTCCACTTGAGAGGAACCCCAGGGCTAATCCACCCCCTCGCTCTTTCTCTTCTCTCCCTCTTCTGAACCACCCCAGCCGTTCACTCACTATCACTTCTCATTCCAACAATTATCGTCATTCGCTCTCTTGGTTACTTCTATTCAAACATTATCACCCCCTCCCTATCCAAGCTTCTGACTGCGGTTTCAGTAGGAGGCTATCCCCTACCTCGTTATCGGACATCAAGCTCCAAACATGCACACTTGTTACGAAATCCCCGCCGCACTGAGGAAGAGCGAAATTCCTGAAGTTTGACATTTGTCTTGGAGTAATGAAAATACAAATAATCATGTTCCAAAAATTCCATTAACAAAGTTCAGATTCAATAGTTGAATGGGCCGAACGAGGGGACACGTTACTTTTCCAAACTTTACAGGAGAACGGATTAAAAGTATGAAGTCACTATTCAAAATATTTCAGAAAATGTTGTAACACACCATACCGATGTCCATAAGAGGAGTTTTGTGAAAAAAGCAAAAGAAATTTTCACCAGTGCACATTTCCTAAAATAATGGCTTATTACACTAAACTCTTTAATTTCTTCAAGAACTTTTCAAGCCATAATCTTCAAGAAGATCAATAATAGCCTATTGCTTTAAGGTATCGTAAGCCTATATTTCAGGTTCAGGAAAATTTCGAGATCAAACAAAAACCGTGGTATTTGCGAGAAAATTGAATTCCAACAGACTGCTTCGTGACCTTACTCAATAACTAGAAAGTTAAAACGCTGCAAATTATTACGCAAAGGTTTATTATTTAGTGCTGTTAGCGCACCCACATATTAAAATTGCAAGTTCATATCAACACTCACAATCAGAGATAAAATTAACCGAAAACCTACTATACCTATCCAATATGAAAACGCTGCAAATTATTACACAAAGGTTTATTATTTTTCGGTATAGATCACTCGTCTGCAAAGAACTCGGCCTTGCCAATGTCACCAACCATAGATACTACTTACCTATCACGTACCTACAGCGATCGAATTTTGGTCAGCTAAAATTTGAACTGAGATTAGACCTCTTTTGCGACTCACACTCGTGTTTTTGATTCATTTCCGTTCTGTAAGACAAAAACTTCCGCGACCGCGATATTTTTTGTATTCTTTCAATTCAAGATCCCTAACTCGTTTGTTCAACTGCAAGTTCTGTAAATAAAACTGTACATTCAAAACGTCTCATACAGTTTTCAGAAGAAGTTTATTAGAAAATAGCCACACGGCAATGATAGAGTTTGCCAACCGGTGACTCCAAAAAAATGGCCCTCCAGACCTCCTCAAATATGAGCGATATCGAGTTGTAGCTGTAAGTCGTAAGTCTTCCTAAAGCGTATTATTGTTCAGTAAGAGAGTTGTAAGCAATTATATTCATTTTCTATATTGATGGTTTAAAACGTATTATTTGGTGGCACATAAACAACGTCAAATACCACGTTTGCGGTAGTTTCAAGCCCAAAACACATGAGAACATTGTTACATAACTTGGGCTAGCTTCATTTTACAGTGTTTATAACCGACACCCTTCACCGCAACAACTCTATAATATTTTAGTTTTATTTTTTTTAATGATACTTGGGCATTTATGTTCTTCTGTAGTACGTCATTCAGATCATCATTTTATTTTCAAGTAAGTAGCACCTACGATTTAAGGAAAGGAAATTCTCGATCCTCTGTCAGACGGTAAAAAAAACCATGCCGTAATATTTGTACTACATGTAAATTCAGTATTATTTTGTAATTATATATGTCAAATTTTATTTCTTCTTCTGTCTCGTCACTTAACTTTGTGACTGTCATCGCAAGAGAACTGTGACTTAACTTGAACGCACTTGCGCCTGAAATATAAGATGGAGATCACATATTGCAGTTGGCGAACCCCTCTCCACTTAAGGGGGTGAGATGGCACTTAACCACGAGCGAAATCGTCATAACCAATTACTTCCTTCCCTTTGGACAAAATTCCAACCTGAAATGTTTGTTTAATTTTCTGTGCCTACTACTTATTTATAGGATTATCTCTTCAGTACCTGATTAGTCATTCATAATCAACCAGAGCGTCCAGGGAAGTTTAGAAGACGATGAAAAATTCCCATTTTTGTCAACCGACTCGTAACTTTTAAACAATTTTTCGTTTTTCTGGTCTTGATATTTTTAAAAAAATGCATTCAAATACGAACAAAATGGTGAATCATTTTTGACTTTTTTCAATCAGAACTGGTGGAAAAATTCCTTTGAAGTGAGGTACGTCGGGTTCAGTGTAGGCCAGCTATGTAAGGCATAGGTTCAACACCACGACACTCGCCACACACCAACAAGTTGGATGTGAATCAGCGAAGGCTGTCAACACCCAGAATATCAACTCAAGAATTAGTTGTCTTCGAATCCTAATGAGGGAAAGAAGCAGATAACTTTTTCAGCGAAGAAGAGCCGGACGATCAGCAGAAGTTGGAGGGACTGGTGCTACCGTTCATTTAGATGAAAAAGGATTTGGTTGGGTAGCGCTGTTCTAACAACTTGCAGAAACTATCACCTCTTTTTTTCTTTTAACAGGTCAACTGCCAACCATTTTTGCGAATCAAAACTTGTCAAAAAACACTGAGGGAAGAAGCAATGAGAGCGATCAAAGAACACACGGAAGAAAAATCAAATTACAAAACCACGGAAAAAGTTTATAAACTTGGTTGAAATTAACCTTCATTCATATTCTTCTTCACTTTTCCATCATTGGCACGTTTGAAGTCGTTGTAATCTTTCCCCAATGACAACAACGACTTCAAAGGGGAATGTTTGAAATACGTTTGAAAACTTTGTTTGAAATGCGTTTTGTGAAGTTTTCAGAAAGAAAGCTCTCTTGTAATATCAAGTAATTGGACCTTCTTGCCCCTGTTTCTCCATAATGTTTCGAGTTATTGAGTTCCCTCCGATTTTTCCTCGAAACTTCGAATCGAAAAAATTCATAAAAAACGGATTTTTGAAGAAAAAAAAATATACTCTATATGTAAATCATTATTTTCAAAATTCAATGGACTGAAGTAAATACGACTTTATCTACTACCTACTGGATTAAAATTTATAGCAATAGACTGAACCGTGTTCAAGATCCGCCGACCCATTTTAGTATAGACAGAATCCCAATCCATCAAACCACTTTTCATCTAGGGGCTTTACTTTAATATATATGGTACTATTTCGAACAAACGCGTCAATACAGGAATTTTTTCAAAGTGATGCCCTAGTTGCAAGGATACAACCTATTTACTAGAAAAGGCCAACTAATGTCGTATGTAACTCAGACACTCATAGAATGTTTTCCCATACTTGATGGGGGAGATTACACTACGATAAGCCCTTACGACGATGTGAAGCTCTTACTATGATATAGAGCAGCACCCACAATACGAGCTCTCATTCTAATGGTCTCCTTCCTTCAGAAAAATAATGTTCATTCTATTTTCCTCTCGTTTTTTATGTCCGACCCTCGAGCAAGAGAAGTGGACAGAACTGGGAGACGCCAATAGGTGGGAATCCTGCACCTGCGTCCGCCTATTGTGACCGACACTTTTTTCTTCGAAAACTTTATCGCTATCGGAGAAACAGAGAAACTATTTTATTCTGCTTATCAACTAATGATCCGAAGGTTGTTTCAGCGTGACTATATAAGGATTAATTCAAGTACGGAGTAAACCTGCTCTGCAGAAGGAATCCTGCACAACAAGCAAACGAAATTCTTCATTAGTACGAGTATAATGAGTCAGCGTTGAAAGATCATTTTGGATTTTACATAGCATTTAAAATCTACGTAGTTAAGGATTGAATTAATGTAATGAAACCATTAATTGCTGTTTTATTTGGCTGAAACCACTTTTAAGTAATATTATATACAAAACTTCCATTTTTGGAGTGAAAATTTTTTTATGTGCTTAACTACTACTATTTTGATAAAGTCAAGTGGGAGGATAGGAGGTGTAGTTTATTTTAATGAATCTGTGATAATAAACTTAATTAATCAGCGATAGTTGATTGTGATATTCGTGTTTTGTTGGTTATATTTTTTAATTATTAATCGTTTTCACATACAAGTAGTATGAGATGGTTGGGGACGTGTGGGTAGTCTAGTCGGGTGGTCTATTCGGTCCTCTGCGACGTTTAAAAACTTTAGGGCATTCTTGATAATAGCCGCCATGGTGGGTGGATCCGGGACCGGCTGGGCTACCCGGCTGGACTCGCGCTGTTAGCGCACCCACATATTAAAATTGCAAGTTCATATCAACACTCACAATCAGAGATAAAATTAACCGAAAACCTACTATACCTATCCAATATGAAAACGCTACAAATTATTAAACAAAGGTTTATTATTTTTCTACATAGATCACTCGTCTGCAAAGAACACGGCTTTGCCAATGTTACCACCAACCAACTTGAAGAAAAACATCGATTGCATTTCGGTCAGCTAACGTTTGAACGGAGATTAGGCCTCTTTTGCGATTCACACTCGTGTTTCTGATTTATTGTAAGTCCAACCCCTAAATTCTCGTAGGGAACGAACGGTTTGACCTACTGGGCAAAATAGTCTAAAAATTCTATACTATCTTAAACTGATGGAAAAACAATACCTTTATATCAATTTTTTTTAAATTAAGGCGTTTTCAAAATTTTTAACCTTATTTTTCAACCCTTAGAAGTGACCTAAATCAACCACAATCTTCGGGGCACAACTAGACCCCAAATGGAGCCTACATACCAAATTTCATCAAAATCGGTCAATGCTAAATGGAAAAGTGCCGCGTACGGCGGACGGATGGCCAAATTTTTATTCGATTTTTAGATTCTACGTACATACCTTGAAAAGTAAACCATCAAATTTTGAGGGGGTGTTTAAAAATTTTTTTTCTTGGTCGATTCCAAAGATTCATTATTGAAAATAATAAACCAAAAAACGTTTTTACCTGGATTTTTACGATTTTATATCTCAAACACGTCAAAAACATCCACCAAGTTGGGTGGGCTGTATAGTTTTCTTGTGTAGAGTAAACATTTTTTGTGGGATTGGAATTTGTCGGTGTAAACTTGCTCATTATTGTGTCGCTTATAAAATCCCCATTACGAATCATTATTTTCACGACCATGTTACTGATTTGCGATGTCAACGAACGGCAACACGACTGCGAAGTCATTAGCGATTATATCGATGAATATTCACTTTTTCTCGTGAACCGTGGCTCTCACTGATCGTGGTGAAATCAATAAGCAAACTTCTAGAGCTAGCAGATCGCCAAATGTTGATGCAATTCATAAGGGATCGTCCCAAGACCAACCCATAAAAATTTATTCAAAATTGGACCATGATTTTGGACCGTTACACCTGGCACAAAGAAATGAGACACGAAACCAAAGCTGTTCAGAAGACTCTTAAACACAAAATGCTGGTAGACAATGGTAGACAATGAAAAGATGGTGCCTATGAGGAGCATCGCGCTTGAAAGATCGGTTTCACTGTGCATGCGCAGTGAACTCCTAGTAACGGGCAAAAACCACAATTGACAACCAATATCGATGACATTGTCAGGGATTGTACAGATAGGGATCTAAATCGTCTCTAGTGAATTAATTCTCTTCTAATCGACCGCAACATGCGTGTGCGCAATTTTTAAATTTTTTGTACGCTCGAATTTACTTACAACCGAAAATTACCCAAAATCAGCATTGTTTTTGTATGAAAAGTTTTTAGTTGTGAATACAAATATTCAACTAAATAACGATGTTTTGGCGGTATGAATATGGAATAGGTAAGTTAGAACGAAACAAGAATAGAAGAAAAGGAGACAACAAAAATACAGAGATTTACTTCAGTCGTACGTATAACTTCCACTATACGTAGTTGGACCGTGGAAGGTCCCCTATGAAGGACATATCACTCAGATAAATTTCATCATAAATAAACACCATTTTCGAGGGTTCTTGTTCGGAAGGGCCATTTCCAATAACCTTTTTAGGGTTACGAGGAGAGGGGTACTTGTGGTTAGGGGGAGGATACCTACCGGGTGTCCCGAAACAATCAGCGATACTTCAAGAATCGATTCTACAACTAATTTGAGACATCTTCCAGTCCCGATTTAAATGCGACATTTTAGAGAATTTTCAAGGAAAATGAAGCTACTTATTCCAATAAACTCAAAATGTTTAATATGGACTGTTTCAATTTTTTTCCTCTACTAAAATCCGTTTTGGAACATTCTAAAACAATTCCTGAAGTTTTTCAAAAATCATATTCGAATATGTTCAACGATATAAATATATCGGATATAATCCTAATACATAAAGGCCCCAACTGTATGATTGTACGTATGTCGTCCGAATGTGGGAGACCCGGGTTCGATTCCAGGCCGTGAAATAACATTTTTATTCTTTTAATAAATTACCTACGTGTTCATCTACGATTTTTTTTGCCTGGTTTTAGCAGGCTTTTCAGCTAGTATATTATAAAGATATAATACGTGTCACTCCGGACGATCTCTTGAGTAATTGTTTCGCAAACATTTCAATTTTTTTCCAAAATGTTCATAATAGCAAACAAAAAAATGAACTTCGTTAGCCTATACCAAATTTTGGACAACCCTAAGAGGTCCGAATTTCAAAAAATAAGCCATAAAACGTGGTTTTACAATTTTTTGTGGATATTTTCATCATGATCATAGTTAAATTCGGATTCATCACAAAATTGTTGATATATGTACAATTTCAAATATTGAAAATTGTGCAAAAATTGAAGAAAAAAATACTTATAATTTATATGTATAATGAAAACGTACGTAAATTTTGTGAACCCAAAATGCAGTAGACGAGAGGGTAATCTATGAGTTCGTGGAGACGAGTAGAACATGGCTATTGACTAGCAAACACATTCAAAACATACCCTGTGCATATAGTATGTTGGTATGGTCTACCTAAGTACTAAAAATCGAAACGTGTGGTTACTCCAATGTCGGGGTGACGAGAAGAGTATTTTTAATAAAATATAAATGTTTAACCAAGGGGTTGATTGTATAATTTTTACGATGCGTGCTATATGTGCCTCACCCACAAGGCTCACTTCTCTTTCACATAGCTAATATTTCGATTTTCTCAACCATAGCTTAGAAGATTTCTTTGAAAATTCGCTATTTAACTCATGCTGAACGAATGGAATTTTTTCTTTGAAATAGTGAAAAAACGACAATTTTTGCAAAAATAACTCGTTTTTTTGCATTTAAACACTATTTCCATCATCAAATTTAGTAGTAAACATGAAAAATTATAGATCTTTGAGAATCCGACAATATGGGTTTGTTTTTTTCGCGAAGAGCGCCCATCGGAATGGACGGAGATTGTGACATTTTAAACTTTGATTGAAAAGAGTCAATAAAAATGTAAATTTTGCAACTTTTTTTTAACGTTTTATTTTAGCCCTAACTGGACCATGGTATCTCTGGTGTAACTCAAAACATCTCAGGAACTCCCCAGCTGTTCATAAAAGTCACCGGAGTAACCAAAATTAAATTGCAATTTTGAATCGAACACCATGGTTCGAATAGGGTAAAAAGTAAAGTGAAGTAAACAACCATTTCAGGTTGGATTTTCGTCCGACTGCCATTCCTGGCGTCGCGGACGTCATTAGCTGTCTTCCAAAGGGAAGATCAAAATTTGTTCTGATGATTTCGCTCATGGCTTACCATTGCCTCACCGCCGAGGGGGGCGATTAGAGCCCCGGACGCAGAAAACCGCACGCTGCCGGCGATGAGTCTCGAACCCACGACCCACGCAGAAGTCCACCGCTGAACAACGACGCCCCAACTACCGTAGCCACGCCGGACCCCTGGTCCCATTTTTGAATTGAAAACAAGGGGTCAAAATAAAATTGCTACGGGATATTTTTGTTGGAAATACCTTGTAGAATCGAACTCTGGATTTGTGCCCAGCTGTAGTGTAGACACTTTGAATATTTTTCAACAAAATACTGCATTTTCATGGATTTTGACCAGAATTCCAGTTCACTACGTTTGAGGGGAACGAAATCAGGCAATTTATCAGAGTCAGTCGTGGTGGGTAGTTGGGGTGAGGCTTTGAGACGTGAGGCGGGCGGGAGGGAGACGTGAGGCGGGCGGGAGGTCTGTGGATGCCATTTCCACTACGGCGCCGCTCGCAGATAAGAAACCATTACTCCTACTGAGGCGTGGAATGCTGTTGGACCACTGTCCTCCCAGATCCTACAGGGGTACTGAGTCAATGCCATGATCGGGTTCAGTCAATATTCTCCGCCTTTGCCTCTCGTCAGGACGAACCGGACCTTTTTCAAAGCAAACTATTCGGGTTGAAGCGCAAACTTGTTTCCAAGCACACTGGTAATTTCACGAAACTGTGTCCCCAATATGCCGCCAGACAGGGCGAATCCTGGACCAGCATCTCCACACTATGAAGTTCTTTAGTTGTTGACAGAGATGGGCGTTAATCGATTAACGAATACTTTCCCGCGATTATTTTCAAAGTAATTATGATTAACGATTACGTTTTTGTGAGTACAGATTGAAAAAGTCTGCCAAGTTGGTGTGGCACATAGTTTCCTCGTATCCATAACCCGATTGTATAGGAGATGCGATGTATAGTAGTTAATCTTGAAACATCAATCTCCAAGTACCTTCAACTACCCTCATAGAGAACCATCTACAAGCTAATCTGAAAATCCTGTGAAATGTCGTCGAAATCGGATGGAAAATGTAGAAGTTATGGCTGTTACAAGGAATTCACGTTTGCGCATGCGCAGTGGCTACTATCAGTCCGGTGGTGATGATTTTCATAGGGGACTATCTACACGTCTACCCGCACAATCCCTGAAAATGCCATCAAAATCGGATGAGAAATGTAGAAGTTATGGCTGTAGCAAGGATTTCATGACAGACACACAGACACGGAACCAAAATTGTTCAGGAAGGGCTGAAACGTAAAACGCGAGTGGAAATTTCGATCTTGGAGATCTTTTTTTTTCAACCTTGAAAAGTGAAAACAAAGCTTCCGCTACCTTGGAAAATTCGGAAGCAATAACGAATAAATCAGGGCTTGGAATATCAAAATTTCCACTCGCTTTTTACGTTTTAGACCTTCCTGAACAATTTTGGTTCCGAGTCTGTATGTCTATCTGCCTGTGAGTCTGCCTATGTGTCTGTCTTTGTGTCGATCTGTCTGTGTGTCTGCCTACGTATGTGTGTGTCTGTCTGTGTGTCGATCTGCCTGTGTGTGCGAGTCTGTCTGGGAGACCATCATGAAATCCTTGCAACGCGCGAAACTATACGAAGTTGTCATTGTCGAAGGTTTTCAGGGATTGTGCGGGTTGGAGAGTAGATCATCTTCCCTATGAAATCATCTTCCCGGATAAATAGCAGCCTCTGCGCTTGCACATAAGTAAAAACCTTGTAACAGCCATTGGCATGTAAATGGTCCCCTTCGATGGTACTGCAAGCAACAACGCATCGAATCACCTTTACATATAATCGGGTTTTGGATACGAAGAAGCTATGTGCCTCATATACTTGGCAGACGTTTTTTACCAAGAGTTAGTCAATTGATGGAACATAGCAGAAACGAATATCGGTCCATGGTAACTGAGGAAAGTGCCAAAAACGGCGGACGGACAGAAAAATTGTATTCGATTTTCGGATTCTACGTACCTAAACCTACAAATTTAGAGAGGGGTGAAAAGTTTTTCTTCTTCCACAATTCCAAAGGTTCATTATTGAAATTAATAATTTTAAAAAAATATTTCTTATTAGCCTATGGGTGGTACGGCAGTAAAAACTATACTTTCAACTAGGTTGAATTTAATTTGTAAAAGGTGGAAATAAATCTGTAAAAAGTTAAAATAAATCTGTAAAAATTTGAAATAAATCAATGAAAGTTTAAATAAATCAGTAAAAGGCTGAATTGAATTCGTAAAAGGTTGAATTGAACTTGTAAATACTATATTTCTTAAGTTTTGTCGGGAAATCAAATCGAAAATTCGTAAAAAAAAATTAGTTTGATATCCACCCCCTTAGCTCTGATGACAATGACTGCAGTCGTTGAAGTTCCTACGTGGGAAAAAATTGTCCGGGTTGGAGCCTCCGAAGTAAGCCGACAGTAATGTGTTTTACCGACTCCGTCCCTCCTCTAATTTCGACGCCGTGTGTGCTCGGGAGTTTCTGCCAGGGATTAACAAACTTTTATTGACCCTAACGTCACAAATCCCTTTCAAACCCCCCCCCCCCTCGCCACGCCCTCAACTCAAAAAGACGAGAAAAAAAGGACCTCTCGAATCAACCGGAGTTCTCGCTTTTGGATACGCGCTTTCATTTCAATTACCGCCTCCAGGCAGTTTGGCTTGGTGATTAGTTTTTAATGCTTTATTGACACTGCAGATCCCCCATCTGTGATGCCTTGCACTTGTCCGATCCGTATTGGTTCCTCGATCAGCTCAACTTGGTATGCGGAGGACCCTGATTTTGAGGAGTTGTGCCGAAGGATTGGCCACAATCAGTTATTCAAAAATTTCTATAGGAGCAATGCCAATACTTTTGTGAAAAACTCATCGATCCATGGATATACTCAATAGCTGAGTCAAATGGAGAGTACAACGCATGCCTATCTTCGGCAGCGAGGAAGCAAGATATTTTATACCTCGTAGTCCATTTTATTGTAGAATTATCATTTTTTATCGCGCCATGTCTATCTATTAACAACAAGTTTTTCTTCTACTCATTAACAAACGTCTGCCAAGAGGTTGTGGCACACAGCTTCCTCGTATCCATAACTCGATTGTATAGATCAATCTCAAAACATCAATCTCTAAGTACCTTCCACTAACCTCATACGGGACCATCTACACGGTAATCTGAACAATCCTGAGAAATTTCGTCAAAATAGGATGGAAAATGTAGAAGTTATGCCTGTTACAAGGATTATACGTTTGCGCATGCCCAGCAACTACTATCAGTCTGGAGGAGATGATTTTCATGGGGGACCATCTACACGCCAATCTGGACAGTCCTAGAAAATTTCATCAAATTCTGATGAAAAATGTAAGTGTTATGGGTGTTACAAGGAGTATACGTTTGCGCATGCGCAGAAGCTACTGTCTTTTTCAAGGCCTTGATTTTCATTATGGACCATCTACAACCTAAGCCGCATAATCCCTGAAAATTTCATCGAAATCAGATAGAAAATGTGGAAGTTATGGCTGTTACAAGGAATTCACGTCTGCGCATGCGCATCGGCTACTATCAGTCCGGGGGTAATGATTTTCATAGGGGACTATCTACACGCCAACCCGCACAATCCCTGAAAATTTCATCGGAATCGGATGAGAACTGTAGAAGTTATGGCTGTGGCGAGGATTTCATGACAGACACACAGACAGACAGACACGGAACCAAAATTGTTCAGAAAGGCCTGAAACTTAAAACGCGAGAGGAAATTTCGATTTTGGAGACCTTTTTGTTTTCAACCTTTAAAAGTGAAAACAAAGCTTCCACTACCTTGGTAGGCTCGGAAGCAACATTATTTCGAAAATATGGACAAGTATTCAAAACTAAGATACTTCACTGGGTTTTGTTAATTATGGTGGAAGTTTAGCTTCACAGCTTCACAAGTAAGCTAGTTCAAGTGGTTTGGTACGCTTCAATCTTCCGATGATATCACTTGTATCAAGGAGTTGGACACCTTAGCGAATGTAGGTGTCTCAGAGCTTGTCGCTTTATAGCATCGCTTATTGTTTCGATCCGAAGCTCATGATGGAGACGTTCGTTTCGAAAGTACCATGGTGCATTGACAACCGTTCTTAGCTCAGTGTTCCGGAATCTTTGGATGATTTCTCGATTTGACTGAGCCGTACAGACCCAATGCTGAGATCCACAAGTCCAGATTGGTTTAAGGCACAGAGTACTGGAGACAAGTTAATGGTTTAAGGGGGTCTCAGTCGGTCGCCGTTCGTTCCTCGTTCCGGGCTGGTATTTAGCAAAATTGAAGGCGCAAAAACGTAAAAAGTTCTACCTAATTTTGAAATTTTAAAGGATTTTAGAAACTCATTAGTGCACGGCCCTAGGGAATTGAAAAACTGAAAGATTGCCGCCGGAATCATCAAGATCGAACAATAATTGCCAGTAAAATATGGGGAAAACATGGAAAAAACGTTTTTTCAGTAGTTTTTTCCATTTTTCTTTGGCAATTATTGTTCGATTTTGATGATTCCGGCGACAATATTTCAGTTTTTTAATTCCCTAGGGCCGTGCACTAATAAATTATTAAAATCCTGTAAAATTTCAAATTTAGGTACAACTTTTTACGTTTTTGCGCCTCCAATTTCGCTAAATACTAAAAACGAAAGGCTACCGACTGAGACCCCCTTGTTGGCTTGGTTGTACAATGTAAGCTTGTTCTGGATTGACAACTCCGACTGTCTCCCCATTAGCCATTGGATTTTTCTGAATTTTAGAAGAAGTTCACCCTTCTTTTTTTTTTATTCAAATTTGGCGTCCGTTGTCATGCCGACTGCCGAGGTATTTTCGCTTCATTAGCATTCGGAATAACTTTTCCCTTGAACTGTACCGACTTAAGTTCATTTATGTTGATTCTCAAGTTTGCTGTTTACTTTTGCAGGATATTGATTGATTCAACTTTAACTTATCCTAGGTGTGATAAATAAACAGTTTTGAACGCTTGCATGATAATCACTGACCAACGAGGCCATTTTGGAGATGATATAGATGCAAAGCACTCCTTGATAATTTATCTCGACGTAACGGCGGACGTGAATATTATTGGATTAGTGTTGACCCCTCTGGGAAGTCCCCAACACTTGAGTTTCATTAGTTGGGGCGATAGCGCGATAATTAGGGATTAACTAGGAACACAGCGGTGTCGGGTACCCTAAGAGGGAATGTGCAATGTTTGCCTACCAAGGGCTATTCGGGTGTTTTAGCAGAAGGTGAAAACTAATCTGTAACAGAAAGGCGAAGGGATAGCCGTAGGGCTTAAGGTTGTAATCAACTAATGGACACTGGCCCTTCATGCATAATCACCAGCTGTACGGACCGCTCATCACATTCCCCTCAAAGGTCCGACTGATCTGAAACTCGTCCCCCTGCCATAGGAAACTGGCCAATGACAGTTCAGGAGCCGACGGGACTCCACTAGAGAGAACCAAATCACTACCGTCACGCTACGAGGGGAGTTGCAACGACTACGAGAAATCCCGAGTCATTGCAGAGATAATTCACGATCCACGTATTCCGACTCGAGTGATTCTCCATCGATCCGATCCCTTCAGCTTGCTTTTCTAGGCATCATCCTGAGAAACACCATTACAGGTCACGGATCAACATTCGAACCGATCAGCTGAAACTGGAAGGGTGTGGATAACACCTTGAACACTGAAAAGTCGATTTTTGGGTATCTTACAAGAGGAAGGAGTTTTCTGAGCGATTTCAAGTCCGTGTCTGAGGTCAAGTTCCCGTCCCGAGCATAAATGTACTAAATGTTTACCTGTCCGATTTTGATTAAATGTGTTAGAGATTGTGGCGATTAGGCTGAAGGAGGTTCCCTATGAATTTCACCGATGCGCCTAATAATCTTATCTTCGTTCATTCTCTACCAAATCGTCCAACTTCTTTTAAACGATAAGCGTAGTTGGGGACTTACTTTCTGACCATCTCACAAGAATTGTTCGGTTGTTTGATAATGTTTTGATATCTCACTACCGAAGATAAAGAAGCTATGTGCAGCCAAAATTCAAGTTTTACGCGCATATTTCCGTATTTGTACGTCTGTCTGGTTATGTATGTCTGTACGAAATCGAGATCGATTTTGATGGGATTATCGAGGTTAATGCAGGTTAGGGTTACCGTAAAACCGTCAAACTTTACCCCACCAGGGGTAACTTTACCCCAAAAAGTGAGAATCTTCAATTGTGACGTAAGCGTGGTAGAACTTAGATAAAAGTTAGCTATTGTGTTTTCGTTATTCTCCACATCCCAGAGAATCGATGCGGCTTGCGATGGCGACTTTATCCATGTTATCAGCTGTTATATGTCATAGTTTCCTGTTCAGCTGTTTTGGTCCTGTTTCTCGTGCTCCAAAATTTCTTCCATATCAGGTGTTTGGAGTGGATTTACCAGGCAAGCCCTCATCATATCACTTTTAATATCTTATTTTGAACAAAATACATTAATCAAATTCTCATAAAAGTGTTTTCTTAGTTATGCCTTTGTTTACCAAAAATTTGATGGTAACTTTACTCCAAAAACTGGGTATCTTTACTCCACGATAAAGGTTGGGATAAAGGTAGCCTCACTCATATTTTTCTTATTTAATCTCGAAAAATATTTGAGTTTTATCATTTTCGCAGTGTTGAATGTAAGGTTTCTAGTGTATCTCATGTCAGAAGTTAGAGATGGGGAGAAGAAATGAGAAAAATCTTGGTACGCGCCCCTACCGAAACTTTACAACTGAACACCTGCACTATGATAAGAACATAAGCGTGCTTTGGTCTCATTAGTTGTGATTTACAGTATTATTTACTCGTGGGTTAACTTAGAAATTTACCATTGCATTTCATTTGAAAGTTATCGAATGTGAAACAGACTTTTTCTGTGATTTTGTTAAGTCATTCGTTTATCGTTTATTGTCCTTTAATATTTCTTTACTTGTAGAAAGTTTTGCTCGATTACCTACATAAGTCTGTCTATACTGGAAGACTGAAATTGTGATCTCTTAACCAGAAATATTGCATTTCAAGCAAATTCGTTGAAATAAATGATCATTGGAATTTAAATTTTTCTTAGGTATAACTTTTATTTTTCAAGCTAAAAAGTTCAATTTTTCAGAATATATTTTATATTAATATTATAAATACTTGATATTATCAAGTATTTCTGGGGTAATGAATTCAATCCCGACTAGTATCATTGCACCACTGGCCGTTTCTGTAGCGATAACCGTGAGTTTTTCAGAGTGGAGTAAAGATAGACGCACTCGTAGGTAACGTTACTCCAACATTTAAACAATTAAATCTGGGGGTTACAATTATCTGATCAATGAGCTCGACCACTCAAAATGTTCAGGAAGCCCTGAAGATCAATTCACTTATTTAAAAAAATCAATTTAACTCATTTCGAGTGTGAGAAATTGTATTTGGAACTGTTTTGGAGTAAATCTTGGGGTAAAGTTTGACGGTTTTACGGTACGCTAATTATGATTCGACCAAAGATCCAAAAAAGTCCAATTTTTCCACGATTCAGTTCGGAACTGGCCCCAAAACGATAGATTATTGATTTCACCATGATTCGACAGTAGGTGTCACTGTACAAATGGAGAAGCTGAAAATTTTCCACATAAACGGGAACGATTTCAGGATCGTGTTTCGTAGAAGGGTAGGTACTTAACCCCTTAATTTCCCTCTTGTTCTGACTGTATGGATCACAGGATTGAGAGAAAATGGTGTTGAAAAGTGAACGCCGACAAGAAAAAAGTCACATTCATGAGTGAATAGGGAAGAGTACCTACTTACTGTATGCTACCTATGCCAAGTTAAAATCTCCTAAATTAAGGGTTAATAATGATAATAATAATCTTAACTCGTTTACTTTATTCAGGTATGTGGGCGCCACGAAAATTTAGCTACGTAATACATAATCATTTCATGAGTGTTACTTGGACCGGACCCACCCACCACGGTAGCTCCCGGGGCTACATCCTATTCCTAAGCTAGCAGCCCTTCCAATCGAATTATCGATATAATTACGGTATTACACCCTTAATTCCATGGTAAATACGGTGCAGGGATTAACCAGACAAGCCCCGCCTTCAGACCGCCCAACATTAAAACTCTTGAACCACAGAACAAACCTTTAATGAACTTGAGAGAGACTATAAATTCCAACTCGTTCCAAGTTGGTTTAAAACTATACAGCACCACTAAAGTCCGATTCCCAATACACATGCACTTTTATGATAAGTAGGTTTAATAACTATGAGCCCGACATTTCAAATCCAGTAATAGACCAGTAATAGACAAGGGTCCAGTAACAGACAGTCACCTTGTTTGGACCGAAATAAAAAGCTTTTAGAAGGGTAAAACATGTTTGTTGGGGTCCAGGAGTGTGGTGTAGCTATCTAGTGTGATCGGAGGGAATTTAGTTTCATGAGCCAGTACCATTTATGAGGCTCATGTATAAGGTTATGGATCAGACTAGGGATGGGTATCGATACTCGATATTTCAAAATAGCGATACTTTTGTACCGATACTCGATATTTTAGTATCGATACTGCACTATCCGATATTTTTGGATATCAATACTTTGGATCCAATATTTCTAAATATCGAATATTGATACAGTTCTCGCGGAAAATTCAACATAATGGCTAAAAAAAGAAGAAAGTAGAGAGGCTTTTGGGTCATTACTCTTTGGTTGCACAAATAACGTTTTTATCATGGAGAAAATCACCCTGCTTGGACTCTTGATAGTGAAAAATGAATAAAAATTGTTGAAAAAATGATTTTTTCTTGAGAATATTGGATAATATTGATAGTTTGTGACACTAAAGTATCGATACTCGATATTTTAAAATATCGATACTCATGCCCAACGATACTTGGGATATCGATACTCGGATACGATACAGTATCGATACAAAATATCGATACTTTTATAACGATACCCATCCCTAGATCAGACTAGAATTTCGACATGAGGCCAAGCTATGGGTGAATTTTTCAAAGTTGAAGCGCTTGAACTATCTTTTTAGCCTTTCTGTCTCTGACGAACATAAGATTTTTCGATGTCTGGTAGTGGGGCTCAAAGCTTTTCTCATAATTACTGATTAAAGATAGAAGCAACTAATTCATGGGATCCAGAAGCAGCCAAACTTTGGAAGATTGTTGTTAACTGGGACAAAAGTAGTTGGAAAACTTGGAATACATTTCAAGGCTACGAAAATTATGTTAACCTGAAAATGACGTCATAAGCATGTCTGTGACTGGTGAAGTTACCCTTCTAGTTTCAATACGTGGCGGACTACTCCACCTTTTGCTCTGACGTCATCTCACTTTGTGCACGGCTTCCCGGAGCTCGACAGGGTAACCGCAGTTCACGTGCAGGTGTCGTGGTCTGATGTGACTGCAACATCCTCGTGGATATTCAGGCTTTTCCATTCATCTCATGTATCTCGACTATTCTTTGTTCATGAGCACTCAAGCGCGCCTATTTTGACAATTTCATCGATTTTATTCATGTATTTCCAACACCAAGGAACAGGTTGTATTATCGTGATTCACATCGCACACTAAAAATATAACACTGGGATTTCAATATAAAATTCGGTTGGTCATTGTTGAATCACCCTATAAGTGGTTGACATCATTGATTTGATGACAAGACGACTACTTTTACGTGACTACGTCATCGATACCCATCGTCGAGTAGCTAAACCTGAAATCCCAACAAAACCCGCTCCTCCTTTATCGCCAATTGTTTCTTGGGAATTCGCGCAAAGTTTCACAGATGTTTGGAAACGATATTTTTAACCAGCGCCGTATTAACGGGCAGATGGCTCTACTTCTATGATGTCCGGATCTGATGTTATCTTGTTCAAAACATTTTATCTTATCACCACCTGGTTCGGGAGAAGACGCGTTGCGAACGGCTCTTTGTGTCCCGTCCAATATGTCACCCATGAATGAGTTTCGTCACATTTCGGTTTCGGCGGAGCAGCCAATTTGTCGAGAGGATAAAGAAGTACAATTAGCCCATCGCAGATAGTAGATTCTATACTCCCGTATTTGCTTCGATCCATCTAAAAGATAAAAGGAAATATACATGGCGATTGGAAGGAAACCAATTTTCTGAAAGAGCTCGGGAACACGTTCAAAGACTGATCCCCACTTTGAATTTCCACAACAAAAGCTTTCCGTGATCAACCGAATCGAGTAGTTAAAACTTTATTAAAAATTAATTGTTTAAAATGCAATTGATCTGCTGCTTCAACAATTTATAATTGATGAAATATTTCACAGCTACAATAAATTGGAATGATAAATATAAATATTGTTACATTGCGTGGTTTTATATTTGTGGGCGTGCGGGAACTGCCGGATAGTTCCTACCTGTTCCGCCAAGTCTGAGTGCAGCACCTACTCACTTCTCCACGTAAAGCAACCATGAACAACAGACAAGGACAGTTAGCAGGAGAGTTCGAGAGAGAAGTCATTATTATGAACGGAAGTTCCTGAATACCGAAGTATTGTGTTTGATTGCTAATTATTAAACTAATCTATTCGTTGAATTCAGAATTGTGTTTGATTATGGAAGACCCAACATCAGAAGTGGGATTCGATCTCAACAGCTTCACAATGGACGCCACTCAGCTATTTTGTTTCTGTCAAGTTCGAGGAACAGGTAGGAACTATCCGGCGGTTCCCGCGCGCCCACATATTTGTGACGGCTAGAAAAGTTGGCGTGTTCCGAGTAGAATTCTGCACTTCATCATACTCGTACCAGTGATTCAGGCGTTGTTGTCGTCCTTCCAACAACTGTGTCAGAAGTGTACAATATCTTTGTCAGACGAACCAACCCCAGATAGTGAGCTGTATGTTTTACGCGGGACTTAACGACGAAGACCGTAGCTGCTGCAGTGGAGAGTTGAGAGAAGAAGAGTGGGCACTGTCCAGTACCAGATGGAAGCTAAGCGCCTTTGATCACCTTCAGGGTACTGCCGAATAGGAGCTACCTGTTGATGAAGCAATCTCGATTTCGGTGGTCGTCAGGCTTTTATAATATCGGCCGGTCGCGGTGTTTATATCTAAAGGTCTAATCGTTAACTATCAATATCTTACAGCAATGTTGAAATTTGAGCCCTCCCGCCAAAATGGCGCTATAATACCATCTACCCCACCTGACAAGTCTCTCCCCTCTTCTTAGGTTTTAATGGTGGTGTTTGTTACCTGGTCTTCTAAGTCTCTTCTTCTTCTTAGGCTCTAATGGTGGTGTTATTTTCTTTAGTCTTCCAAGTCTCGTGAGTCTTGTTGAGAGGAACGTTTATTACGGCTGTTCAATGAGTGACGATGGATCGACTATGTTGGGCCCCGTGGTACTTGGAGCTGAACTCGATCGTTATGGGAAGGAGAAGTCGGCTGATGGTGTAGTCAGAAGGGGCACATTCCTCCTTCCATCAAACCTTCAACTTTACTATTAACCATCTTTGTAGTCTACTACTACCTGTATTTGTTGTAATTTTTAATAACCAAGTATTTTTTGAAACTAAATAATAAATCCGTGATGTTTTGGTTACTCCACCGAGGCAACCTACGACTCGTTTACCATATTCCTTTATGTTCCATTGCCACCAGTTTACGATTCAGTTTCTAACGGTTTCCTTCTTGTTTTCCTTTGTACAGACACGTGATAGGACTCTGTTCCAGGGTAGAGGATGTAAAACCAAGTAAGTAAGGAAAGATCATTATTATTTCCATACTTCTACAGTTTAGGGGTTCAGCTGTGGCCGAGCGAGTTCCGGCATGTGTCCTTGGAGACGAGACTCGGACCGGTAGCGGGGCCGTGAGTTCGAGGCTCGCCTCGGGAGCATATTTTCGGGTAAGCCGATCGCAGTTCCCCCACGACCTTGGGCGGTGAGGCCAATGGGAAGACACGAGCGAAATCATCAGAACAAATTCTGATCTTCCCTTAGGAAGACAGCTGATGACATCCGCGACGCCAGGAATGGCAGTCGGACGAAAATCCAACCTGAAATGGTTGTTTACTTTACTTTACTTCTACAGTTCAACGCTCATAATAGAATATCATATCTTCTGAGTGGATCGAAGAGAGTGAAAATCGGTCGAGTGTAAGAGTTTTGCTTGATAGTATGAAACGAGTGACTGGGTGGGTTTGAGGAAAGGGACAGTGGAATATCGTGGGAGAGGATGAATGAACTCGAGAAGGGATCGGAGGACAGGGTGTTAGTGTACATACCTACCCGATGGTGGTGGTGGAGGAAGAGGTGGCCGCTGGTGTACGTGTTACCTCCCGCTATCTCATGCCGTCAATAATGTTTGAAGGAGCGGCGGCTTTCTTTGACACGATCTCTTATCGACGCTCTGCCTTCATTATCAATCCCGTCCCGCTTTACTAATTCGATGAAACTCGGCTCTCAAATTAAAAGACTGTCCTACGACAGACATTTCTCCCTTTCAGCCAGGAAGATCATCTATAAGACCGTTCCGTCAACTGTTCGTGAACAATTACCACACAAAAAACTACCCTCATGGATAGTAAGAGCCACCATATCGGCAAAGTCAGAGAAACCGAGCCAAAATGCTGTGTTTGCTCACCAAACTAGTCTTGAAGAGCATTGGAGCATTCATAGGTCAGATTTAGTTTTAACAAAATTCGAGTTTTCAAGAATCAAAATTTTTACTCATATTTTGAGTTATTTTTAAATTTTGCTTCCGAGTCAACCAAGGCAGCGGAAGCTTTGTTCTAACTTTTCAAGGTTGAAAAATAAGTTCTCCAAAATCGAAATTTCCACTCGCGTTTTACGTTTTAGACCTTCCTGAACAATTTTGGTTCCGTGTCTGTCTGTCTGTGTCTGTCATGAAATCCTTGCCACAGCCATAACTTCTACAATTCTCATTCGATTTCGATGAAATGTTCAGGGATTGTGCGGGGTAGTTGTAGATGGTCCCAATGAAAATCAAGTCCCGGACTGATAGTAGCCGCTGCGAATGCGCGAACGTGAATTCCTTGTAACAGCCATAACTTCTACATTTTCCAACAATGTAGAGTCCCCTAAGAGGGTAGTGGAAGGTGCTAATAGATGCATGTTTTGAGATTAACTACTATGCATCGCATCATCTATACAATTGCGTGATTTTTTTAGGCTCCTAAAGAATTTCATCTACATCGGAAAAACGGCAGCGTGTCACAGTACTGTGCGTGTGCGCAATCGTAATTTTACAGTACACTTTCACAATCTACTGAAATTTCTGAATAAATTCGGTTCCGAGTTGGTTGGTGTCTGTCGGTCTGTAGTCCTTAACTTCGGTGATGTCGCGGGAACCAGTTCATCAAGTAACTCAGCTAAGAACGTAGTCAGTCTGTCTGACTGTCTGTCTGTAAATCCGCGGAAGCTGAACTACACGAAACCACAGTCCGATGTCGCAGGTTCCTAGTATAGCGGGATCTTCATCTCACTGGCTGTTAGTCAGGCTGGGTTGTAGTCTCGAGGGATTAGAGTATATCAAGATTGTAACCTCGCGGAAGTGTAGTACAACACTATGCTAATCTTAGAGGATTATAATTTGACGGGATTGTAATTTCGGGGGATTGTAGTATAACGGAATGGTAATTAGCGGGATTTTGGGATTGTGATTTTGTAAAGCGGCATTTTAATTTTATTGTACGGTAGTGTAACTTTTTGGGTTTGTAGTATAATAATTGTAACCTTGCGGGGTTGTGAATTTTTAGGGGTGAATGAGACCACCAGAGCTCTGTAGGACCAACCGTTCGCTCCCTCTAAGGACTTGAAGTGACGCATGATGAAGCAGAAATACGAGTGAGTATCGCAAACGAATGTTCGGAGGGACTTGCGGGATTGAAGTGCAACATGATTGTAACCTTGCGGGATTGTAATTTCGTGGGATTGTAATTAGCGGGATTTTGGAGTGTAGTAGTATTTCAATCTCACAGGATTTTAGTCAGGCTGGGTTGTAGTCCCGTGGGATTACAGTACAGCAGAATTTAAACCTTGCGGAATTATAGTACAACACTATTGTAATTAGATACACTATTCTAATCTTAACAAGTATAATGATTATTAGAACACTATTCTAATCTTGCAAGATTATAATTTTGCGGGAAGAAATTGTAATCTTGGGATTTTATCACGTCGGATTATAGTATAGCAGGATACTAGAACACAACTATTGCAATCTTCCAGAATTGTAATACCGAGGTGTATTTTTTTGGGATTGTAATGTCGCAGGTCCCTAGTATAGCGGAATATTAATCTAACGGGATTGTATTTTAACGGCCTTGTCATATCACGGACTGGAGTGTCTTCATAGACTCGGTTAAGGTCTGGATGGATGACAGTATACAGGGTGTTTCACGAAAAGGTTACACCCCCCTTCATTTCCGCAAAATACAACGTAAAAAATTCCGACCAACGCAATTCTTCATGATTTTTTGTGAGGAACCCCCCCTTTTTTATTACAGATTCGGATTCTACGTCAAGTTTCATGAGAAATTCATACCCACATCGATTTGTTTAATTGCGCGCAACCTGGTTTTTTGAACCCTCTAAGTTGCGCAAAAATTAGGTTTTGGAGAACCCTTAGTGTGGCACATGTTTTTTCATCATTTTTTAACGCTGAATCACAGGGGGTCACCCGTTTTGAGAAAAACCAAGATTTAAGAGGAAAAATTAACATTTCTTTCACGAAAACATCAGTTTGAGGTCGAAATCATGTTTATTTTTTATTTTCTCACCTCCGTTTGAACCACGGGCTTGGGGCCGTCTACGGTGGAGTTAAAAATAAAAATTGACAGCATGATCATGCTTGAACTGAATAAAATTACCTAAAAACTCATAACGATTTAAAAAGAGCGATTTTTTCACTAAAAACAACCGAATTTTTGGGCTTTTTTTGAAAAATTCCAGTCAAATTGAAAAACGGATATCACCATGTGATTCAGCGTTAAAAAACGATGAAAAAACATGTGCCACACTAAGGGTTCTCCAAAACCTAATTTTTGTGCAATTGTGGAGTTGCGCAACTTAGAGCATTCAAAAAGCTAGGTTGCGCGCAATGAAACAAATCGAAGTGGGTATGAATTTCTCATGAAATTTGACGTAGAATCCGAATCTGTTATAAAAAAAAAAGGGGGGGTTCCATTTGAAAAAATGAAGTTAGTGTCAATTGCGCACGATTGCGCGCAACTTTTTTGCGCAAAAGTATTTTTCCTGAGATCCTCACAAAAAATCATGAAGAATTGCGTTGGTCGGAATTTTTTACGTTGTATTTTGCGGAAATGAAGGGGGGTGTAACCTTTTCGTGAAACACCCTGTATAGGTCTGCCACAGATACTTTGCATCCCTTTGGCGCATTCTTCTGGAGAACATAGAACTAATTATTTCTTATCATCAAGCAGATTCCCGCGAGTACGATCATTTTTTTGGAATTTCTCTCATCAAAAGTGACATGATTTCTATCCTACTGCAGATTGAAGTTCGTGCATTTCCGAAATTGAAATTCCGTGGCGCTGCACGAACATCAAATTTCTCACGGCTCGAATTTTCGTGTCAAGGTTTCACCATGGAAGGTTGACTCGATCGGTATAGTTTGCGGATCCGCCACCTAGGAGGCGCCACACGGATGCAAAGTTTCTGTGGTAGACCTATAGCAGGAATGTTATCTCGCGGGATTGATTGTAATCTTGCGGGATTGTGAATTTTTAGGGTTGAATGAGACCACCCAGAGCTCGGTAGGACCAACCGTTCGCTCCCTCTAAGGACTTGAATTGGGACGCAAGATGAAGCAAAAACACGAGTGTGAAACGCAAACACAGCTCAATTCTTGAAATAAGCCAAATCTCCGTTCAAAATTCAGCTGATCTTTTTTCTTCTTCGATTAGGGTTTCATGCTGTGCTTCCTTGGCAACCAAGAACCAAATTTTGTAATGGATATGAGGGACACCACATCTCTCGGTGAACCTTGCGCGATAAGTCGAGTACTGATGATGGGAAAGTAGTGTGACTTGCAGCGTTTTTATGGGGATTTCAAGTGGTGGTTCCCTCTGACTGTCATCGTCGAGTGGTCACCAAATTCGGAGGGCAAGAGAAGGAAATGAAGTGATAATCTGTTCAACGCTTCTAGATACGAGGAAGCTATGTGCTACACCCGTTTTTTTTTTTTCAATTTCAGTGAATTTATAATAAAAGTGAAACCTAGGAAAGTGAAAAGTGAGAGAGGTTTTTTTCGGGGGAACGTCCGTGAGTTGCAGTTAATTTGTTAAGTGTTAATAAATAAATAGACGTGAGGGGTAGCGCCGGCGGCGGATCGATGAGAGTTAATCAGGGTGAAAGCCTCCGGGGTGGGCGCCCACCTGGTCCCGAGATCATCAATAATGCCCCCGCTCAACGACAAACTTCAAGAACAACCACGGGGGGGGGGGGACACTTTCCCCCTCCTCCGGCACCATCATCCCCTTTCACTCCTTGAGGCCATTTCTTAATTATGACCATCATCAGGGACCTCCCTCCCCGCCTCCTTGATTTAATCTGTCATCGCGCCGGAACCCTTTTTCGTCGCCAGCTCACCTTCACGCTTTATTCACGTGTCGCCCGGCGCTGCTTCTGAAGGGACCGGTAAAATAAAAGGAACGACGAGCGAATCCCTGCCGCCTTTACGAGGCCTCTTCCTCGTCAACACGCTCCGCTCGCTAGAGTTATCCTTTCAAGGTCCATCCTGAACTTCTGACGTACCAAGCAAGCTGGGCACGCCGGTAATGACGCGGACAACCGAATTGCGAGAAGACCCAAAGGGGGTTGCACGGAAGTGAGGGAACCAAACAAGCGGAAATATTCAGTCAAACCCACTAGGGAGATAATATGATGTGTATCTTCCTAGAATATTTCGTACTAGAACATCCGCACGCTCCGCTCGCTAGAGTTATCCTTTCAAGGTCCATCCTGAACTGCTGACGTACCAACCAAGCTGGGCACGCCGGTAATGAAGCGGACAACCGAATTGCGAGACGACCCAAAGGGGGTTGCACGGAAGTGAGGGAACCAAACAAGCGGAAATATTCAGTCAAACCCACTAGGGAGATAATATGATGTGTATCTTCCTAGAATATTTCGTACTTGAACATCCGCACGCTCCGCTCGCTAGAGTTATCCTTTCAAGGTCCATCCTGAACTTCTGACGTACCAACCAAGCTGGGCACGCCGGTAATGAAGCGGACAACCGAATTGCGAGACGACCCAAATGGGGTTGCACGGAAGTGAGGGAACCAAACAAGCGGAAATATAAAGTCAAACCCACTAGGGAGATAATATAATGTGTATCTTCCTAGAATATTTCGTACTAGAACATCCGCACGCTCCGCTCGCTAGAGTTATCCTTTCAAGGTCCATCCTGAACTGCTGACGTACCAACCAAGCTGGGCACGCCGGTAATGAAGCGGACAACCGAATTGCGAGACGACCCAAACGGGGTTGCACGGAAGTGTGGGAACCAAACAAGCGGAAATTTCAGTCAAACCTACTAGGGAGATATAGCATTGGCAAACTGAATTTAACTTTTTGCAATTAGATTTAAACTCTTCGCAAACTGAATTAAACCTTTCGCATACTGAATTAAACTTTTTGCAATAAACAATCAATTTAATAAATTTTTAATAAACAAAAATACTAATAAATAAACACGTTAAACTATCCATATATAAGTAATGTTCTAAAGTAAACTATCACATGAATAGTCCGATTTTTCAAGAAAGGGGAAGGTCAGTGGAGGGGTCGGCCTGTAGCTGCAGCAGGAAATACGAGATAAATGTCCATTTTCAACGGGATTTTCAAGGAATTCGACCGTCCCTCCTTCGAGCGTTCAGCAATCTCACAATACTCAGCAATATTCAGCAATACTAACTGAACTAATATTTGAATCGCTATCGCTCATCACCACAACAATGTTCCTCACAAAACCAAAAAAAAAAATAGAAAAAACCTACGAACACTTTTATGACGAGAATGTTGACGGGAAGGGAAGGGTGACTACACAGTGAAGGTAAATGAAAGTTTGCCAGTCCATAGGGGAGTAATTGACCATCCACAGGGAAGATATTGACCGTCCACAGATAAGGTATTGTTTTGGGGACTTCACTCACTCCTCTGATCATGTTTGATACAGAGGATTAATTTTATGAAAGGTTCACTTGTAATTGGAAAAAGTTTAATTCAGTTTGCTGAAGGTTTAATTCAGTTTGATGATGCTATAATGTGATGTGTATCTTCCTAGAATATTTCGTACTAGAACATCCGCACGCTTCGCTTGCTCATCCCAGCGGGTGTAGATCCAGACTGGTTTGCAGTTTCACGGGTTTGTAGTCTCGTTGTACTCAAGTACTGAAGTCACCGAGCAATTGGCAATAGTTTCTCCTGACCGAGTAGTTTCTGCATGTGACATCAAAATCACCGCAAAAAAGTCTGCCGAGTGGGTGTGGCACATAGCTTCCTCGTATTCATAACCCGATTGTATGGATCAATCTCAAAACATCAATCTCTAAGTACCTTCTACTACGCTCATAGGGGACCATCTACACGCTAATCTGAACGATCCTGAGAAATTTCGTCGAAATCGGATGGAAAATGTAGAAGTTATGGCTGTTACGAGGAATTCACGTTTGCGCATGCGCAGCCACTACTATCAGTCTGGGGGAGATGATTTTCATAATGGACCGTCTGCACGACAATCTGAACAATTCTAGAAAATTTCATCAAATTCGGATGACAAATGTAAGTGTTATGGCTGTTTCAAGGATTTTACGTTTGCGCATGCGCAGAGACTACTGTCAATTTTAAGGCCTTGATTTTCATAGGGGACTGTCTACGATCTAATCCGCGTATTCCCGGAAAATTTCATCGAAATCAGGTGAGAAATGTAGAAGTTATGGCTGTGGCAAGGATTTCATGACAGACAGACAGACTCGGAGCCAAAATTGTTCAGGAAGGTCTAAAACATGAAACGCGAGTGGAAATTTCGATTTTGGAGAGTTGTTTTTCAACCTTGAAAAGTTAAAACAAAGCTTCCACTACCTTGGTAAACTCAGAAACAAAACGCTGCAAATTATTACACAAAGGTTTATTATTTTTCTATATAGATCACTCGTTTGCAAAGAACACGCCTTTACCATCGTTACCACCAACCAACATGAAGAAAAACATCGATCGCATTTTGGTCAGCTAAAATTTGAACGGAGATTAGGCCTCTTTTGCGATTCACACTCGTGTTTCTGATTTATCGTAAGTCCAATCCTTAAATTATCGTAGGGAGCGAACGGTTTGTCCTACAGGGCTCCGCGTGGTCTCAAAAATTCTAAAAATTCTATACTATCTTAAATTGAAGGAAAAACAATACCTTTATATCAAAATTTTTTGAGTTAGGGCGTTTTCAAGATTTGAAACTTTATTTTTCAACCCTTAGAAGTGACCTACAACAACCAAAATCTTCGGGGCACAACTAGACCCAGGGTTGTAATTTTAAGTACAGCGAGATTGTAACTTCTTAAGATTGTAGTATAACGGCAATGAAATTTCGGGAGATTATAGTAAAGCACGATAGTAATCTTGCGGGATAGTAGTACAACACAGTTGTAATCTTGGAGGATTACAGTCTGTTCCACAATGAGGAATTTCACCATGTCGGAATTTCCTATTTTTGACCCCAAAATTGGATTCAGCACCTCGAAAAACCCCTTAAGGCAAACTTTCAGCCCGAACTTCCTAATTTACGAATAAACAGAACAGTGTAGAAAATACTAATGTTTAAAAAAAACGGGAAAAATACCGTCATCCTGGAATAGTTCATTTATGGCCGCTTGAAGCGCTGAGATCGAGAAATCCATAGTCCCCAGATGCAAAATTTCACGAAACAGTAAAGTTCGAAATCGAAAAACTGAAGAAAAAAATAGAAAAAGCAAGATGGGGAAAATTAGGTTTCCCCTGTTTTTGTTTGATAACTTTTCTCTTAGAAAACACGATTTCGTCGTCCCAATGGGCAACACCGGGAGGAGAAGGCGATCCAAACAGCCCAATCAGCGAGCATTCCCGCTTCACGTCCGTTTTCCCGGTTAGTTTTGAAATCAAAAATTTTGATTGTCTCCCAAAAATAACAGGAGACTTATTTTCCGAAATCAGCCCGATTTTCATCTATCCCACACCATTAGCTATTCAGGAAAAATGCAAACAGAATTCGGTGAAATTCCTCATTAAGGGTGTCGGATGAAGTATTCGGTATGTAATCGTCCAGTCATCTATTCATAATCTAGTTTATTGTTTCCGGTTCGAATAAGAAGGAACTACTCGGTATCCAATAGTGACTGACACCAACTGCCGACAGGTTGAGGAGCGAATGCAGTTGGGTAATCATGAGAGCACGAGTATTGAAGGAAAAGCCGCCGAAAGATCAGAAACCGACGAGCGGTTATCTTTCAAATCAGTATCAAGGCAAATATTGATTCGTCTCTGGACAAATAGGATAGATAAGTGATCAAGTGGCAAACAAACAACAATAAAGGCGGTTCATAACAATCTGAGTCCTCAAGCCTCTCGACGGGTGAACGGCTTCAGTTCACCGCGCACAACTGCCCACTGTTCTGCACTTACCCAGAACCCGAACTGCCACAGTCCGCCGAGTGGGTGTGGCACATAGCTTCCGATGTGAAGTGCATAAGCGGAACTTGACCAGAAGACGATGAACTTTATAGGGAACCATCCAGAGTTCCAACCACACAACCCGTGAAAATCAAAGAATTTCGATACAAGGGTTCAGGAGGGACTACAACGTGAAATTGTCAAGTTGGGTAGTGACAGATGGGGGCTTCAGAAGCGAGAGGCTACTAACCAGCGCATACCTGTAGAACTAGAGATTATTAAACATATTGTTTAGTAATGCATGCATTCCACGGGACGTCCCATTGGATAAGCATTGGATAAGCATTGGGTCAATTAATACCAGTTGGTAAGCGAAAAAACTGTTCACTCGATGTAATTTATCAAGTATTATAGGCAAGAAATAGTGACACCCCCCCCCCCCCTTATCCACGATGGTGGCACCACTATTAGTTCCATGGTGGGACAAAGAATAAATCATGAAAATCCGGAGGTATAATGAGAATTTTTCCTCAATTTCAAAGCTTAGATACAATTAGTAAGCTATAAAGGAACCGAGATATTGAAAAATCGGATATTTTGTGAATATTATCCCCAACCCTCCCCCACCTCATGCGAATTTTGATACCTACTCTAGTGAAATAGTGTGCAATTTGGAAGATTTATGAGTCGAACAAAAGAAACACTCAAAACGGTTGGAAATTGAGGCCTGGGCAAATTTTACAGGATTATGCCCGCAAACGCACGTTTTTGGAGCATTAACCCCCCCTTTCCCCCCTTAAAATTCAAAATTCTAAATTCCGGCGACGTAGTACACAACTAGATAGGTTTTCGCGTCGAATAAAAAAAGAACCACGAAAATCGGTTGGAAATTGAGGCCTGGGTAGAGTACACAAAATTAAGCCCAAAAACACACGTTTTTGGAGCATTAACCCCACATTTCCCCCCCTTAAAATTAAAAATTCTAAATTCCGGCGACGTAGTACACAACTAGATAGGTTTTCGCGTCGAATAAAAAAAGAACCACGAAAATCGGTTGGAAATTGAGGCCTGGGTAGAGTACACAAAATTAAGCCCAAAAACACACGTTTTTGGAGCATTAACCCCACATTTCCCCCCCTTAAAATTAAAAATTCTAAATTCCGGCGACGTAGTACACAACTAGATAGGTTTTCGCGTCGAATAAAAAAAGAACCACGAAAATCGGTTGGAAATTGAGGCCTGGGTAGAGTACACAAAATTAAGCCCAAAAACACACGTTTTTGGAGCATTAACCCCACATTTCCCCCCCTTAAAATTCAAAATTCTAAATTCCGGCGACGTAGTACACAACTAGATAGGTTTTCGCGTCGAATAAAAAAAGAACCACGAAAATCGGTTGGAAATTGAGGCCTGGGTAGAGTACACAAAATTAAGCCCAAAAACACACGTTTTTTGAGCATTAACCCCCCCTAAAGAGCAAAATTTGAAATTCCGGCCACGTAGTACACAACTAGATAGGTTTTCGCGCCGAATAAAAAAAGAACCACGAAAATCGGTTGGAAATTGAGGCCTGGGTAGAGTACACAAAATTAAGCCCAAAAACACACGTTTTTGGAGCATTAACCCCACATTTCCCCCCCTTAAAATTAAAAATTCTAAATTCCGGCGACGTAGTACACAACTAGATAGGTTTTCGCGTCGAATAAAAAAAGAACCACGAAAATCGGTTGGAAATTGAGGCCTGGGTAGAGTACACAAAATTAAGCCCAAAAACACACGTTTTTGGAGCATTAACCCCACATTTCCCCCCCTTAAAATTAAAAATTCTAAATTCCGGCGACGTAGTACACAACTAGATAGGTTTTCGCGTCGAATAAAAAAAGAACCACGAAAATCGGTTGGAAATTGAGGCCTGGGTAGAGTACACAAAATTAAGCCCAAAAACACACGTTTTTGGAGCATTAACCCCACATTTCCCCCCCTTAAAATTCAAAATTCTAAATTCCGGCGACGTAGTACACAACTAGATAGGTTTTCGCGTCGAATAAAAAAAGAACCACGAAAATCGGTTGGAAATTGAGGCCTGGGTAGAGTACACAAAATTAAGCCCAAAAACACACGTTTTTTGAGCATTAACCCCCCCTAAAGAGCAAAATTTGAAATTCCGGCCACGTAGTACACAACTAGATAGTTTTCCGCGTCGAACAAAAAAAGAACCACGAAAATCGGTTGAGAACTAAGGCCTGTGCAGACGACACAAGATTTTGTCACACACAGACATTCACCTATGGTTTTTTTTTGCGGATTTGGATTCAGAATGGTCTAAAACGGATTACTGTGTGGTTATTTTTTTCTGTTGAGTGTTGTCCTCCTTCACCCCAGATCGATCGCATAAGGACGCCCAAGTCTTACTGTGGGACGTCCTAAAAAGCGTAACCATGTATGTAACCCAGCCTGTCATGTGTAAAAATGTAGTGTATTGTTTAGTAATTTACTGATTACTGTAGATTGATATCAATTGTTGGTACCTACCTTGTAGTTGATTGTTGAAGGTATCAATTTATTTACCGAGATGGAGCGTTTTTGCAAAGATCCTACAGCACGGGCCAAGCCTAGCGTCGGGTAGGAAATCTGAGCAAATTGCATCCCTTCATTTATCTTATTGTAAAAGTGTACAAAATGGCGCCAAATAAACATGTATCTATCTGTCTGAATGAGTGTTGGAATTTCGATTTTTGAGGACATTGTTTCAACCTCGAAAAGTGGAAACAACGCCTGATAATGAGAATTTCACACAGACGCTTTATTAGATACGGCAAGATGACATTCATAGAGGAAAATCTGGAGGCCAAACTGGACACTCTGAAGTCGTCAAAATTGGATGGAAACTGAGGAATCGATCTGAGGAATGAAATTCATAAGGAACCATCTTCACTCCGAACCGCAGGAACCATCGCTCGAGGACAGTATCGCAGGTCTTGATAATTGTTCGGGTTGGGCCGTTAGTGAACCCCGCACTACTTGAGCGGGTGAGACAAGTAGCCTAGACCGAAATCATAAGAACCAATTCTGATCCTCACTTTGGAAGACAGCTGATGACGTCATCCGACGCCAGGAATGGCCGAAGGACTAAAATTCTACCTGAAATAGTTGTTCACTTTCCTTTACTTACTTTTACACTTCGAACCGCACAATCTCTATGTAATTATGGAAATCGGACAACTTCGTATAGTTTTTTCCCCATCCTCGAATAGTGAAAACATGCTCCCACTTCCTCTGTACCTGGAGATATCAATTGTAACAATATAGGTTGAATTTCAATTTGTTCAACAAATTTGAAATACACCTAATTGCCCATATATGAGACAGAGGAGGGTGTGACGAGCCTACCCCTTCAAACTAGTGATTAGATTAATCAGCCAGCCTGAAGAGAATATCGATTCATATCTCTATGAATCGGATATCCCTAAAGGCGTAGCTCCAACAAATCGGGAACAAACCAAATCGGTTTGTCCCTTATAAAAAAGTAGGATCGTCACACAATTGTATTACAATGATTATTATATTTTATTCTAGTTATGTTCTGATATCTCGTGTTCATATTTTTTTGTGTATATACTGTTTGACCTCATTCAAGTTACATTAAACTTTGCAGTTCATTTTAAATGTAATTTTGTTGCAAAAGTCTGGTTTTCATTTGTGATTGGTGGGTTTGTTGTTAAATGTCTAGTTGAATTGATTTATAAGTATTTTGTCTGATCTCATTCAAATTGTTTTCAAGATTTATTTTGATTTTATTTTGGTTTGAAAAAAAGGAGCATGCTTGTAGCAGAGAACAACAACAACACTTGGAAGAGGAAAAGGAAGTTGTTTTTCAATGATAAAGATCCCGTGTGTGTGACTGATTGCAGAATTTTCACTAAAAGCTGTAGTTCATTTATTTTAAATTACCATAATAAAATGCTAAGTACTTATTTCGAATATGCACCAGGGGGTTCATCTGCTGAAAATCAGAACTCAAGTGCTCGATCCTATGCACATTTCGCTCATCAAAATCGGGTGGAAAATGTAGAGGTTCTGGTTGTAACAAGGTTTTTACGTTTGCGCATGCAAGAGACTACTATCAGTCCGGGGGCGGTGATTTTCATTGGGGACCATCTACCTGCAAACCCGCACAATCCCTCAACGTGTCATCAAATTCGGACAATAACTTCGTATAGTTTTGCCCGTTACAAGGATTTCATGACAAACACCTACACAGACAAACACGAAGCCAAAATTGTTCACATACGCCTAAAACGTCGAAATATTCTATTGGAAAACTTTTTTTTCAGCCTTGAAAAATAAAAACAGCGCTTCCTCTGCCTTGGTAGACTCGGAAGCAAAACTTAGTAGTTACAAATTAGTATTCAAAAATGCGGGCCGTACGAACATACAACAGTCGACTACGAAGCCAAAGACCTCTTCCTTCTTGTCTCCGAGTGTTTTGAAGTCGTCAAAAATCAGATGAAACAATTTTGGAAGTAAAGACCTCATGTATCGCCAATAGTCGATAGTGCAAAAAATATACGTAATAATGATGAAACAGCAAACTTACCAGAATTGGAGCCTTCGTTGTGGAGTAAACTATTGTTATTAGAGATATTCGTGTTGTTATTGTTGTTCTCGCCGTTCGTTGCTTTTTCCAACACCTCGTGGTCTTCTTTACAAAACAAACCGTCCTCTCGCAACGCGAACTCGTCCCCAGGAATGAGTTGCCGCTCGCAGGCCGAACACCGGAAACATTCGATGTGATAAATTTTCGTTTTCGCCCGCATCACAAAGTCATTTTTACTGAACGACGCACCGCACTTTTCACATTTGGTCCCAAACAGTCTGAAACAAACAGAAATAGTGGTGTAATCAATTGGCTGCCTCTCAATGATCGTTAGACTACATCCTACAGGGTGACCAGAAGGCTTTGAAGGGTCTCAACACGTTGGCGCACACCTTCGATCCTCGGAACCTCGCCAAACCATCGACGAGTGTTCAAAGTGGTCAGTTAACCATCAGTGTTCTCCCTCTCCATTTTGAGGTTTTTAATGTGCCTATCGTCAGTCCAACGGTGCCCTCATTTTCACCGTAAATTTTGGTAATTAGGGAAATTTTAGTGGAAATCAGACACGAAAAACGTCTACCAAGTGGGTGTGGCACATAGCATCCTCGAATTCATACCCCGATTGTATAGATAACCAACCTCTGAATATTGTAGGAAAATGTAGAAGTTGTGGTCGTTACAAGGATTTCACGTTCGGGCATGCGCATAAAATACAATTTGTGGGCCATAATTTTCATAGGGGACCATCTACAACATAATCCGCATAATCCCTGAAAATGTCATCGGAATCGGATGAGAATTGGGGAAGTTATGGCTGAGGCAAGGATTTCTTGACTTATACACGGACACACAGACACACGGACACACAGACAGACACGGAACCAAAATTGTTCAGAAAGGTCTGAAACGTAAAACGCGAGTGGAAATTTTTATTTTGGAGAACTTTTTCAACATTAACTTTTTCAACGTCTACCTTAGTAGACACGGAAGCAAAATCATAAAATTGGAAAAACTTGGAAAAACAAGGGGTTAAAACAAAATTGCTCAAAAAACATTTTGTCACTTAAATTAGTTGTAGAATCAATTCTCGAAGTTTCCCGTTCCAACATGGGACACCCTGTATGTTCTCATGATCGTAATTTGCAAATTATCGTGACACATCATGATTACTATGTTTAAAACCATATTTACTAGGAAAACTCAAGTGGTTTTGGTATGAGGAAGTCGGTAGAAAAGGAAGAGGAAGGCCTCCCAGCTAATCACGAATGAATCAATGCTTCCCTGCTGACAACGAGGAGGAATCAAAGTTTTATACATCGCATTGGAGGTCCTTCAATATGGACGCTCTTACTTAAATAACCGTATTTGTTTCACATCGCTGTGACTGCGCGGATGCAGCATCGATGGTGGAAAGCTAAGGTGCGCCGACGTGTTTCTTCCCTAACTCTCAGACTTGCGGTGTTCCGGAATTATTGGTCATAGCAGGCTAAAATAACTCTTGCATCCGAGTTAACCGAGTAAGTTGATCCTCTCCACAATAAACAACGGTTTCAAAAGTGACACTCAACGTTTACGCATTAGCAGAGGCTACCAATCAGATAAACTTTAAAATCATAGGCGACCATCTCGAGTTCCATCATCATAATCCCTGACATTTTCATTGACATCTTAAGGAAACTGCGGATGCTTGTTACAAATTAAGATTCCCTTTTCTCGACTGCTTGATCAAGAAAAAGATCTAGAGGTTCAGTCGAAGAAGAATAAAACACTTGTTTAGACCGACGTTTCGGTATATTTAAATACCATCTTCAGGGCAACAACGAACATTAAACCACAGTGGTACACACAACAACAAATTGTCTCGAGTTTATCTGTTAGTATCTGCCCATGTATTATCGTACAGAAAGTATAATTTTTCATTTTAGAAAGTTTTTTTTTGAAATCCTAATGGAGTAAACAGAAGTTTATTTACACCCTTTCCAAGGTATGTCAAAATATCATTATTATCTATGTTTACAACGTGATGTTCAATTGATTCAAGCAAGAACGATGCTGCTTAAAGTCTATACCACTCTGGTTTTATAGAGCCCTGAAGATGGGAGAGAGAACAACCATTTTATTGTAATAAAATTGGCGAACTGACTAATTGCCATACGACACAGCATACCTAATAATCCATATTTCTAGTCTACCATAAGATAATTCATATAACAATAATTTATTATACTCGTATTTGAAACAAATTCAAAATTGTCAACAACAAAAAAAATAATAATTATGTAAAAAGATATTTAAATAAAAATACCGAAACGTCGGCCTAAACAAGTGTTTTATTCTTCTTCTGACTGAACCTCAACACCTATTTGCTTGTTACAAGGACTTGAGCGCATGCCGTGGAATCCGTAGGCTTTGAAACGCATAGACGAACCTGCACAAGCCCTAAAAATATAATCGAAATCGGATTTTCGTGAATGTGCCACACACACAAGGATTACTAATCTCTCACATACAAGTAGCTAATATTTCGATTTTCTTAACCATAGCTTTAAAGATTTTCTGGAAAATTCGCTCATTACCTCATGCTGCATGAATGGACTTCTTACAATTTATTAGGAGTCCACGTAAAAGGAATTGAAACAAGAAAAAAAGTATTTTCGAATATGTTGGTTCTCAGCGGAAACGGGTTAATCCCCCACTAATCTTGAATTGTAGAAATCAGCTCTAACCTTGGAGCAATTGAGAGGAGGGCATAACTTATCATAAGAAATTTCGCATGAGACAACGTGAAAAAAAGAAGGAAAAAAAACTTGAAAATAGTGCTCTATCCGTGGAGACAATTCTTGAATACGTTGATGTTTGAGAGTTAACACATGACGTCACGGAACAGATTTCGATCAGATATTTGAAACTCGAAATGCGATTAAAAGAGTTGAGTTTCTATATTGATGAACCAAAATTCGACTCAGTTATGAATCAAGGCGTACAAGTATATTTCGGAAAGAGTCAAACTGATTTTTATTTAACGCCGAAAAAACTTTCCGATGTTTCTGATCAAAGGTGGTGAAGGAGGAAGGGTTGAGGGGACATTTCGTGGGTAAAAGTAAAGGTGGAGGTTTGGGGGTAGGAAAGGCGGATGTCGGCCAAATGATACCCATCAGAAGGTAGGTAACACAAGACTGTCCAAACATTGGGGGAGGGGAGACCACCCACCAAAGGACAAACACCCTATCCCGGGCTAATATTTGTCTAAATATAGCAAAACAGGAATAATAAACAAAGGGTAGGTGGAGTCTGTGGTGAAAATATTAATGTTGGGGACGCGGAAGGCTGGCGTCGGTCGGTTGGAACGTCAACCCGGTAACATAAAAGGAGCCAACGACGATGGAAAACAATCGATTATGGAGAAGTAATATAAACCGATTGGTCTCAAACTGCATTATCTCGAATTGTGGAGCAAACTAATCTGTGAAAAGTGAACAACCTGAGCTTGTACTCAACTTACCGTAAAAGTCTGACAACTACTCAAAAACGCTGCAAATTATTACACGATGGTTTATTATTTTTCTGTATAGATCACTCGCCTGCAAAGAACACAGCTTTCCATTGTCACAACCTACCGACCATATTTTCGCTTCACAATTAATCGAGGACATAGTGGGGGGGGCCTTCATAGGGAAAATTTGCCTACTGGTTTCTAAGGACGCAAAAATCGAAAAAAGTATAACTCGAAGAAACGAACAACGATCGCATTATGATCAATTAAAATTAGAACGGAGATTAGGCCTCTTTTGCAATACCCTCGTGTTTCTGATTTATCGTAAGACCAACCCTTACGTTCTCATAGGGAACGAACAGAGCTCTGGGTGGTCTCATACGATTCTAACAATTCAATACTAACTTTAAATAATTAAAAAACAGTACCTTTATTTGAAAAGGTTTTCAGCTAGGGGTTTTTGAAAATTTCAGCCCTTATTTTTCAACCCTTAGAAGTGACTGACATCAACCAAAAGCTTCGGGGCACAACTAGACCCAAAGGAATCCATATACCAAATTTCATCAAAATCCGTCCATGGGAACTAAGGGAAATGCCTCGTACGGCGAGCGGACGGCCATATTATTATTCGATTTTTGGATTTTACATAACTTGAAACGTTAACCAAAAAACTTTGAGGGGGTTCAACAATTTTTTTTCTTGGTCGATTCCAGAGGTTCTTAATCATTAATATAATTATCTTTATTATAAATTATTATTATTATTATAAGCACAACTGGGTGATATCAAATTCTATTCTACTATTCGTAGAATTTTCTAGTTAAAGTTCTATTCGTGTATACTATATAGATCACTCGTCTGCAAAGCCACCAACCATCCAACATGAAGAAAAACATCGATCGCATTTCGATCAGCTATAATTTGAACGGATATTAGGCCTCTTTAGCGATTCTCACTCGTGTTTCTGATTTATCGTACGTCCAACCCTTAAATTCTCGTAGGGAACGAACGGTTTGTTGTTTGTTGAACGAATTGTTTGAGACCGAAAAATTCTAAAAATTCTATACTATCTTAAATTGATGGAAAAACAATACCTTTATATCAAAATTTTTTGAGTTAGGGTGTTTTCAAAATTTCAAAATTCATTTTTGAACCCTTAGAAGTGACCTACATCAACCAAAATCTTCGGGGCACAACTAGACCCCAAATGGAGCCTACATACCAAATTTCATCAAAATCGGTCAATGCTAAGTGGGGAAAGTGCCGCGTACGGCGGACGGACGGCCAACATTTTGGTTTATTATTTTCAATAATGAACCTTTGGAATCGACCAAGAAAAAAAAAATTTTAACACCCCCTCAAAATTTGATGGTTTACGTTTCAAGGTACGTAGAATCCAAAAATCGAATAAAAATTTGGCCGTCCGTCCGCCGTACGCCGTACGCCGTACGCCGTACGCCGTACGCGGCACTTTTGCCACTTAGCATTGACCGATTTTGATGAAATTTGATATGTAGGCTCCATTTGGGGTCTAGTTGTGCCCCGAAGCTTTTGGTTGATGTAGGTCACTCCTAAGGGTTCCAAAATCAATTTTGAAATTTTGAAAACGCCCTAACTCAAAAAATTTCGATATAAAGGTATTGTTTTTCCTTCAAATTAAGATTCTATAGAATTTTTAGAATTTTTTGAGACCACGCGGAGCTCTGTAGGACAAACCGTTCACTCCCTACGAAAATTTAAGGGTTTATATTGAAATATATATATATATATAAATCAAAACACGAGTGTGAATAGCAAAAGAGGCCTAATCTCCGTTCAAATTAGAGCTGACCGAAATGCAATCGATGGTTGGTGATTTTGATTTTTTTTTTTATTTTTTCGATTTTTTTTGGATTTTTTTATTTTTTGATTTTATTTTAATTTTTTTATTTCTCTCTTCATATTGGATGGTTGGTGATTTTGTAGACGAGTGATCTATATAAAAATAATAAACCGTTGTGTAATAATTTGCAGCGTTTTTATTCGATTTTTGGATTCTACGTACCTTGAAACGTAAACCGAAAAATGTTAAGGGGGTGTTACAAATTTTTTTGTTGGTCGATTCCAAAGGTTAATCATTGAAAAAAATAAACCAAAAATGAAGCTCAATGAGACCCACGTGTTCTGATAAAAATTAAAAAAATCACAATAAAGGCGTATTTTAGGCGTTTTCGGCATTCTTTGTTCGACTTTACCTTGTTTTCACTTTCATATTATTCGCTTTTCAATATGTATTTGCACCGTCTGGGTTCCTTCCAAGTTCAAATGAAATGTAACTAGTTTGAATATCAGTGAATTTTTCTAGTTTCACCTACATACCCAGTTTCTCAAGTTACTTACCTTCTACCTATCTTATGATTTACTAGCTGAAAAGCCTACTAAAAGCAGGCAAAAAATTGTAGATATGTAAAAAAAATTTGATGTCGCGGCCTGGAATCGAACCCGGGACCTCCACGTTCGGGCGACATACGAACGTGCGGTTGGCGTTTAATGTTGGCATCTGTTCTCTGTTCGAATAACAGATAACTATTTTACCTTCTGGAGAAACGTAGATAGCTTTACTCATTTGATGGTACTATGTACCATGTTAGTACCATGTACCATGTTAGTACCATGTACCATGTTAGTACCATGTACGTAGGTAGGGCAGCTTTGGCCGACCTGCGAGGCAGTTTTCGTTTCCAGTTGAATTTTGTGACAAGTACGAGTAGATGGGTGTTTAAATACTGGATTGTTTCCGTGCCTAAGCGATATCTTACTATTTACTTTCAATAATAAATAAGGGATAATTAATTGGTTCTGATAACCTATAAAATCGGGGATACAAGACGGAATCCTACCACAATCACGAGCCGCCATTAATTTTCACGATTTTGAGCAGATAACCATGATAAACTTCATCCAACCCCAGTCCTCTGTAGGGTTACTTAACCCAGTTAAACTTTTTGATTGTCTCAAAAAATAATCGATTATACAAGATTCTGGACGCAATATTTGTTACCAGGGTCGTAACCTTTTGGTAAACTTCAACCTCAGCGTTAAATGGTTTTGAACCGGCCCTTAGTTGGGCTTCCTTTGCAACCAAGAACCAAATTTCGTAATGAAGACCCTCACAGCTCTCGGATATTATTGCCAGTAGGTGGTATTAATGGAAAAGCCGAGTTCCATGCAGACACGTGATCTGTACAGTAAAATCACAAACCATTGTGAATAATTTTCAGATTTTTTAAGTATTCAGATTTTACGTAAAATGCTATGAGATAAAAGCAGTGGTGATTTGTGGCGAAATTGACTATGACTCAGGAACCCAAGTTTGGTAGATAATTCAACAGTCATTTTTAACGCTGAGTCGAGTAAAAATGGTAAAATTTGACCACTTTCACTCTAAATAGCAACATAACAACAAACCCTTTTCTAACGAACATGCAGGTAACACAAATGAGAGGAAAATTCAAGTAATTTCATAAACAATTATTCTTTTCTTTAAATCAAATAATTTTTTCTTGCAAAAATTAATGTCATATTCTTGCAAAAAATTACAGGGGATTGAACTTCAAGCTTCCTTTTCAAGCTAATTTAAAAGTGGATTAGAAGTTTGAGTCATAATAGCTGGGACATCCTGTATACCCATACCAGGGAAATGTAGAGCAAGGAACCGGAAAAGACCTCGATATTTCAATTCTCCAAAACTTGAAATAATCGGTTTAACCACTATGCTTTCGAGATTTATCTGAACTAAGCTCCTCGATCTCAACTTGCGAAATAACAACACAATCACTGCAGGGGAACTCACTTACCTAACGTAATCTCTCTTGCAGTAAGTCTTCCCTTCCCTGACGAAACACGTACACGTTTCGTCGAGGAATTGGTGGCATTCAGCACATTTGAGGCAGGCTGCGTGCCACTCCAGGTCGGGAGCTACTCTAAGGATGTACTGGTCGTGGATTTGTGACCCGCACCCCACGCACAGCGACAGTCTTCTCTTTTCTGAAACAATCAGATGAACATTATGTAGTTACTATCACGACTACGAGCTACAAAACCACCGTACTAAGAGGAGCTTCAAGGAACCCGAAATCCGACTCGATGCCCTGGAAAATACCGAGTAATCCAATCCATCGCAATTTCTCCATCCGGTAGGAATTCATGACACCTATCACAAATCCAAGTAAGGTACCTCCCGAAATCCTACAAAATATCATCTACTCCTTAATACCAGAATGTTTGTCCTCCAAATCACTCACATCATACACAACTCAAAACTTCTCGTCCGGAAATAGTTCAGTTTTTGGACATTTATTTGAAGTTGTTCGGGAAACCTCGTGATGATAAAAGATTAAAGAGGAGTTTTTACATATTATAATAAGATGATACCATGCAAAATTTATGTTCCAAATTATCTCTTGTGCCTTCTAATACTTCCCTAGTAACTTTTTCAATCACGATGAATGTTTAAAAGAAATTTAAAATAATTTTGGCCAGTACGAGGTGCCACACAGGTCACTTCAAACCATGAATAGAATGGTGTTCGTGAAGAGTATTGACTATTTTGGGGTATTGGTTTGGTTCCATTCTTGCTGACCTTCAATAATTTGCCACGTTTCATTGGGCTTTGTTATTCGCTTACACGTAGAATCGGTGATGATGAAACCCTAGTCAGAACAAGATGATGAACGTGTTTTAGGAGTTCAGAGTTGGTTTAGGCCAAAAGGCAGATGAGATATGAACAGTTCGATTCAAAGTATCCAGTGATTTACTAGAACCATTTACACGAATGATGTAACGAATGATAATGATAAATGATGTAATGATAAATGATGTAACGAATAATTTACACGAATGATTCGTGATTTACACGAATTTCGAAATCATGAAAAACCTTGGAATTTGCGGTATTTTGAATAATTCGTCCTCTTAAAAAATGAATGATTGTCATTTCAAGATCAGCGCGCCAATAAAACACACATTATTGATTGACGTAAACCATTTTGATTGTTGATTGCGTAGAGGTGGATACACAGTCAAATACGAGGAGGTAGAGCAGGACTGGTAGAAAGATTCAATCTTTCGATGATTTAGTTAGAGCGGTTGTGTGTTTAATGGGAGGGATCTGCTCGGCAATCTTGGAAAGGCTGGGGGAGGCTGCTGTGAGTGTGCAGAGATGAAAGAGACGATTAAGTAATTGGAAAGTGTTCCGCAGTGATCCTCCGCACGTGACAGCACTTTGCTCCCAGCTGGGACAGCTCAGAGTGTAGATGTACGAGTGTATCAGATATCGCTTAATACTTTAATTCTCACTGGATGAAACTCGATTCAACTTCATTAGGTGGTCAATCCGCGCGTTTCTCAGCGTGATGTACTCTATTTTGTTCTAACTGTCATAATTATGTTATTCACATTCTATGACAAAAACAAGAGGTCCCCAAGGGTCTATGTTGGGCCCTTTGGTATTGTACTTAACATGTAACTTATACTGCAATACTCATACTGCAATACAGATTGCAACATTGTACAACATATATAAGTGTTATTGTTTGCTTCGGGGGCGTGTCTCACATTGTAGAATATATTTCCTAATCTTATCGTGTGTGTAGTCTATAATATAGACTATTATAATAGACCATATTATGGGGCTTCCACTTAAGCTCTTCATCCAGAACTAGCCCCAGATACTTATGCCTTGTAACTCTTTCTATCGATTCGCATGAGCATATTTGATCTTCTACACAAGAGTGCAGGGTGATTTGCAAGTGTTTTTCCTCAATTAGTGACTTATTTCCTCCGTAAACTATTAATTTGGTCTTGTTAGCATTCAATGTGAGATAACTCTTGAGAAACCATTTCCCCACTTGATTTATTATCTGATTGGCAAATAAGTGGCCATACGTCCACTAGCCATTCAACCTCGTCAAAAGATGACGTCCAGGCTAACAATGGCCGGCTGCATGTCACACATGCCGACGACCGCAAAAAGTAAAGGTATTCCTTCAGAATTAATTATCTCTGAGGTTGAGCGAAAACACAGGGATTAAGCACAAACCAATATCCTCTATTAGTAACAAATTGAGAGAAAAGGCTGTAATAATTCTGAAAAATACAGAGAATTGAAATTTTAAAAGAATGCAGTGCTGCATATGCTCCTCTTATTCGATATTGGTCGACTGAAGAAGATAGAGTTTTTCAAATTAATTGTGAATGTTGAGTGATTTAGGAAAGCTGCAACTCGGGTTTAGATTCCTCACACCACTCCAGATTTAAGAAGGTGCACTAGGTTGGCGAGGTGCCTAAAAAGTTGGCACACGCGTAGCGCATTAGTTAATATCAGCCATCAGAAGCCTTGGACCTCAGAAGTGTCAACCAAACCTAGGAAACTCAACAGATAGGTAGTCATATTTCTGGTTTCCTATTTCATGCACTGATCGTCAATTTAATAGCATTAACTGAATTCGGATTCAACATGAGTCATTGCATAGGGTTTATGAGCATGATTATAGGGCTGAAGAAAGTTGATGATGTTGGCCACGTAGCAGTAGTAAAAAACGGGATTCGGTTCGTTAAATCGGTCGAGAGAAGAAACCGATTTTGACCAACGTTTCTTGGGCATACAGGATAATATCCTCCCTAAGGCCTGAGAATAGCAACACCGAATCATCACTTCGTGTCAGGAAGACTCCATGAACAAGGGTGAATCCAGATCGCAAATGGAGTTAGCATCACAGTATTCTATCTTACCATCAACATTTCACCCAAAAGTTTCAAGTTATTTTACCCATTATGGTATAGGGAAGTTGTATCATCAAAAATTAACTTCCCTCGACAGGGCATCGATCTCCAGTCTTTCCGAAAAACTATTTTTACATTCCTGAGTCGGAGCTCTTACCACTGAGCTTAGGAAGTGATCGCAACAGGTAATTGAAATTCAAATATTCCGTAATAAAGGTTCACTTTCATGTGAAATTCGCTTATAGATGAACTAACTTTTGGGAGAAATTTACACAGTGAGTGTGTATTCTCAACGTGAAAATTACCAAACATGGTGCAAATATAGTGCAAAAACATTGTACCTGCTTTATCATTTTCAATAATGAACCTTTGGAATCGAGGAAGAGGAAAAAATGTAAAAACCCTCTCAAAATTTGAATGTTTAATCAAGGTAAGGTAGAATCCGAAAATTGAATGAAAAATTTTGCAGTCCGTCCGACGTACGCGGCACTTCTTTTGGTTACCATGGACCGATTTTGATGACATTTAGTATATCGGCTCCATTTGGGGTCTAGTTTTTCCCCGAAGCTTTTTGATGATGTCAATCACTTCTAATGGGTGAAGAGTGAGGGCTGCAATTTTCAAAACGCCCTAATTTGAAAACTTTTAAAAGACTTGCCGGCATCTGCACTTTCCTTATCATGGACCGATTTTCATGAAATTTGTGTCCATTTGGTGTCTAGTTGTCCATATGAGGACCTTAAGAAACCGCTTCAATTTTGAACTTGAAATAAATCAGAAACACGAGTGTGAATCATAAAATACTGTACGGAAGTAGGCCTAATATCCGTTCAAATTTCACCTGATTAAGTTCTTTGTGTAGAGTTAGCTGGTTAGGACCGTTAAGTTTCTCTCAATTGAGTTTCATGTCATTCAGTTGTTCTTCCTTATATAGCAACCAAGATTCAAATTTCTTAATGAAGACACCCACAGCTCTCGGATAGCGATGTTACTGCCAGTAGGTTGTTTGTTATTAATGGAGAACACGAGTTTTTACATAGTGAAATTGTAGTCCATTTTTATTTGAATTTCCATTGATGAGATGTACTAACTTCAAAAACCCTATTTTGTGAAGAAACCTTATTGGTGGAATAGAAGTGATATTAGGCTAACTCCATCCGCATCATCTGACGCCACAGGACACGATTTCCAGGCACCTTTGGGTTGTATGGCCGTCCAGATGAATCGCAACGACTAAGTCGAGACCACCGTTACTTTGTTTGTTGTGGGTAAAATGACGTTACGATGTAGAATTCTGAAACTGAGATACACCACATCATGTCGACAATCATTTACAACTTGTTTCCCTCCAGCGATGATTTTTTTTCCCCACTGAGTAGGTAGCTTTTTCAACCTATTGTTCCGCATTTCGCCTTTTTTCTCATTCGCGAGTGTGTCCGCTGATAAAATCGAAGCAATATTTCATGTATACTCATTCCAGTCTGGAAAATGAATAACGAATTAGTTACTGCCGGAGATTAGATTGTGCGTAGACCGTGCGTCAGGCGAGCTCGATTAGAAAATGCAGCGAAGCATAGTTAAGTGGTAGCGGGTTATTCTGATTATTTCCTTCTGGTGTGATCTATTCATTACGGCTGTGAACAAGCTTGAACACATTTATGCCAGTTTATTGATAGATAGGGGAATGCGGGTTTACATTCGACCGAGAGGCACATCAACGCTCAGGAACGTTTAATTGAAAGGTAATTTCCATTGATGGGGAGGAAAAAACTAAATAGTTCTCCATAAATTACATCCCTCTATCAATGGTAACCTCATTTAAGCGCAAACGATAAATTCTTGAGGCCCATTTTTCCCGCTACCAATCCGATTACACTCAACTTGGATGGGATCTCTGTGTGAACTCTTAGAATCTTCTTTCGTTCGTTCTTTTGAACATTTTGGCAAAAACTTGGAATTTTGCGAAAACAATTACTCGACTTATCGTCCGGAGTGACACATATAGAGTAAGTGGGGGAAAGTTCCCGCACCTTTCGTAATAAGGCGTAATAAACATATCCAATACTTCCATCGTACTTTCCCAGTAGTGGGGGGATTGTCAGGCATAGTAACCAAGGTCCTAAAAAAATATAAAAAAGGAAAAGTTCTCACAATTTATTGATGTCGCACTGGCTTATCATTTATCAACATATTTTATATATTTATGATCTTTAATCTTGAACTACAGGAATTATTTTTAAATGTTCCAAAACAGATTCAGTAAAGAAAAAAAAATTCAAAAAATTTTGAGTTAATAGCAACATTTTATTAATTAATTAATTTTTTTTTTATTTTCTGATAATTTGCATACCCAGACTGAATCTTTAGTTATTAGCCACCTTCACAAAAAACCTAGTTTTTGAGTTTTTTTTTTTTTGAGTCTTGAGGCGGCAATTGACTTAAGCGTGTAAACCTGGGAAATACCAAAATGAGGTAACTTAAATGAGTTGGAACGACTTAAAAAAAATACGAATCAGAAGTCGTTTGGCCACGGCTTTCTTGGGAATACCCGTAAGCAAGTTGAGGAATTTGAGGCTGCATTGTGGCTTCCTGTTTACGACTGCTTACAGTATTGGATTAATGATGCGTCAAGACAATTTAAAACGATCGAACACTGACTTCTGTGGTATATTAGGTATATAGATTCAACTATTCATGAAGTGGCCAATGAGTAGAGACCCCGGCCAATAACTATAGCGAAATCTGCTTTTGCCGCTTAAAAATTAAAAAATTAGTAAATGATGCTTATTTAATAGGAATCCATATTTGAACCTTTTGTTTAAATGGTCAGGTATTAGGAAGTTGAAAGGAAAAGCAAATTGTATGAGAAATAACAAAGGTAAGTCACAAGACGTCCATAACCGGCCAATAGCTGGCGATGTCACCCTACTCTGCCGTGAGAAGGACATCGTTACGAAAACTTTTTTTCAAAACATTTTTGAAAAGACCTTTTCTCTCTTTTTTGTTGTATTTTTTTCGTTAGCAAGCATCTCAAAGTGAGTAGGATAAGCCCTTCATGGAATACCGCAGATACGTTGGAGGGGACCGACACAAAAAGAGGGCCCTCAGCTTCCACTCGAGATGGCTGCCACCTCGTGCACTCACAGATTACAGGTGATTGCAGAAGTCACCGAAAGAGGGGAGGGGGTGCACTCGAATGACAGGAGTTAAAATTCAAAATAAAAAACCGAGATACAAAAGACTTGAACAAAATGGCAGAAGGGAGTGGCCTCATACCCTATTGGTGAACGCCCCTCGTCGTGTGTAGAGTCCGATTCTCCCTACCCCGAGGAAACAGTTGGCGGCTGGAGGAGAGCGTGGTGGGGCGACACCGGCGAGCTCTGAGGAAGGGATCGGCTGGAAGTGACGGGTTTAGACGGCGAAGAGGGGAAGGAAGTTCACGTCCAGGACGATCTCTGCTTCTTGTGGCGCCTCTCGCCAGGACTTCACCACCAGGGAATCCGTCTTCTTACACCTAAGATCCGTACTAGTTCCCTGAACCATGCCTTTTGACCAACCCTGGGGTTTTTCAACTTTCCAGCGTAATTGCCCGAGTTGTTCCAATTACTATCAATCACAAATACCTATTTAGAGACATCAGATATGGAATTGAGGTACCTCTACCTCTTGAATCCCTTGCATGATTGACAAGGCTGGTCCCGCAAATTGAAAAGTGGTGAGGACTTGGAACCCCTGCATATTCCCACGAGACACGTTCCTCATTCTTCCAAGAGACACGAAGAAACATCATGTCGCGTCGCTTCTCTCTTCGATGTGAAAGCCACCAAAAATTGTCTGGATTGGTGAACGAAATGCGATTTATGCGCATATTTTTCATCAACTTCAAAGAAACGCTCCAAATTATTACACAACGTTGTATTATTTGTCTGTATAGATCACTCGCCTGCAAAGAACACGGCTTTTCGATCATCAGTAACTTATCAGTCATATTTCGCACAAGGTTCACAATCAAGTTTATTTTGACTGTCACTACCCACCATCAAAACATCGTTATACGCGAGTTGAGCGCCTTCTCATTCACGAAAAAGAAAAAGATCACAATTGACCAGCTGAACTTTGGACGGAGAATAGGCCTATTTTCAAAGTGGGCCTATCTATCCCAACTTCGAATCCTGGTCTTGCAAAGCTCTTAGGGGTCTCATTCGATTCCAAGAAATAAAACGTCTGCCAAGTGTGTGTGGCACATAGCTTCCTCTTATCCATAACCCGATTGTATACAGGATCCGATGCATAGTAGTTAATCGCAAAACAATAATCTCCAAATACCTTGCACTACCCTCATAGGGGACTCTACACGTCAACCCGCACAATCTCTGAATATTGTTGGAAAATGTTGAAGTTACGGCTGTTAGATGGATTTCACGTTTGCGCATGCGCACAAAAGACTTTCAATTAGGGGGGGGGGGGGGGCATGATTTTCATGGGGACAATTTCCACCCCAACTCGCAATATTCCTAACAATTTCATCGAAATCGGATGGGAATTGTCGAAGTTATCGTTGTGGCAAGGATTTCATGACAGAAACACAGACAGACATACAGACACGGAACCAAAATTGTTAAGGAAGGCCTGGAACGTAAAATGCGAATGGAAATTTTGATTTTCGAGAACTTTTTTTTTCAACCTGTGAAAACAAAGCTTCCTCTTTGCAAAACTTGAGACAAAAGCGAGATCAAGGCCTCAAACCAGAACCTTTGGTCACCCCAGTGAGAATGAAATAGGATTCTACTTAAATTTAGATGATCGTCGAACCGAAGGAATATGAATGTAAAACACACGAATTTGTAGGTGTTTTTTTCTACAACGGAAAAATGTGTTGCTTTAACTTTTGGTTTATTATTTTCAATAATGAACCTTTGGAATCGACCAAGAAAAAAAAATTTTAACACCCCCTCAAAATTTGATGGTTTACGTTTCAAGGTACGTAGAATCCAAAAATCGAATACAAATTTGGCCGTCCGTCCGCCGTACGCGGCACTTTAGCCACTTAGCATTGACCGATTTTGATGAAATTTGGTATGTAGGCTCCATCCATAGTCTAGTTGTGCCCCGAAGCTTTTGGTTGATGTAGGTCACTTCTAAGGATTCCAAAATCAATTTTGAAAACGCCCTAACTCAAAAAATTTCGTTATAAAGGTATTGTTTTTCCTTCAATTTAAGATTCTATAGAATTTTTTGAATTTTTTGAGACCATGCGGAGCTCTGTAGGACAAACCGTTCGCTCCCTACGAAAATTTAAGGATTTATATTAAAATATATATATGTATATATATAAATCAAAACACGAGTGTGAATCGCAAAAGAGGCCTAATCTCCGTTCAAATTAGAGCTGACCGAAATGCGATCGATGGTTGGTAATTTTCTTTTTTTTAATGTTTTATTTTTATTTTTTTATATTTTTTTTATTTTTTATTTATTTTTTTTATTTTTATTTTTCTTCATATTGGATGTTGGTGATTTAGTAGACGAGTGATCTATATAGAAAAATAATAAACCATTGTGTAATAATTTGCAGCGTTTTATTCTTCACACAGTAAAAGCAATTTTTCTCGTAGAAAGGGAATTCGTAAAAGAATCCGAGTACAATTTTGAATTCTGCGTTACATTCAGGTAGGAAGGCTCGAGTCCACATAAATAAAAAAAGAATGCGATTTCTGTTTGAAATTTAAAAAATCGTTAGAAATTAGAGTTGCGTTGCGACTAACTATTTTGAATAAAATTCATTTGAATTAAATTAGAAATCGGATGTGTTCTTCTTTAATTTCTGTGGACCCTTGCCTTTCTACATAAATGTATCGCGAAATTCGAATTTGGAATCAGACTGTTTTTGGAACTTTCTTTATAAAACAAAACTTTGTTTTTTTAAGTGTGAAAAACTGCGGTTTTTATGTAGCAGGGTAATTCCAATCCGACTTCATATCCATGTTCTACGGCTTAAAAAACACGAGATCAATATTGAGCGGTCAATTGGAACTGTTGTTGATAATGGTTCAGGTATCCACATCCAAAAGCCCAAGAATTTACAATATTTTGAAAAATTATACCTGACCTGAAAAACGGTTGTCTTTTTTTGATCCAGTACCCTCAGAAAACAATTAGCATGTTACACGTGAGATGAATGATGATGGATAAATAATTTTAAATAAAGAAAAAGCGAGTAATAATTTGTAGGTTTTTACTTCCGAGACTACCAAGGTAGCGGAAGCTTTGTTTTCACTTTTCAAGGTTGAGAAAAAAGTTCTCCAAAATCGAAATTTCCACTCGTGTTTTACGTTTCAGACCTTCCTGAACAATTTTGGTTCCGTGTCTGTCTGTCTGTGTGTCTATGTGTCTGTCATGAAATCCATGTAACCAGCATAACTATACTAACATATTGTCCGATTTCGATGACATTTTCAGGGTTATGCGGATTAGGTTGTAGACAGTCCTCTATGAAAATCATCACCACCGGACTGATAGAAGCGACTACGCATGCGCGAACGTGAATTCCTTCTAACTGCCATAACTTCCACATTTTCTATTCGATTTTTATGAAATTTTCAAGGATTATGCCAATTAGATTGTAGATGGTCCCCAATGAAAATCAAGGCCTTAAGGAGGTCTCAGACAGTCGCCGTTTGTTCCTCGTTCCGGGTTAGTATTTCACGAAATCGGAGGCGATGGGAAGAACTTGGGGGGGAAAACTTGGGAAACCCCGTTTACTCGTTAGTTTTTCCCATTTCTCTTTGGCAATTATTGTTCGTATATGATGATTCCGGCGGCAATATTTCAGATTTTCAATTCCCTAGGGCCGAGTACTAATGAATTTCTAAAATCCTTAAAAATTTCAAATTTAGGTACTTCTTTTCAAGTTTTTGCACCTTTATATTGGCGAAATACTAAGAACGAACGGCGACCGATTGAGATCCCCTTAAAATTGACAGTAGCCTCTGCGCATGCGCAAACGTAAAATCTTTGTAACAGCCATAACACTTACATTTTTCATCCGAATTTGATGAAATTTTCTAGGATTTTTCAGATTGGCATGTAGATAGTCCCCAATGAAAATCATCTCCTTCAGACTAATAGTAGTTGCTGCGCATGCGCAAACGTGATTTACTTGTAACATCATTAACTTCTACATTTTCTATCCGATTTCGACGAAATTTCTCAGGATTGTGCAGATTGGCGTGTGGATGGTCCCCTATGAGGGTAGTGGAAGGTACTTAGAGATTGATGTTTTGAGATTAACTATCATGCATCGGATCATCTATACAATCGGGGTATAGATACGAGGAAGCTATGTGCCACACCCACTTAGCAGACGTTTTAATAGGAATTCCTTGTTATGTTTAATTTCCCAAATCAAAACGGCAAATCATTTTGAAAAATAAATAATAAATAAATCGAATAAATGTAGATTATTGATTGAATGTTCTATTATTGAAAATGATGAACCTTGAACCAAATTTGTCAGAGAATGAAGTTTGATGACCGGACCACGCGACGTGCACATCCAAACCACCTTCTATAATAAACAGAGAGAGGGAAGACATAACAGAGGTTGCAGCTGCTCCATTAGCGTGATTCAGAGGCCGATTCCGCAGATGTCCTGGTATTAGGGACGTCTTCCGATAACCAGTATCGCCTCATGATCTGAAGAAGCGATTTTACCCTAAAAATAAGATAGTGTTAAGGGATTTCTACGGATAATGAAAACCTTTAGCCACCATACCTTTCAGCAATGAATTTTCTTTCGATACGAATTCTAATCAATTGATTAACTCATCCAGTGATTTCAGTGGTGCGGTAGGTCCCATCATTTTTAATACATCCACAAATTGTAATTTACACAGCAAATTTAAAGAGATGTGATCGATTTAAGGGGACCACTCCACCCAGGCGGCGCACAGAGGGGCGATAACGCAAAAAACCGCTTATAAGTAGGATTTTTGGAAGCCAATATTTGGTCCAAGTGATGGTAGAAAATGGTTTGTTTCCCGTCAAAGCCTTGCCAAACGGCTAAGTTGAGATTTTTGTTTCATCAGAAAAAACATGTGAAAAGTTGTAAGAATTTCGATGAAATGTAAAATGATAATTAATTCACTCGTATATAGCCGGATGGGTATGAGTTAAGATCCAACTCGCAGTCATCCGAGCTGTATCCCTTCGACTACGAGGAACGCGAAAGGAGCTAAGGTCCCTCTAGAAGTCTGGGACCTGAGGACGGATCACCGCTACCTCTCTGATCTGATCAAAAAGTTGGACAGAAAAACTCCCGCAATCAAACCAGAAGTGTCAAAGTCTCCATACCTGTCAAATCATAATATTGATGACACCACAATAGTCCAGATGCGATTATTACAAAAATAAATTGGTTTGTTTTGTTTAAATTTGTTTTTGATACATATGTATATATTTCTATTTACGTACTCATCTTGAAAATCACTCTCTGAAGTCCAAGAATGGGAGTGAATGCAGCAAACTAATGTTGGAGGTGTTTCTAGAAAGGTAGAGGCTTCTATAAATCGTGAAAAAATTCAGGTGCGCAAAAGGTACAGTTAAATGAATATAACGACTACTAATACTACCTGTGTATTTATAATATAATATTATACTTAGTGCAGAAATAGTTTATTCTGAGACTGAAAACTGATTCTTTGTACCCACTTCAACTATAGTAGCTATCTACTATAGAAGTATGTAAGCTAAAACAATATATTTGGACCAATTCAAAGAAAACAAGTGGGTGTGGCACATAGCTTCCTCGTATCCATAACCCGATTGTATGGATGATCCAATGCATATTAGCTAATCTCAAAACACCAATCTCTAAGTACCTTGCACTACGCTCATAGGGGACCATCTACACTCCAACCCGCACAATCCCTGAAAATGTCATTGAAATCGGATGAGAAATGTAGAAGCAATGGCTGTGGCAAGGATTTCATGACTGACACTGACAGACAGACACGGAACCAAAATCGTTCAGGAAGGTCTGAAACGTAAAACGCAAGAAGAAATTTTTGATTTAGGGGAAATTTTTTTTTTTTTTCAACTTAGAAAAGTGAAAACAAAGCTTCCCCTACCTTGGTAGACTCGGAAGCAATATTATATTAAAAATGAAATGATTATCATTTTACATTTCATCAAAAATTTTGCAACTTTTTACATGTTTCTTCCGATCAAACAAAGATCCCATGGACCAAATCTCGACTTCCAAAAATACTACCTATAAGCAGTTTCTCGCGTTTTCGTCCCTCTGTGCGGCACCTGACGCGACCACGAACTTAAAAACCTACATTGTATCTGTTCCAATTCAATCCAAGACTGAAATTTTTATCACTTATTCGATCTAAGGTATGTTACACAAAACAAGGATAGAAACAAAAAACGTCTGCCAAGTGGGTGTGGCACATAGCTTCCTCGTCACCGTAACCACTGTACACGTCATTGAAAATATTTATTCAATAAATTTTCTCAATCATAAATTCAATTATCAGTTCTGAGTTGTAGATTAGGGTAGAATGTTGAATATAGTTTTATTGTTATGCAGAAGCATTACAAGCGCAGTGGCTACTTTCAGTCCGAAGGTGGTGATTTTCATAGGGGACCATCTAAATACTAATCTGTAACATCCCTGAAAATGTCATTGAAATCGGACGGAAAATGTAGAAGTTATGGCCGTTACAAGGAATTCACGTTTGCGCATGCGCAGTCGCTTCTATCAGTCCGGGGATGATGATTTTCATAGAGGAACCGTCTACACACCAACCCGCACAATCCCTGAAAATTTCATAGAAATTGGACAATAACTTCGTATAGTTATGCCCGTTACAAGGATTTCATGACAGACACACAGACACGGAACCAAAATTGTTCAGAAAGGCCTGAAACGTAAAACGCGAGTGAAAATTTTAATTCTGGAGAACTTTTTTTTCCTCCTTGAAAAGTGAAAACAAAGCTTCCGCTACCTTGGTAGACTCGGAAGCAAAAAATATGTTCTCCAAATTCAAAATTTCCTCTCGACTAAGACACTTTAGTAATTTCTGAACTATTTTGGCTTCGTGTCTGTGTGTGTGTCTGTCAGTCATGAAATCCTTGTAACGGGCAAAACTATACGAAGTTATTATTTAATTTCGATGAAATTTTTGAGGGATTATGTGGATTGGGGTTTAGATGGTCCCCTATAAGGGTAGTCCAAGGTAGGTACTTAGACATTGATGTTTAGAAATAATCTACGATGCATCGGATCATCTATATGGTCGAGTTATGTTATATGTTATGTTATATGGTCGAGGTATGTGTTATAGCCACTTCGCAGACGTTCTAGTTTATTATTTTCAATATGAACCTTTACAATCGACCAAGTAAGAAAATTCTAATCCCCCTCAAAATTTGTTAGTTTACGTTTCAAGGTACGTAGAATCTGAAAATCGAATAGAAAATTTTCCATCGATCCGCGACACTTTCCTTAGTTCCCATATGGGCTCCATTCGGGGTATAGTTGTGCCCCGAAGCTTTTGGTTGACGTCAGTCACTTTTAAAGGTTGAAAAATTAGGTCTGAAATTTTCATAACGCCCTAGCTCGAAAACTTTTCATATAAGGTATTGTTTTTCACCAATCTAAACTAGTATTGCATTTTTAGAATCGAATGAGACCACCCAGAGCTCTGTAGGACAAACCTTTCGTTCCCTATGGGACTTAGGGGTTGGACTTATGACAAATCAGAAACACGAGTGTGAATCGCAAAAGAGGCCTAATCTTGGTTCAAATTTTAGCTGGCCAAAATGCGATCGTTGTTCGTTTCTTCGAGACGTACTCAGTTTTGCGTGCTTAGCAACCTACTTAACAACTCCCTATTTCTTCGAATTGAGTGTGAAGCGTTTATTTCTTTCAAATTAATAAACTTGATTGTGAAGTAGGTGGGTAGTACCCATGGTTGGTTATCTTTAGTTGGTTATGGTTGGTTATTGCGAGTTGGGCATCTCATTAGGTGTACTCCTTGGTGTCACCAGACGCGTAGGAACTGCTCGGCTCATATTTGAACTGGTGGTCTTTTTATAGAGGCACTTCCCTTCATTCCTCTCTCCCTCTCTCCTTTTGCCTCCTTCATCTTCCCTCATCCCTAGGGCCGGCGTCGGGTGAGTCCTGGTCGACCTCCCCATTAATATTTGATTTTTTTATCTTTGTTTATGGTATGCCCCCTCAGTCTTTGAAGGGAGTTAAAAAAGTGACAATGATAAATCTGTGCTCTTTGCAGGCGAGTGATCTATATAGAAAAAACGCTGCAAATTATTACACAATGGTTTATTATTTTTTATTTTTCTATATAGATCACTCGTCTGCAAAGCCACCAACCATCCAACATGAAGAAAAATATCGATCGCATTTCGGTCAGCTTTAATTTGAACGGCCTCTTTTGCGATTCACACTCGTGTTTCTGATTTATCGTACGTCCAAACTTTAAATTCTCGTAGTGAGCGAACGGTTTGTCCTACAGAGCTCCGGGTGGTCTCAAAAAATTCTAAAAATTCTGTAGAATCTTAAATTGAAGGAAAAACAATAACTTTATATCAAAATTTTTTGAGTTAGGGCGTTTTCAAAATTTCAAAATTGATTTTGGAACCCTTAGAAGTGACCTACATCAACCAAAATCTTCGGGGCACAACTAGACCCCAAATGGAGCCTACATACCAAATTTCATCAAAATCGGTCAATGCTAAGTGGCAAAAGTGCCGCGTACGGCGGACGGCGGACGGACGGCCAAATTTTTATTCGATTTTTGGATTCTACGTACCTTGAAACGTAAACCATCAAATTTTGAGGGGGTGTTAACAAATTTTTTTTCTTGGTCGATTCCAAAGGTTCATTATTGAAAATAATAAACCAATAAGAAATCTTTGTGTAATAATTTGCAGCGTTTTTTTGTTTATTGCGCAAAGGATTATTAGTTTTCTGTGTACAGCAATAATATACTGCAAGTTTCAGGTTGATATCTAGGCAATGTTTACATTTCTGGCACGGCGTTTTTTAGTAACTGTGATTGAGTGAATCGTAGTAGTAGCCAAGCGTGTCGGTTTATGGTTACGATCGTTGTTCGACTTGATTGCACAACATCCCGACCGAAGGACGGACGCGATTGCCAGCGTCTTCATAAACGTCTGAGTCGAAATAGGTTGATGAACGTCAATAATCTCACCTCGAGAGGCGAATACGCCAACGACGAGAAATCTCACGAAAAGGGGGCCTCCAGAGACACAACAAATGACAAATAAATGCGTTTATGTCACCTTCATAAATAAATGCGGTGGAGGAAGGAGTAAAAATGCCAGGTAAATCCGGCAAAAAGAAGGGAAAAAAGAGACGTAAAAAAAAGGCGAGGGTCCTGCGCACTGAGAACGTGGAGCAAGTGAGAGGAGACGCGTGGGTACGTCAGGGCGGCGCCACCGGTAACGGTTCCGGTGACATCCAGGGATCTTTTTCGGTCCCCGGCGGGACAGGTACGAGTATACCTACTGGAGGAGATACCGGTTCTTTGGCCGCATCCCCTCCTTCCTTTCCGGATTTCCATTACAACAACCCATTAGAAGGTGGTGGAACTTGAAAACTGAGAACGGTGACTTTGGGGTTCCGAGGGACGAGGGATTAAGTGGGTACCGGAATTACGTCAGCGGCGGTCCTCGAGAACCGATCGGAAGAGTCCTCTCGAGGACCACTCTGTATCGCACCCTGCGCATGCGCAGTAGATACTACCGATTTATCTGTCGTGCGGATGAATCATTTCTTGAAAATTTCTTTAAAAAACACTATAATCGGGTCATTTCAAAATCTGGGGTTATTTTGTCCTCGAACTTTTCCATAAATTATTGTTGAAGTTTTTATGTTTTTTCTCCCGTAAACGTCCTTTGTTTTGGCCACTGAGGCAGATCCTGAAGTGGGCGCACACTTTATCAAGTAGTTTCAAATTTATAGAATTTTGAATTTTTTTCCATAATTTCGACTTTGTAGGGAGAGAGAAAACCAAGTGTGAGTTGAACTCATGAAACCTTTTTATTCCTTCAAAATACGAGAATCTTAGTTTAGGAGTCTCTTTTACTTATCGCAATCACAGTCCGAAGCTGTAATCTAGGTACATCAGAATTATCAGATTCTTCAAGTCTTTCAATCAGTCTAATCTTTCGTAAAATGTGGGTTAAGGAAAAGTCAGAATTATATGACCCAGCGGGGTAAATAGTTCAGGTAACTCTTAAAAATATAAACGGCTTTGAAAAAAAAACTTCTCTCCCTGCAATTCCATCTCTCTTCCTACAAACCAGCCTCTTCCCAGAAGTTGTAGGTAGAGAGGTTGTAGGTAGAGAGGTTGTAGGGAGAGAGATTTGTGATGTTATCGCTCTCTACTGGCCTAACCATTATTGATTCTGAACGTTAGAAAAAATACATAACACTATGGCATTCATAATTGTAATTTGAGTTTAATTAAACTTAGTTGAACACTTACCCTGATGAGTGAGGTGGTTGTAGGGAAAGAGAAAGTATTTACCTACTCTCAAAGCTTCAACACTTCACAACATAACCCACACAACTGGGAGCTTGGAAATTCAACAAACTTCAGTAGCTTCGGAAGCCATCTTGCAGCAGTGTTCACTTTTGTTTTTCATGACACAAAATAATCGTTTTCCAGGAGTGGGCAGGCATTTCAAAAAAATTGTAGGGAGAGAGAATAAAACCTTGTGACAGCATCAAAACATAGCAAAAACCCTTCCAATTCATGGAATTTTCGTTCGTTTCTAATTTATTCCTGAAGAGGAGAGTATCCTGGACCAATAACGTTTTTTACTTAAATTAAAATATGAATATAGAGTTCTCCAAAAATTTTCAAAGTTCCCAACCTACCCTCTGTGACAGGTGTAGGGAGAGAGAATTGGGATCATTAATGATTTTTAATTATCTGAGTTAATTGATTAGTGAAATTCATTCTATGTGATCTTTGTAGACACCAACCTGCTGTATCTCCCTGAAAAAATTCTGAATTTCCAAGACAAATAGAGTGTTCACAAAAGCTGCGTGACAAGAAATAACCCCAAATTTTGAAATGACCCAATCATAACCAAGACTAAGAAACGCGGCAAAAGTTTATTATTTTTCTGTATATGGCGTGCAAGAACACGGTTTTTCTATAGTCACTACCTACCAACAATATTTTTGCTTCAAAATCAAGTTTATATTGAAGAAATAAACGCTTCCCACTCAATTCGAAAAAATGAGTTGTGGGTGCCTTCATTAGGAAAGTCTTGTTGGTGGTCGAAACGACTCTGGGTCCTTTTTGTGAATAAAAAGGGAAATGTTGATTTTCTGTTGTTTAATTCTTTTTCTAGCTAAAGTTTCGCTGGGGCAACTTGCCAGCATCTTCAGGCTAAAACATTTGAGAACAGCAGATCTCTCTCTCAGAAATTTTTTATCATTTGTTCAGCTGAAAACTATTTATTTTGGTTTAGTTTTGTCTTTGTTGAAATATGGCATTGTAGTTTGGGGAAGTGCTGGTAAGTCGTTGTTGTCATCCTTGCAGGTCGTCCAGAATATTATTATTAGAATCGCCCTCAAGAGGTGTTCTCGATACCCAAGAGTCTTGCTTTATCGGGAGTTCAATGTGCTTAACGTTAAACAATTGTTTTTGTTACATTCGAGTATTCTTGTGTTTAAAACTGGCATTCGGCCAGAGCATAGAAGTTGTACCACGCACAGCACTATCTTCAAATATTAATTTACCTAGATGTGGCACTGAGAGAGCCAGTAATTAATCATGACGTGTGTGAGAGCGTAAATCATTTCAAACATGTTATGTTGTCTAAAATAAGAGAATTTAATTCTTGAAAAATTTAGTTTCTGCAAAAATTGAGCAGTAGATGTTTTGGGTTGTTAAGTTTTAGTTTTAAGGCTTGTAATTTATAGTTTGGTTTTGGCTGAGAGTAGCTCCACCAGCAACCACAAGTTTGTACGAACTTATTATGTTGGTGGATGGGAGAAAATGCTGTAAATATTATGTTAATTTCTGTACTATTTCTTTTCTTCTTTCAATAAATTAAATTGAATTGAAATTGAATCCCTTAATTAGTGTCTAACACTATGGTCACCATACGCTAGACATACCTTACACCTAAATCATGAAATTTACCTTGTCAGTTTTATGTAGAATGTACACTTCTTGCTTGTTTCATTATCCAATCCTTCTAAATTATTCAAAAACGATCGTTTCAATAGATCCAAACTGGAAAAAAAACGATGCTTATTATAGTGCAGTAAGGGAGACATTTCAAACAAGTGGGAAAATAAACTGTACTCCTTCAAAGGAAAAAGCAGTGCCTGAACAAGTCAGTTAGGTACCTACCTTGTTTGATGGAATAATTGTTTGTCAATAGGTCCTTTAAAATTGATTAAGAATGAGTTTAGAACAAGCATTACTTTTATAAAAAAAACTGCGTCGTATCTTAATCAATTTTAAAGGACCTATTAACAAACAATTATTCCATCAAACAAGGTAGGTACCTAACTGACTTGTTCAGGCACTGCTTTTTCCTTTGAAGGAGTACAGTTTATTTTCCCACTTGTTTGAAATGTCTCCCTTACTGCACTATAATAAGCATCGTTTTTTTTTCCAGTTTGGATCTATTGAAACGATCGTTTTTGAATAATTTAGAAGGATTGGATAATGAAACAAGCAAGAAGCGTACATTCTACATAAAACTGATAAGGTAAATTTCATGATTTAGGTGTAAGGTATGTCTAGTGTTTAGTGACCATAGTTTTAGACACTAATTAAGAGATCTGCTGTTCTCAAATGTTTTAGCCTGAAGATGCTGGCAAGTTGCCCCAGCGAAACTGTAGCTAGAAAAAGAATAAACAACAGAAAATCAACATTTCCCTTTTTATTCACAAAAAGGACCCAGAGTCGTTTCGACTACCAACAAGATTATATCATCCGACTCAACACCCTTCAACAATTCATTAGGAAATATTACATACATTATATAGTATACATCATTACTGTTTGCTAAGGACGCAAAACTGAGAACAACTCGAAGAAACGAGCAAGGATCGCATTTTGATCAGCTAAAATTTGAAAGGAGATCAGGCAATGTAGGTACTTAGATGTTGTTGTTTTGATATTAACTATTATGCATCGGATCAGCTTTACAATCGGGTTATGGGTACGAGGGAGCTATGTGCCTCACCCACTTGGCACGCGGTTTTTGACCCGTCTGACGGTGACGACAACGTCCCGAGGAGACGCCTGATGCGAACACTCGCCTACAGTTCCCGTCGGAGAAGTAAGTTCAAATGGTGAACTGAGTAATGATTTTTGCAGTGATAGAATAATCCAACCTTCATTCCTTGGGTGTATCTATACAATCATACATGGACTCACTTTTCGCATTGCTACGAAAGTCTTAAGGTAGTTTGGAGAAATACCGGAGTAGCGCTCGTAGCGGCTCATGTGATGGTGCGTAACAACTCAATAGGTAATAAAAAGAGATATTATCACAAACCACAGGAATCAGCAAAATAACCAGCAAAATAAAACGAAGGAATTAATATGAACCGAAAAACTCGAAACAAACCACAGGAATCAGCAAACGAAGGAATTCGAGAAAACTCAAAGCAAACGAAAAACTGACACTGATGAAGATACACAAGGCGGGAATCTACTGACAGCTGTTTTAACGGAATTAATATGCAATTATTCATTGATTCAGCCCCCCAAGATGTTGAAATGGCCTGAAATTCTTAACTTGTTTTAGGATTTTAGGCGAAAAATTAATTTGTTAAACTTAAAATAGACATAACAGCCTTACAACTTGAGACAATAATTCAATTCTACTAGGATAGTACTGTGAGGGCCCAGTTTTTGCCAAAAAATTGATTCAGGATTTATTAAAATTTTTATTGGCAATTTTAAAAATTCAAAACTTGAAATATTCTTGAAGTGCAATAGTTTTTAAAAAATAATCATTACTGTAAAAATATCTGAAAAACAATAGGATTTTTTTTTCTAATTTGCTCATTCCCTCATGTTGTACGAATGGACTATTTTGTGTCATGTTTCATCCCTATACACCAAATAAGCTGAATGATTCCATTTCAATTGAAGATGGATCATGAGCTCATTGGCAAGGGGCGAAGCAAATGCGACATATGCGGTGGAGCAGAAGGACATGTAAAGAGAAGTCATATGCGCTGATGCAGTCATGATTAAATCATCTGAAGGCGTGTGAAGAGTGGCAAGTGATTTATACGTGAGGGAGTGAGTCCCTGGTAATGTCTTATTGAGAATTATTAGCAAGGGTGGTTTAGCTGCATGATGGAGCTATAATGAAGGGGCACAGCAGGATAATAAATGTTTGGGGAACGGGAAACGATGGAAGGGGGGCTTTAGGGGACGAAGCAATACACTTTGGCATAGGACTCGTGATAACAATAAGCCAAACTTAACCTCTAGATGACGGACAGATGTGCTCAGAAGGGATCAATACCACATATTTAACATCATTAAAGTGGGTGTACCCAGGAGCTTTACACGTCCCTCCCTCAGCCCACCCTCGAACCAACTTAATGATTAAATAAATAAATTAGAAGGGGTTTCTGTTTAAACAGAGAGTTGGCTCTTTGAGGAGGGAGAATACAAGAACGGAAGGGAAAAAAGCTTTAATCCAGACATATCTCACAACTTTAATCATTCCTCGAAACAATTTTTTGTAACAGTACTCGAAAAGCAATGAAATAGTTAGTTAAATGGTATTGCCAGCCCACAATGAAAATTGTAATAATCATTTTTATAAGGATGTATCTCAAGACTGATGACGGAGGGTAATTTCCAGAAGAAATTACATTTAGGCAACAGCCTCAACTTCCTGCTATGGGCTAGACCATAACTCTCCTCCATGGGCTAGACCCTACTTCCCTTCAAGAGGTAGACCACCAACTTCCATTCATGATCTAGACTCCTAACTTCTCTTCGGAAAGTAAACCCCGACATCCTGCTATGAGATCTCAACATTCCTTTTTGGGCCTAACATTCCTATGAGATCCCTACTTCTTGCTATGGGCTAGAAGACCACAACTTCCCTTCACTAGATAGAACCGCAACTTATTGGATCGGCCACGCCCCTTAGATCCTGCTATGCGCTAGACCACAACTCCCCTTCATGGGCTAGACCCCCAACTTCCCTTTATCGGCTAGTAGGTAATATAAGTAGGTAATATTCGAAAATCCTATCACCGGAAAAGCAAGTTTATACAAAACAATGCAGAAAAGCTTAAAAACAAATAGAAACGACATCCAAATCTATATTTTAATAACAATAATTTTAAGCACTATTCATAAAGGAGACGATTTTGTGTTTTAGACCCTCCCAAAAGACCATAACTCCCACCTGATAGCGAAGTGTCCATTAGAGCCGAAAATCGCCATTTATTCCCAAAACTGTTAGAAAAACGTCAAATCGATTGGAGCCTCTTACGTCAGTTGTGATGAGTTTTTAATTGTTCTGATACGTCAGTTTTTGAATTATTACTAACAACCTAACGGTTGTAGTAAAATCAGGCAGTCAAAACAACTTATTAATTTTCCTTGACAAACAACTACAGTTTTACCATAGTGAACTGAAAATCACTCCGTTCGACCTTTTAATTTTGGTTTATTATTTTCAATAATGAACCTTTGGAATCGACCAAGAAAAAAAATTTTTAACACCCCCTCAAAATTTGATGGTTTACGTTTCAAGGTACGTAGAATCCAAAAATCGAATAAAAATTTGGCCGTCCGTCCGCCGTACGCGGCACTTTTGCCCTTAGCATTGACCGATTTTGATGAAATTTGGTATGTAGGCTCCATTTGGGGTCTAGTTGTGCCCCGAAGCTTTTGGTTGATGTAGGTCACTCCTAAAGGTTCCAAAATCAATTTTGAAATTTTGAAAACGCCCTAACTCAAAAAATTTTGATATAAAGGTATTGTTTTTCCTTCAATTTTGGATTCTATAGAATTTTTAGAATTTTTTGAGACCACCCGGAGCTTTGTAGGACAAACCGTTCGCTCCCTACAAAAATTTAAGGGTTTATATTGAAATATATATATATATAAAAAAAATCAAAACACGAGTGTGAATCGCAAAAGAGGCATAATCTCCGTTCAAATTAGAGCTGACCGAAATTCGATCGATGGTTGGTGATTTTGACTTTTCTTTGATTTTTTTTGAAATTTTTTTTTCCATATTGGATGGTTGGTGATTTTGTAGACGAGTGATCTATATAGAAAAATAATAAACCATTGTGTAATAATTTGCAGCGTTTTCAGTAGTGGGTAGACAGGCTCTGAACAACAGTAACGTCTCCCGCAGCGATGAATAGCAATAGGAACTTCATTAGAAATTTCAACAAATCCATAAATTCCATGAAGAACGAAACCTTGTGTTACACAGAAACATGGCAGAACAAAAGTAGGTTGTCATGGCAAGGATGAGGAAAATTACTCGGCTTCTTCAATTAGTCCGACACTTTCGCTATTTTCACTATTTTTGGGACCAGAGGTTTTCCGTTAATTTGTATTACAAAATTTGATTTGGGTTAAATTTTATTAAAAGGAAATGTACGTCTCGCCGCATCTTTGCAGTGGAGTCATCAGGAACAGGAGATAGATTTTGGGATTAGGTCAAATTGTCATACAATTATAATGTACACCTCTGAATTATGAAAAATGAACCACATTAATGTGATTTATGGACAAGTGTGGGAGTGAGCCAAATGTGATTGGAAGACTGGAGACATTTCTATCACGCTACTCCAGTAGGGAATTTTGTCACTTTTACTTAGGATCCCAAAATCATGATTTGAATGAATTTTTTACCCCTAAATTTCTAAAATTTTCTTCTCGGGGAAACTCCAACAATTACGGAACTCCCCGTTGAATTGAACAATAAGGACAATTTGGCACTACTTGGACATTTCATATGAAGACCTCAGGAAAAGAAGTTAAGGTTGGCAACAAACTCTCCCAAGGATGTATTTTCATAATATGACCAAAATGGGAAAAAAGGAGGACGATCTTTGAGAAATAGCTTATATTGGATCTGAAATTACTGGGCAAGAAGGGGGAAGGTCCGAATAGAGGGAAAGAAAGAAGAAGGTTTGAAAAATAAAAACAGGGAAAGAAAGAGGAAGGTACTCCGTTGGATTACTTTCACTCTCTCTTTCCCTGTTCTCTATTTGACCCTCCCCCTTCTTCCACATTATTAAAAGTAAGGGTGGATTTTTTTCTCTTTTCAATGAAACTATTCACAAATTGTGGATGTTTATTAATTTAGTTCTCTTCCCGTTATATCGTTAGATGAAAGTTTAACTAATGAGGAAAAATAGAACGACCCAGCCGTTCATGAAGATAGATACGAGTAGAACGCGTCAAACTTCGAATTTCAGTTTTCTCTGAATGGAAAAATTCAGACATTCCCCTTTTTTTCCCTGTAGTCTTCCTATGTGAAGGGTCACATGCCGTTTAGTATGATAGGTACAGAAACAAAGTGATCAGGATTCGTTTTGGAAAATACCAAACTGACTTTCTACCGTAAAAATTCAAAACTACATCTTTTTGAAAATGTTGAACGCATTTTTTCTCCAAATATTTGTTCAAATCGGAGAGTTCTCCATTGAAATGATGGCCATTACCTAAAAGTAACGCAGATAAACTGAACGAATTCATCGAGTCAGGAGAGGAAAAAATGTCGTGCCCAGTTGGTAGGTGACGATGTCAACTTTTGACGCGTTGAGTTCTTTACTTGCAATTTACATATTTTTCGCCTAATTCGTCTTGTCACTTCAATATCAATGTGAAAAAATAACGCATATAGAATGGGACCATCTCTCATTTGCACTTTATCTTTCAAATGACTTTCTTGAGTGAATAATTTTCCCTTGAGGCCTGATTTCGAAAGTGGGAGAGGAAAATGAAGAAATTGTGTATTTTTAAAGGTTCATCTCCAATTTTTGTCCTAGAACAAAAAGGCCACTCAGTCTAATAGTTGTTATAGGGTGCTTATTTTGCACTTCCGCATTTACCCCATACTGCAATTTTGCTGGAGCAAATGCAACCCATGTTATCATTTCTACAAATGATCGTGATATAAACGATTTCATAATGAAAAATGTTAAACTGACTCATGTAAAAAAGTTTCAAGATAGAACAGACGTTACTGCCCCACTGCACCTCATGGAAAACTTATTTCTTGGCAAAAACCCGCCACTCTTCTGAAGAGCTAATCACTAGTGAGTCTAGTGAGTCAGGATAACGTTAGGCATAAGCAGCAGATTGGCGAGAGCCCACCTTTTCCGACAGGTAAGGGTTACCAACATAACTGGGTACACATTGAGAAGGTTTCTAAGGCAAGGCGCTCAAATGGCGTCATTTTCAAAACCATTTCCGCATTTGCCCCATTTCCACGTTTACCCCACTCCACCCTATAGGTAGAGGTGCAGATCAATAATCAATGAACTAGTGAATTCCCGAAAATAAAGGTATTTCTATGAATACGTAGGTTCCAGACGGTCTGTCATGTCTTTTATCATTCTCGACCATTTTCTGTAAGGTTCTGAAAGGTAGAATGGTTCTTGGTTCGTCTACCTGTAGGCCTTCTTGGAGTATTTCATGTTGCTGAATCGAAGAAAAACGATTGCCTTGCCGTTGAGGTAAACAGAATGCTCTTAACTATACATTACGTGATTCGATATTATAATGAGATAACCAAGTTGTAGGGAAATTGGACAACTAGGCAATATTAAAATTATATTTGGCGATATTTAGGTTTTTAAATGCCCAATGAATGTAATTTATCTAACTAAAATAAAATGTATAGGGAACCACCTAATCAACAACCCCCAACATCCTTACACATTTCATTATAATCGGAAGAAAATTGAGGAAGTAAGGTGAGGAATTTATGTTTACGCAGGCACTTAGGCTGCTACCAATCCGAGGGTAGTGAAATTCATAGGGAACCATCTAGATTTCAACCTACACCATCTCTAGAAATGTAATCAAAATTGAATAGAAACTTTGGAAGTTATATGTTTCGAGGACTTTTATCGGACGATTATCTACAAATTCATAGAGGACCGTCTATGACTCAACTTGCACAACTCATGAGTATTTCATCGAATTGTGGTTTTGCTCGTTTAAAGGATTAGCATCCGATTTTGATTTCGCTGTCTGATTAGGTTGGAAGATTTGACTAACCCTTGGTCCTGACGAGAACAAGGAAAGTACTTTTGGCCAACTTTTTGGATGTTCTGGACCACTGTGAGCCACCTCCTCAGAGTCTTGTTCTCAAGTGGAGGCCAAAGCCAAACTCTCGTGAGACGGAAGGCTTTTTCAATCGTCACCGCCAAAGGTTAGCTGGAGGGGCACTAGACAAGACGCTGAAGGCAGCTGCCGACTGGAGTGTTTCATAAGTACTGAGGTCCTCCCTGAGTCATGTGGGTTCGTCAATAGATATCCAAACAGAAGAACGTGGCGCCTGCCCACTCCATAAAACACACCCAGCCCCGTCTCTCAATACCCTCATTTCCGCCTTCTGCTTTCGTTACGCTTCTCGATCTCTTTAGGACCTGGGAGACCCATAAATCCCGCTCCATGCAAAACCTCATTCAAGGATTCCTGAGGGACCGGACTATCTTCAGGTAATAATCGATTCTCCAACGGGAGACACGTCAATGCCTTGCAACTCTCGCCTTCACTTCTCGCCTTCTCGTCGTTCTCAGGATAACGTTCTAAAGGTCTCGAATCTTCACCATGTACTTAAGTCTTTTGTGAACATATGAACATGATGGTCTGCTCCGTTCTAAGCCTGAAAACCCTTCAGTGTGAAAATAGGTTTTTACGTACTTACTAGCCAAACATTACGAGAGGTATCTAGTAGTGATAGCCATTGAAAATAGCTTCAACTTCAGCCAAATTACTATACCATCAGCCCTTGGTCGTTCGCATTAATGACGGTTTAAATTATTTTAAAATCTCCTTCCTCGGAGTGATAGACGATTAGTAGTACCATTATCTACGAACCACTGTCACTTCATAACGTCCTGCAAAAAAAAAAGTGAATGACATTGCTCTTTCCTCCAACCGTTCTGGTATTCTGATGATCGTCCAGGCAGGAATCAATGCGTACTTCCATTCAATATGGTTTTATTGTTGCCTATTTTATCAACATATACAATGTTTTCGAATTCCAGTATAAACAGAGGAAGGTCACAGATGTTACAGCTTCTTTAGGAATTCGTTTAAACTGTCTCAGAGGCTTTGAATTCCTCGGAATTATTCAGTCACTATTTCCTCTGCCTGGCACGTTGGGTGGAGTCCTAAAGCTACAACTTGAAAGGACCCACAGCCATCAAGGATTATGGATTCATGATCTCACAGCTCGATCTACTTAACCATAGATGGTGTTTTCCTCTATCTGGGATGGATACATACGAGTTGGTACGTCATGTTGAATCAAACTCGACAAACTCATCGTAGTTAGCTTTCCCGACGCTTAGATGAGCGCCGTAACCGTCGGACGGTGCTTTACTCATGAACGGGGGGAAAACGCCGTAACCGTAAAGCTACACGGATTCGGTGGCGGGAGGGAATGAATGGGGAGAGAGATAGAATGTATTGGCGAAAGGCGCTCAATCAATGTGTTGGCGCATGAGTAGGAAGGAACAGACTCCGCTAATAGCCTACGAAGCGCACAGCCCAGTCAGCCGTCGAAAACACCCACAACCCGGACAAAAACTAGAAGACCAGTCCAACGGTAGACTCTTTCAACTCCTTTGACAGCATTCTCTCAGCTGACTTTATTCCCAATACCTTCGTTATCGGAGTAAAACGTTAATTAATCAGGTAATTTTCGGGTTAATACCCACCAGATTTAGGGATTCACTCCTCAAAGATGCAGGACCGAAAAATTCTTCTGCAATGAAACTCAAAGAGAACCGTCTACGATTAGCCAACACGATAACTCGAAATTTTATGGAATCTAGAGAGGAATTATCTCATTGGAATCATGGAATATAGTACTACAGAAACCTCTGACAAGTTGGTAAAATCAATTTGCATTCAAACTTAAACCTCGCAAACTAATGCAGAGAAAACAACAATGGTGCGCAGGCGATACGCACATTTCTACTACAACACAAAATTCAGGAGAAGGGTTATTTGATGATAAATTTCAGGTATAATCCAAATCTGCGACAAGAAAAAATAATCATTCTACCTTTACCTCTAACTCCAATCTTCACAGTGAATGGATCGTGTGGTGCGTTCTAACCACGATTCCAACATTAACAACACTTCTTACGTAAAAAAAAGTTCATTCATGCAACATGAGTTAATGAGCGAATTTTCAAGGAAATCTTAAAAGCTATGGCTATGAAAATCGAAATATCAGCCTCGTGGGTGTGGCACATAGCACGAATCGTCAAAACGATACAATTAAACACCTGGTTGAACACAGGGTTTGTTTTTGAAGGTGTTAGAGTCAATATTCATTTTCTACTCGTCTCCAGGAACTCAATGAGTAACCACTCGGCTAATGTTTTGGGTCTACCGAATATACATATAAATTGTTTATACATACGTATGTATTTACATTTTTTTGACAATTTTCCGTTTCTGAAATTTTACTTAGGTATGTTATGAATTTCGTGCTGAATCCAAATATGCAATTTATTATTATGATTATTATTAGATTTATTATTATTACTACGATTATGATGGTAATACTTATACCATAAAAACACGTTTTATGGTATATTTATTAAAAAAAGGACCCCTTAGGGTTGTCCAAAATTGTAGGCTAACGAACTTATCTTTCTGTTTGTTATTATGAACATTTTGGCAACAACTTGAAACTTTTGCGAAACAATTACCTACTCAATTTATCGTCCGGAGTGACATATATATGTCGTTATATGATGGGGTGGTTACTTGACCTTTCTAGACGTGATTGATTTTCAATTTCTTTATTCCATTGCGACTTTTCGACCCTAATCATGCTAATGATGGTAGGATTTATGTGTTGTAGGATTGGTAAGATGTACTAGGTGACAAAGTCAACCAAGTCTTGAAAGGTCAAAACCACCCCATCATACACTTCAACTAAACAGTTCTACACTCTAATTATATCGTTCTAATTATACAGTTCTACACTCTATGCTTTTTGAAAAACTCCAGGAATCGTTTTAGAATGTTTACTGAATTTCAGTGAAGAAAATGATCAGTAAAAGAATATTTTTATTTTCATTGGAAATTTGATTATTAGTTCAGTTGCGACTAGAGAGGATGCGCGATCACTCATAGATAAACGACCGAAACCAAATCCGTTATCGTATGTTGTTGTCGCGCCGCTATACTGCTCTGGTCACTCGAGCAGTAATTGAATTGATTATTTTCAACTTTTCAGCCTCAAATTGAGGATAAGAAAGAATGTTGTATTCCACACTCAGAGGCACGTTCGAGTAAGTGCTGCAATAATGCTCATTCATTTTCTGAATTCCTAAAATCTTGCAAAAGTGATATTCGACTTTCTTGCCAAACCGACCGTTTAACGGTGGTCCTTATTTCAAATTTTATATCGGGCTTCGACACTTTCACGGCTAGCGGTGTCCTGCACTGGCGGAACAGCGGATAGATATATGGTGGTACAGTATCGGGAAACCGAAATAAAATCTTAAAAGTATTGCATTCTATCAAAAACAATAGTTCAACAAAATTCGACTGAACTCCGTCGGAATATTTAACTAGAAAGTTAAATAAGATAAGTATACAGTTACCACCATTGGGTTAGTTCCGCTAGTTATACGACCACAATTATTGTTAACGTACATTACTGGAGAATCCGTCAAAACCGGGAGGTCGAACACAGGAGACGAAAGATGTAAAGACATCATAATTAGGCCGCGCCGGCTTTTTTGTTGTGTGTGTATGATGATGTCCAATGTCCTTACATGGAAAGCTTTCGTCTCCTGTATTCTACCTCCCGGTTACAACGGGATTCTCCAATAAGGTTAATTACGTTAATAGTAATCGCGTAAATCGGTTTGAACAATGGAGTGTGCGCGTGGGTCGGAAAAACTGTTTATTGTTATTTTTAATCTAAACTAGACCTCATTCTGAGAATTTAGACACCAACCGCGACCTTCTAGAATGAGAAGACCTTTTCCTATGATTTTTCAAAGTTTCGAATGTTTATGACGTCACAGTGGGCCCAGGCCGGAGGGGGGCGTGACGTCATAAATATTCGAAACATTGAAAAATCATAGAAAAAGATCTACTCACCCAAAAAGAGAACGGCAGCTGTGAAAACTCTCAGGATAAGGTCTACTTTCGATTAAATATTGAAATTTAAAAAAAAAATCAGGCGCACCCCCCATTGAGGAGCTTGACTCCGAAAGATACTAGGTATATCCATTTCGTTCTAACGTGAGAAAAACGCGAAAAACCATAGCGACCTGAAAAACGTGCCATAAACCAATGATGTTATTATTTATCTGTATACATAAAACGCCAACCTACGTACGTATGTCGCCCGAACGTGGGGGTCCCGGGTTCGATTCCAGGCCGCGACATCAAATTTTTTTTACACATCTACAATTTTTTGCCTGTTTTTTAGCAGGCTTTTCAGCTAGTATATTTCTAAATTATAATAAATATTTTCGGAAAAAAATATAAATTAGTTCAAAGTTTAAAATAATTTTGAACGAGATTTGAAATATCAAATTTATGGATGTAGTACTTTTTGAAACAAAACGTGGCGTTTAGTACTTTTTTGAATCAAACAAAGTAGATAAAGTAGGTATTTTTTGAAATCAAACGAAGTGGATAAGGTACTTTTTGAAACAAAACGGATAAGAGACCGCCATCGTGCTGGATATACCTAGTACCTTTTGAAATGAAACGGAATATTCACCCTCGTTTTTCAAGGGAATAAATTATATTTGCTCCAAAACGATCGCATTTTTGTGAAGAACTACCCCCCTAAAGCCCTGGGAAAGTGAAATCTCAATTTCGATAAAAATTGTCTTTAGTACCTTTTGGAATCAAACTCCTCAATTAAAGAATCGAATCTGAAAGTTTCCATTGGGAAAGAATTCTTACTATTGAGCTCTGGAATTCGAAATATCGCCAACATTGATCCCACTCAACTCTTCGTTTCGCATTATAGTCGCGCACGTACGAAACGTATCCGAACACTTTTGGCGAGATAACGCAAGAGGGGAAAAAATGTAGATGTAAAGCGTTACTCAGTTTCTGATCACCCCTGGGAAGGCGGCGCCCATCCTCAGATAACAGGATCATAATAAATCCTAAAAGACACAATCCGAATGAGAGGTCTGGTGAGGTTTTAAAAGCCTCCAAGGATTTTACTGTTGGAAACGAAGAGCGGGACCTTCGGAGCGGAAGAAACGACTTCTGCCTATCAAAGGAAGGACCTACGAGTCTGGGAACAGTGTGAAGTCTCGGTCACCGGAGTTACATAACCTCAACTAACTTCAACACAATCATAGAGCGCGTTCCTCTCTATGCAATATGAAATGTAGAGAACAGTTTCCTTGACACAGTAAAATGGTGAATATCGATATTTGACCAGAGCCAAATGAGCTAAACTTATCGACAAGAGGAATTTGGGTTTGCTTAATAATATAAATATATATATTTTTTAATCCCTCCCAAGTGGAGTTCACCTAAAACTAACAACTACCCTCAATGTTCAAGCAAAATCGTGGGAGTTTACGTGTACGAATGCTTACCTTGTAGATCTACAATTATCCTATCACGATTAAATTAATCCAGGACCACGTAGGGTCTAGAGTTCGAACCACAAAAGCTCTTGAAATGTTATCAAAATTGGATGAAGTTACCTTAGTTAGCGAATTTTCAAAGAAATTGAAGCTATTGCAATGGACTCAAAATTTTAAGCCTGACTTTTTTTGAAATTTTCCTAAACCTAAATCCGTTTTGGATCATTCTAAAACGGTTCCTGAAGAAAAATCATATGTAGGTTTATATATTTGATTGATTTTTAATTGTTTAGTTAGGTAGTTTTAATGTAATGTTAGGTAAAAAATCCTCCCGTCCGACCTTCTTTTTGATCCTCGACTTCCTTCCCTGCCCTTTAAATCCCTCAATTCGTTAAAATGCGATAAAGTTCGCTTGTGAAATGCGAATTCATCCCCACCACCGATGACATGAGAGGGCTGATTGGGATCTTCAGTCTGATGAAAACGCTCAAAGCGAAACGTCCAGGTAAATTCCCGTCTTTCCTTTTGTAATTTAAATTGTTTTATGCATTTAATGATATACATACATTATGTGTCACTGCGAACGATAACTAGAGTAATTGTTTTGCAAGAGTTGCAAGTTTCTGCCAAAATGTTCATAATAACCAACGAAAAGACGAGTTTGTTAGGCACGAATTTTGGACTACCGTAAGGGGTCCACATAAAAAAAAGGCCAAAAGCGTGTTTTTGTATATATTATCATCATAATCATTGTACTATAGTAGGTATATTTGGATTCAACACAAAATTTATGATCCAAGTAAAATTTCAGAAATTGAAAATTGTCAAACAATTGTAAATATACATACGTAAATTTTGTGTGTGTGTGTGTGTGTGTGTGTATATATATACACAATTTATATACATAAATAATTAAAACTTGCGTTTATTCGTTGTACCCAAAAATGCAATATTCGAGTGTTTACCCAATGAGTGCATGGAGACGAGTAGAACATGAATATTGACTCTTAACATCTTCAAAACATACACTGTTCATATAGCAGGTATGATTCCTGCTGTCCCACACCCACAAACTGGCTACTCTCTCATATAATAGCTTATATCTCAATTTTCGATACCATAGCTTCAAGGTTTTTTCGAAGATTTTTTTTCCGCTCATTAGCTCATGCTTGCGGCTCATGCGCATTAGTGCGCATGCGCACTGGCTACCGATGATCCGATGACGATGAAAATTCATCGGGGAATATCCCGACCTCGACTCGCTCAATTCGTGGAAATTTCAACTAAATCGGACTCCAATTTAGTGTAGTTTCGCTCGTTAGAAGGATTCGCCGACAGACACCTCCAGACAGACACGATGCCGAAATTCTCTAGGAAGGGCCAAGTCGTAAAATGCTAGTGGGAATCTTTGATTTCGGAGGATTTTTTTGTCACATTCCTAAATTGAGGACATCGCTTCTTTCATTTTTATAGACTCGGTAGCAAAGTCTGCTAAGTGATCACGGCAAATTTGAAAGCAATGAAATTTATGAAACACTATGTAGGGCGCACCCATCTCGATTCGTGGAATGAATTTTGTGATTTGCGATATCCGTAGTAGCTCCCGATCACGATTTTAAAAAAGTTGCTCCTCAGGAAAATTTGCCTTCACTTGTTGTTTAATTCTGTTACGCATAATTTCTTATAACTTATTCAATTGTTTCTCGTAGGATGGGTTTTCGATTTCATTTCAAAATAGTTATTCATAAAAAAGTTCAGGTAGACACTATTATGAATGGGGCTCACAAATATGGGTAATCTTCAGAGGAGTCGTACGAATGGGTGAAAAAAAGTTGAGTCAGGCGGGCAGCAAGCAGTGAGCACTGAACGAGCTCGGGGCTGACGTTTAGAATGAACGACACCTTATTTATCTCCTCTTGAAAAGAAAAGGAAGTAGTAATTAGAACAATATAAAAACTGGCGCCTTCTTGTGTGTGCCCTTGTTTTTTTAACGAGGCATCTTCCCCACAGTCAAGTGGGCTTCTCTCAATGGGCCTGAATGGGCTGCGCCGGTCGGGTAGAAGCAAGGTGAACGAATACCAGGCGACACGACGGAGGGCGAGGAGCAGTCGATCCTGTAGAACTTGCCGCTGAGTTATCATTCCATTGGATGCTTTTCCATCCCTCCTCATTATGTTGGATGCCTTCTGTTGAAGTCTCATTTGAATTAAGGTCCGTGAATTTATACAACAGGCGAGATATTTTGGTTGATGGTCGAATGTACATCAATTGATTATGAGCTACTCGCAGTTTTGCTTGATTTCTACTTCATCTTGCTAAAGTGAAAGTGGGAACCTTGTGTGGGTAGACAAAGTACGATATCAACGTATCCGAACTCTTGCAAGTCCCACCACAAATACAGAAAAAGCCGTCATAAGAAAGCAGATAAACCTCCATAAAGTTACAGCTTTGACGAGAAACTTGTGTACAGAACCAAAAATATAAAGATATTTCTATTTGAGAAGAACATAGCGAATATAATGAGATTTGACAGGAGCTTCACCGACCCTACTACGGAACTACTGATGATTAGTCGTTGATTTATGTGCAAAATTTGTTACTCAATTATAAGAGAGATGGAAATGATGTTACTCCTACTCACATGAGGACTGAAAATTTTGAGGAACTGTTTGAGGGAAGAAGTGACGTATAACAAGGAGTTTGGTCAGAAGGTGAAATTCGGGATTCTGCGCAAGCTTTAGCTGCTTCACGATGATATGAACGAACAGCAACGGCTTTTCTTTCAAGGTCATCTCAGAAAGACAGTCTAATTGATTGTTCAGCTGCAACTATCTCCGCTGAAATAGTAAAAATCGCAACGATAGCTTGCTTTTGGCTCAATCGAGAAATTGCGAATAACACTCCAACCTTGTGAACGGAAAAACTAGGTTTCACAACTATCACAGTGTAGGGTCTGATGCAGCTTGCATCGTGGAAGGTTCCTTTTCGATTTCAAAGCCATTGAACCCTTCGAGTGATGGTTTCCTACTTGTGATGGGCTGTGCGTACAGTGCATACAGACTTCTTCCACACACCCCCATCTGATTTATTCCCAAATATTTCCACCAGAATAGGATGAATCATTAATGAAAAACTATCTGAGAATAGATTGGTAGCCAATGAGAGGGCTGACCAGATATCTGGAGGCCCAATTTACGTATTAAAGTAGTAAAAATGACATTAAGGTTTTTTATTTTTCCGTTCTTCAACCCTAGGCGCATCGTTTGCAATTAAAAAGGCATGCAAATGACGTCTCTAACATGATAGAAATCGCCCTTGAAAATCCTGGGACTTATGTCCTTATAAAATAAGATTGGAACCGCGCTTTGTCGGAGAACTGAGTGCATGTCCTTTTGTTGTCTTGTTGAACCGTTCTAGTACATCATAGCTTCCTTCCGTAACACATCACACATAGCTTCCTTCCATGTGCCAGGCATTCGCCTACCCCAGCAGGAATGTTTTGATCAACTGTAACAACATTGCTGATAGTCAGTATATTCCAGAAGACCATGATGAACTCAACGCTGAAATCGCCAATTGGCCTACAAATTATGGTCCTGACGTCAGCTATGTTTTCGTTTTGATGAATGGCCAACAAAACAAGTTTTCCTGAACAAATAAAAGTGATTTATGAAGAAGTTTTGGTGTTTTGCTTCTTCACGTTTCGTTTCGTTTCGTTTCGTCAAACATCTGTTCCGAGTCAACCAAGGTAGCGGAAGTTTGTTTTCACACTTCAAGGATTAAAAAATAATAATAATCTCCGAAATCATAATTTTGATTCGCGTTTTACGTTTTGAACAATTTTGGTTTCGTGTCTGTCTGTCTGTCATAAAATCCTTGAAAACTCCAATTGCGATGAAATTTTAATTTACTGTGGGGGTTTGCGGGTAGATGGTCTCCTATGAGCCCCTTAATCGATAGTAACAGCCCTTTAACAGCCATACCATCTACCTTCTTTCTAAACCGAAATCGATAAAATTTTCAGGAATTGTGCAGGTTGGCATGTAGATGGTCCCTTAAGAGGGCAGTGCTGGTACATAGAGATTGATGTTTGAGATTAGCTCCTATGTGTCGGATCTTCTCTATACTGGGGTTATGAATACGAGGAAGCTATTTGCCACACCCTTTGGCCGACGATTGGAAACGACTTTTCATCTCTATAGCAACTTTGTTCCATTAATTCACGACTTTCAGGGTTGCCAATGATAAATGGAGTAATTTGTCATAATTTCAGAAAGCCTGCAGTTCATAAAAAGTAAGATTAATTACGATTTTTCTTAAGAGGGCGTAAGTCCATGACATAGATTAGCGAATTTGGAGCTCCTAGGTGGGGGATAAAAATCTGGAAAAATACGTAAAACGCGTCAAATTTATTGCTGAGACAGGGAAAAAAGTTTTCTTTTTACAATTTCATCAATAGCGGCATGCAGGAAGTTTTTTTTGATTTCCCGAAAGGTTGGTTCCAAGGACTTACGCCCTTTTAAGAGAAACCGATTCATGTAAATATACGTACAGATACAAGTAAGATCATCTATACACGTTACATATAAAAGGGATATCATCTATACGTGTTACAGACACGAGGGAGATCATCTATACGTGTTACAGATACAAGGGAGATCATTTTCGCATAATACACATAAAAGGGATATCATCTATACGTGTTACAGATACAAGGGAGATCATCTATACGTGTTACAGGTACGAGGGAGATCATCTATAAGGGTTACAGATACAAGGGAGATCATCTATACGTGTTACATGTACAAGGGAGATCATCTATACGTGTTACAGATACAAGGGAGATCATCTATACGTGTTACAGGTACAAGGGAGATCATCTATACGTGTTACAGGTACAAGGGAGATCATCTATACGTGTTACAGATACAAGGAAGATCATCTATACGTGTTACAGATACAAGGGAGATCATCTATACGTGTTACAGATACAAGGGAGATCATCTATACGTGTTACAGATACAAGGGAGATCATCTATACGTGTTACATGTACAAGGGAGATCATCTATACGTGTTACAGATACAAGGGAGAGCATCTATACGTGTTACAGGTACAAGAGAGATCATCTATACGTGTTACAGGTACAAGGGAGATCATCTATACGTGTTACAGGTACAAGGGAGATCATCTATACGTTTTACAGATACAAGGGAGATCATCTATACGTGTTACAGATACAAGGGAGATCATCTATAAGGGTTACAGACACAAGGGAGATCATCTATACGTGTTACAGATACAAGGGAGATCATCTATTCGTGTTACAGATACAAGGGAGATCATCTATACGTGTTACAGATACAAGGGAGATCATCTATACGTGTTACAGACACAAGGGAGATCATCTATACGTGTTACAGATACAAGGGAGCTGTGGGATACACTAATTCATTTGTATGAATCCTCGTCAGAAAATACTGACTGACTCGTAGGGTGCATGAATCATCACAGAAGGTGTTGTGCAGCCTGGTTCACGGTGGCCTTGAATAGGAGACTGTCGCCACTACCTGCCCCTCGTCGACACTACCTGACCTCCGCGCCATCGAATTTGTCTCCTGGGGTCACCCCAATTAAACGCCTGACTTATGAACTGCCACTCAGAGCCCGCACTCTGCCTGACGGCTTACTTATACCTTCGCACCTTCTCACGAATATAATTGGTCCTTTGACAAAATGCCTGAGGAGAAAATTGATACGTGGGCAACTAGATAAACACCTCCGTGTTTTTTTCCTCATAATAGGGCAATATCGCTTCTGAGTAGGCCGATACCTGATCGAGGCAGCATGAATGGGGAGCGATATCTCGATCTGGCGCCACACAGCTTAGAATAAGTAATTGCTCAGCTGCCAAATTATGAAAACTTGAATCTTATCCAATACAAACCCACAAACATCAATTAAACCAGCACTGCATTAATTTTCCATTAATTGTACATTCCAGCCATATTATCGAGCAAGGTTAACAATCTAGTTTATTCAATATAAATTACCTTCAACCAGGAATAACATCATTATCCGATAGTTGTGGGTGAATTCAAACGAAATTTGGTTCTTTGTTGCTCAGGAAACACAACAGTGTGAATTAAAACTATTAGAAGAAGATAGAAATTCTCTATTCGAGATCACATGCAATCACCTGAAATTTGAACGAAAATTTGGCCTACATTCATTTGCAATTCACGGTCTCGTTACTGATTTACTATTTTACGAACCCTAAAATCCTTGTAAGGAGCGAACGATTGGTCCTACTGAGCTCTGGGGGGTCTCATTCGCTTCTAAAAATTGAATGGAAGTTGAGTACACTTTTAGCAGTTCTCTGAATATCCAGCATTGAGGCTTTTTTGGGATGAACGAAAATCGTTCAAAATTCCTCTCAAAACCTATTAAACGATCCAGTTCAAACTTGGGGTTGACTTATCACCTTTCTCATTCAGAGTTTTCCTGATGGTTAGGAGGCCCTTTCTGCATAATTTAACATTCTGCTGACCCAACAAAAAACCAAGCCCAGAGTATTGTTCATTGCATATTTTTCGGCATTGCATAAATTGACATTTTGGCTATGAGACCCTATAATATATTAAATCAAGAAAATACAGCATGCCATATACTTATTTGTAATGGTAAATACCAATCCGAAAACTAACCACAAACGTCTCAAAGCCAACTATACAGAGCACATAACAATTATAAAGTTTCGATGGTGCCGAACTGGCTAAAGTGCACTCAACTTCCAATAAATTATTAACTAGGACCAGCCGAACAGACCTCACCCTGCATATCTCAAAAAGAAGAAAAGCAAAGACAATCACCATGTCTAAAAATTCAATACTACTTTAAATTTACGGAAAAAACTATAGCTCTATACCAAAAGTTTTCAAGAAGTTTTGAAAAATTCAACTCCTTAGAAGTTACCTACTGACAATATCGAAATCTTCCGGAACTAGCGACTCAGAATGGAGCTCTTTTACCAAATTTAATCAAAATCGGTCCATGGCAACTAAGGATGGTGACCAAAATGAGTCCGCATCCAATCTCCGTGGGCAGAATATTTGGATTTGGAACCAAATAGTGAACGGTGAGGTTTCTACGCATTGAAAATGGAAAGTGGCGAAATACCATCTACTGGGATAGAAATCTCCCATTAGAAATCCGATCTACTGGAATTGTTCTAAGAATCGTTATGTACAAGAATTATTTTCGCTCGTTAAGAACCATTTACACTTGTTCACTTTGGATGAGCGATGCGGAAGGCTCAGCAGTTAATTACTTAGTCATTCCCGTTAACTTAGATATCACTGAACTCTGTGTATGGCGCATGGACGAGGGCAACCGTCACTGTTGGATATGAACGTTATAATGGGATAGCACTGGTATTGATGTCAACACTCGGTAGGTAGGTATAATCCGGTGTCTTCTACGGGGTTAATGGCCTTCCCTTCCAAGGATCCTATTGGGGTTTCATTATCCCACAATTAAGGAGACGGTCGATAATGGAATAAGCGCAAAAACCCGATCAGGGCTGTTGTAAGCCCGACAGTCATTTAGTTGTATTATACGGTTAAGCCTGTTGCTGGCTTGTGATGACAAGGATTATCCTGGGACAGGAAAACCGTCTTGTCTCGTGTTCTTGTCTCGAGTCACGTTTTTCATTCGGCGAACAGAATTAAAAATCAGAAGTAAAGAAGACAAGAAATCGGAAGATGTTTCAGAGCGCGTGAATAAGAAGATACCTAAATCTACGTCAGTGTATTTGTTTTTAATAGATGGCTGAATCGATTTTGAAAGAGATTTTTAGTTCCGAGAAGTATTTATGGTGATCGACTTCACAGAACAGCTAGTCAAACCAAAAATGGGCCGATTGAACATGCGTCTTCTTAACCGAGCTTTTTGCTAATGGTTTGCCTTCATCAGGGACTCCATAAATCAATAACAAATATCCCTGAACAGCATGAAGCAAAACTAAAAAACACGATGATAAGTTTTAGAAAAAGGTCTGCAGATTTAAATTACTCAAAGACCGCGAATTATAGAGCGTTTATCATACTACATTCAGCAAAAGAAACCAAGAACATTTGACAATTCTGTGAAAATAATTAGGAGTAACATACAAATCTTTAAACAAGTAAAGTTGAGTACTTAAAGTTGAATTTTAATAATAATGCACAAATTTAGACAAGCTGAGATAGATTTAAGCAACTCAGTAAATTTAAGGAAGAGCTGAGTTCGGGCCATTTGGACCTGAAGGGGTAGTGGAAGCGCGATGAGATCGATCCGTTAACCCTTAATTTCCCACTTGTTCAAAATATTTGTTTCTTCGGATTTGTTTATAAAATTTCAACCTCAAAAGCCCTATTATAGCAGTCTGTCAGCTGAAGAATGATCTTTCTAAGGGCTACTCTAGCGCTATCTACGTCAGCAGCATCTGTCTATAAACCCAATTTTGTAGGAGTAGAAGAAGGAAAAATCCTTAGTGGGACGTCGGGGTGTATTATTTCTTATAAATTACAGAACCAAGGATTAAGGCGGAGAATGTTCATATCACTGTGCTGCCTTAGACAGTAGCGCCATCTCTGACGAGGAAACCCAACTAATAGCATACAAGTTGAGAAACGATGGTAGAAGGCGCCTCGAAGGCCCTATTACAGTCTGTCAACTCGAGAATTATTTTGTTTTTCCTTGAGTTATTATGTTTTTATTATTTGGTTTCTTACACAATCAATAGTTGGAGTATCAAGATATGCCAACGGCTACAATTTTTCTTTTTAAAGTGGATAAACCAGTGCAGGTAAAAATTAGACTTCCAAAAAGATACCTCAGGATATTAAGGGTTATTATGATGTTAATATAATTGAATGCAATAGTGAAATATCTCAAAATTTTCTATTGTCGGGTTTCTGAAGAAAAAGACTCTTGGGGGGCCAAAAACTGCCACTTCTATGCTTGCAAAACTAGTCGCGAGATGGCCTTGTGTGCATTGTCGTACCATTCCACCACCTGTAAAATATAAGTGGGAATAGTGTCACAAAACAGTGATCACCAAATACACCTGACTTTGAGATATGTCACTATTTCATTGAATGAGCGATTAAGATGTTTTCTTAATTATTTAGACAGTTGACCCGTGATTATTGAAGGGGATTCCTCTCACTATGTGGGTGTAACAATTAGTGAATAGTGTGAAAGCCGTCACGAAAAAATACTTACTGGGTATTGTTAGTTATGATTTCAATCACCAATTCTATTGAGCACACCCAATGTCCACATCGTCATCAGTGTACTGAAGGAAATCCAAGTGGAAAACGAGTTGAATAGCAAACTTGAAAAAAGATTAATAATTACTACTCTCTAGTATAATAACACATAAAATTCATTTATGTGAAAGCTTCGCGGGATACGCTGCTGAAATTGGACCGCTTTAGGTTGCAGTATCAGCAGGACCAGGATATTCTGAAATACCTGGAGGTGATCAGCAATGGGTAGGATCCGCATTTTGGAGATAACAGAGAGAATGATATCGACGACGACAAGCTATGATTTTCACTAAATACTTATTACGACCGATATTTTAAGTATCTTGATGACCACTAACAATGATAAATTCTGTTTTTTTAAATATTGGGACTTTTGTTGGCCCAAACCAAACACATTACTTTTCGTCCCACGTGGCCGAAACTCTTTGCTCCTTTGGCCATTGAATTTTTGAGAGTGACCCAAATTCAGACTTGAACTGAAGTTGATTTTTAGAAACATTAAACACATACTCCAAGGCAATTCATGAATTAAACCCAAGCAGGCACAACAACATTAGTACAGTACTTTATAGTACAGTATTGTGTCCTGCCCGACGCACTCATTCTGGGAGATGAACCAGCTGATGTTTGTACAACCAAGCACCCCACCCAGTCAACCTATCTGGTCAGTAGCATTCTATCTTATCAGTACCTACTTGGTAGATTTTGTTGTACTCGTACCTTCGTGGCCTTCACTGTAAATTTAATTTATTCGTTTGAGTTTGGTGTTTTAACATATTTTATTCAGGTATTGCTGCTATTTCAGACTACGGAAGGAAAAAGGCAAATCAAATTCACCAAGTTGGCAGTCCTAATACAATTGCCTGCTGTCACACACATTACGTATGAGGTGATTGTCATTACCCATTAGATACATTTTTTACCGATTTTGGAGTGGTTCATTACTTGTAACACCGAAATTTGACTATATACCGGAACAGAAAACGCGGATGTACCAGCGCGGTAAGTCAACCGTCGAAATAAATAAGCCTCACGAAGTGCGTAATGGAATTCAATGATTAACTGTTCACCTCTTTCCATTTGCTGTCGCTTTTGCACGCAAAACGTGCATTTTCCCAGCATGGCTCGGAAGGTGTGATCACATATTACGAACAGGGAACCCACGCATTAGGTACAGTTGATGGATGAGTATTGGCGATTGCCATTACTGTTGGTATTTCCAGGTTTTGAAAAGTGATTACCATCCATCACACATTCACCATTTTCCTCTCTTTTTCGGTACCTTTCAGTAATTTACCGAATACCATAATGCATAGCTTCGGGCAAGCGTGTGTAATTTTGACAATCGATAATCTGTTAGTATGACATCGTTAGAGATATATGGATATCTACATCTAAATCGCATAATTTTAGTACTTTTGAAAATCGTAAACAAGTTCCTACTTTCGACCATATATCAATCAACCCATAAAAGCTGATTTGGCCCCAACGTCCAGGCATATTTGGTTCCTGGTTCTTCCCCTTGATTCCAACCCACATAGGCTGTTAGTAATGTGCATTTCTTTATTGGTATACTGGATGACAACAATTTTCAAAGTATGAAGAAAAATCGATATTAATTTCACATAATATGACGATTTTGCGCAAGTGCGCAATGCGCAAATGCGTCATCTACTACCAAGTATGATACACGATTTTAACGTTTTTTCTCGTCAATCACGTATTTTCCAATCAACATCCATCCTTCCAAACCATGCGGATTTTAACAAAGTACCACTGACTTCAGATGAATGCTGGCTGAACAACAAAGTCACCCGCAGGATTCTACGTTGAAAAATACGCGAAAATCGTGGGCATGAGAGACAGTTTTAAAAGTTTTGAAAGTCCGCACAGTTTTGCATTATGATTTCCAATTTTTAAAAATCCCCCCCCCCCCCCCACATTGTATGGTTTACAAATACCAATGTAGACTTCAAAAATCGAATAAAAAACGTTCCGTCCGTCCGCCGTGAGCGGCACTTTTGATGAAACTTGATATTTGGGCGCCATTTGGGGGCTACCGATAATCCGAAGTTTTAGGTTATTTTCAGTCACTTCTAAGAGGTTAAGAGTGGGGGAAAACATTTTCAAAACGCCCTGCTCGAAACCTTTCTAAAACAGGTGTCATTTTTTCATGAGTTTCAAATTTTCAAGAATTTTTAGGATCGAATACCACCCAGAGCTCGGTAGGCACAACTGTTCGCTAATGAGGATAACTGTTAACCTTTTTAATGAATGTTACCTTATTAATGAATGTTACCTTATTAATGTGTGTTCAATTTTGATTTATTATCTTCAATAAGCTTTCCTCAGAATTAAGTAATTAAACAACCATTACAGGTTGGATTTTCGTCCGACTGCCATTACTGGTGTCGCGAACGTCATCAGCTGTCTTCCAAAGGGAAGATCAGAATTTGATCAGATGATTTCGCTCATGGCTTCCCATTGCCTCACCGCCCTGGGTTTGGACGAGGGGGGAATGAGCCCGGCTTGCACGAAAATACGCTCCCTAGGCGAACCTCGAACTCACGGCCCCGACGGTCCGAGACTCGTCGCTAAGAGACGCTCGACGTGACGAGCACGACCACAGCTGACCCCAGCTTTCCTTAGTTACCACGAACCAATTTCGATGAAATTTTGTATATGAGCTCCATCTGGGGTCTAGTTGAGCCGCAAAGCTTTTGGTTAGTGTTAGTCACTTCTAAAGGGTAAAAAATAGTGGTTGTAATTTTCAAATAGCTCGAAAACTTTCGAAACAAGCGGCTGAATTTTCGAAAAATGAGGGCTGAAATGTTCAAAACGTCCTACGTCAAAAATGTTCAATATAAACAAGGTATTGTAGGGATTGTTTTTTCATCAATTTCAAATATAATTGAATCTTCGGAATCGAATGAGACCACTCAGAGCTCTGTAGGGAAAACCTCACGCACAGTTTTTTGTGTACTTTTTGCGCTCGTTTTGGTTCGTTATTTTCAATAATGAACCATTGAAAGAAATAAAACGTTAACCCCTCTCAAAATTCGATGTTTCAAATGCGATGTGCATAGAATCCATAGGTTACTGCAAGTCTCTTTTAAGGGATGAAAATAGGGATTGAAATTTAAAAATTCACTAGCAAAAAAATAAACTTTCGATACGGAGCTAACGACTAACCTGACCGACTACTTCTACTAGAAATAGGAACAGATTGGAGGTGGCTCAACGATGTCCACCCTTATTGTTATACAGGTCCTGAATAATATAATAAGAGTACATTTACCGAATGATCGGGAAACTTTTCTGTGGGGCACCGACTAACCATCAAGTTAACAACGCAGTCTGTCGAGTTGAAATAATACATATATACATAAAATAATACGATTTTAAGCCTCCATTTTAGTCTTTTTTAAGCCAGACTGTAGCGCAGGGAGTACGAATTCACGGTGATGGGCAGGGTTCTCTCGAATCACCTCAGAGAACGAGTGAAATAATATCGTGGATGAGGGCGGAAGGACCCGGCAAAAACCAACTCCCTTCCAGAGCCGAACAGTTGTTTTGTTTACGAATGTAGATGCAAGAAACTGGTTTGGCGGATGATTCTGAAACGTGTTGGGAGGTGGAGGTGGAGGAACGAATGAGCCCGAAGGGGTTGACAAAAAGACGATTCCGAGAGATAGTTCCACTAAGAATCTCTTGGGTTTCCTAATTAGGCGTCAGCCCAGATAACACGGGCGCCAGGTCCCGCCAGACAAATAACAACATACCTTTCTTTTTATCCGCCCTTTATTTCGAGCTGTACCTTCCCCAACTTTTCTTATCAAGCCCTCATAACGTTTATTACGGTTCCCGTGACGTCTAATGTGACGGCGCTGCAGGTAACCCGTTCTCCATTATTTCCATCACTTCTGCAAATTAGTAAGGTGTAGTCAGACCAAACGAAATGAAATGAGAATTCATAGTTATCCGGGGGTATCTTATTCGGGATGTAAAGCCCTGTAATCTCTCTGAAATAACGGATTGGATATACATTTCAAATGTTAATTCTGAAAACTGTTTACGTACCCTCAGGTCCAAAATCACTTTTTGGTTTATTTTCAAAGAGAAAAACGAATATTGTAACCCCCCTTAAAATTTGAGTTTTTCGGTAAGTACGTAGAAGCCGCACAGGCCATTTTAGCTCCGAAATTTGATTATAAGGGTTGAAAAATTGGGAAAGGGGTACAATTTCGAATATCCCTACATCCAAAATTATTATGAAGGGATTTTAATTTCGATTCAAAAATTATCGCAGTTTTTTGGATGGAATGAGACCATGCAAAGCACCGCACGACCAGCCGTTCGCCCCTTATACCTCATAAGGACTACAAGGTTGGAGCAAAAAAAAATGGACCGACATCAAAAATAATGTCCGTAAACACCAAAAAGGAAGAAAAATAATCTCAGCGAAAACTTACTTGATGTAGTAGGTTGTTGGACATGAATATCTAGTCAACAGATGGTATGTTGCAATACAACAATTATTTGTAGTGTGATTCACACTTATTGTCACACTCATATCCTCCATCATTCGATAGCAGTGATGTACCTACTATCTAATAATGTTGGAACACTTATATCTACTCGTATTCATGTTTTGTATTGCACGATAGACGCATGTTGTAATACTCACCAGATCATGAGAGTAGTACTTAATAACCGAAACGTATCCGGAAAGGTAAGTAGGTACGCATTGAAGAGCCAAAAAAGGCTGCAAATTATTAACAAAAGTTTATTATTTTTCTGTATAGATCACTCATCTATAAAGAACACAGCAATTCCATTGTCACTACCCACGTTTCACACCTAGAAATAAACGCTTCACAATCAATTCAAAGTAATAGGAGGTTGTGGGTGCCTTCGTTTGGAAATACTGGTTGCTAAGGACGCAAAATCGAGTACAACTCGAAGAAACAAACAGTTTAGGCTTCTTTTGCGGTTTACACTCGTGATTCCGATTTATCGTTAGTCCAACCCTTAAGTTCGCATAGGGAGCGAACGGTTGATCCTACAGAGCTGTGGGTGGTCTCAATCGATTCTAAAAACTCAATACTGATTTAAATTTATGAAAAAACAATACTTTTACTTCAACATTTTTTGAGCTAGGGCGTTTTCAAAATTTCAACCCTAATTTTTCACTCCTTAAAAGTGACTGAAATAAACCAAAAGCTTCGGGGCACAACTAGACCTCAGATGGAGCCCATATACCAAATTTCATCAAAATCGGTCCGGGAAAGTGCCGCTTACGACAAACGGTCTCTTAAATTATTGATCTATTTTTGAATTCTACGTTCCTTTACACGTAAACAAATTTTGAGAATCTTTAAATTTTTTTGGTCGATTTCAAAGGTTCATTATTGAAAATAATAAACCAAAAGTGTTCAAATTGGTACTTGACCTTTAAACTAGGTACCAATTTTTGGTTTATTATTTTCAATAATGAACTTTTGGAATCGACCAAGAAAACAATTTAACACCTCTCAAAATTAATCGAATAAAAATGTTGCCAAAAAAGATAGGCCAAAAAACGATGTAATCTCTCTGACAAACTCGCTGTCGAGAAGAGTTATTTTATTACGTACTTACGGCAGGTCACTATTCTTTCTCGAGTTCGAGAATTTTCTCTTTCGAGAGTTCGTAATGTATTTTTCTTGTCCAGATATCATTGGACAGAAGTGAGGCATGACTTAAACTCCAATATAAGAAAGGGGTTAAGGAGGGGAAAGGAAGAACGTATGACTCACGGCAGGTTCAGGGGTATTGGATAAGGTCAGTTACTACCTGTAAACGTATATTTGTGGAAAAGGGTGTAGTTCTACGTTGTGGATAGCCAATGAGGGATTTCACCATGTCGGAATTTCCTATTTTTGACCCCGAAATCGGATTCAGCACCTCGAAAAACCCCCTAAGGCAAACTTTCAGCCCGAACTTCCTAATTTACGAATAAACAGAACAGTGTAGAAAATACGAATGTTTAAAAAACCGGGAAAATGACGTCATCCTGGAATAGTTCATTTATGGCCGCTTGAAGCGCTGAGATCGAGAAATCTATAGTCCCCAGATGCAAAATTTCACGAAACAGTAAAGTTCGAAATCGAAAAACTGAAGAAAAAAATAGAAAAAGCAGTTTGGGGAAAATTAGGTTTCCCCTGTTTTTGTTTGATAACTTTTCTCATAGAAAACACGATTTCGTCGTCCCAATGGGCAACACTGGGAGGAGACGGCGATCCGAACAGCCCAATCAGCGAGCGTTCCCGCTTCACGTCCGTTTTCCCGGTTAGTTTTGAAATCAAGAATTTTGATTGTCTCCCAAAAATAACAGGAGACTTATTTTCCGAAATCAGCCCGATTTTCATCTATCCCACACCATTAACTATTCAGGAAAAATGCAAACAGAATTCGGTGAAATTCCTCATTCCCTGTTTTTATTTCATCGACCGAAAGCGCAATGATCGATGGAGACTTATCGATTCGACTAAGGTGAAAAAAAAGTAATTAACCCGCTTGGCTAATCTGACATACTCCTGAACAAATTCAATGGTTCCCACGTTCCAAGCGTATCCAAACATTGATGATTTTGTGAATAAATCACCGGTCCACCCTTTAAATTGCCAAATCGAACAATTTAGGAATGCAGGTGAGTACGACCCGAAGACCAGGAATGCGTTTGGACTCGCAGGTAGTATGATTGGAGACACACCTATAGGATTTGGGCGTCTAGACACTCTGGAGGTCTCTCGGTGACAAAGGAAGCAGGCGCCACGTCCTTTGACTCCCATCGAAGTTCTCTTTAGGGCGCAAGTACTAATAGTCGAAAGTACTGCTGAACCGCGTGCGGACGAAATCCTGGGAACCAGCGACCTTCCGTTTAGTCACGAACAATTCGAATCCTTACTACCGCGAACGGTGCACAGCCGGCTACTCAACGAATCAACAAAGGAAGACACAGGAAAGACACATTTTCTAATTAATTTCCAAACCGTTAAATCAGTCATTCCAGAAATAGTTTCATGAGTATTCTTGGTGATACAATATAGATACTAGCCGATAGTCAACTTTATGGTACATACCAATCATATGCCATCAATACTAGGACGCATATTAGTTGAATCCTGATAATTCAGCCTTATTGTTATAGTAAGGTATCCCCCACTCTGAAATTCCCGAACATTTCTTTGACTGTGTAACTTCCAAATATATATTGTACACACATCTAAACTTCCCCACTTCAAACTCAACAATTTCCCAATGAATTGAATGTTTACAATTTCATCAGCCAAACATAGTTTAAATTAGTTGAGCAGCCTTCAAACTTAAACATAATGAATTAAATCAAATTTATCATTTTTAATTTTTGGTTATTTTGCTTCCGCACTATCGAAGTACAGGAAAATTCGTACAGTACGTCGAAAAAGTTCTGACGGTACTGTACCGTCAAAATGTTATCAAGATCTGTAACAGATCGGACCGAATCAAATCCGCAAAATGTTATCAAGATTACCATGGTTTCATTAGTAGAACTAGAACTAACTAATGCCATCCAAATTAAATTCGATCAAATATTGGAGGCAGTTGAGCAGAGAGAGAAAGGGAGCGCCATTCCATTGAACGATAAAGCCATACATGAATATTTTAAAATCGTATGGTTCTAGAGTTTGTAAACTAGCTAATATTCAAGAGATACCTGTTTTAATTTTGAAAAGTTACCAATACTTGGCATTGTTACATTTCCTTGATTCCCACCATGAGTCATCAGTCATCATTTCAAGGGATTCGTTTGATTACCTGACGTGTTAGTAACTTTTACAGCATTTCCGAATTTACTCGTACAAATTCTCTACCTTTACCGATTTTTATACAAATTTTCGATAATGAACCATTGGAATCGACTATGAAATGTTTACCCCCCCCCCCCCTCAAAAATTGTTGGTTTACGTTTGAAGGTACGTAGAATCCGAAAATCGAATAAAAAAATGTCCGTCCGTCCGCCGTAAGCACCACTTTCCTTAGTTATAATGGACCGATTTTGATGAAATTAGGTATATGAGCTCCATTTGGGGTCCAATCGTGCGCCGAAGCTTTTGGTGGATGTCAGTCACTTCTAAGGGTTGAAAAATAAGGGCTGAAATTTTCAAAACGCCCTAGTTCAGAAAACTTTTAATATAAAGTTATTGGTTTCTTCAATTATAAATAGTAAAGAATTTTAGAATCGAATGAGACCACCCAGAGCTCTGCAGGACCAACCGTTCGCACCCTATGAACACTTAAATGTTGGTTAAGATAAATCAGAAACGCGAGTGTGAATCGCAAAAGATGTCTAATCTCCGTTCAAATTTTAACTGAACAAAATGCGACCGTTATTCATTTCTTCGAGTTGTACTCAGTTCTGCGTCCTTAGCAACCAGAAAAAAAAGAAAAAAAAAGAAAAAAATGAATGATGAAATTTCCTAACGAAGGCACCCACAACTCGAATTGAATGTGAAGGTTTATTTCTTCAAAATAAACTTGATAGCGGATAGTGGCAATGACAATGGCAAAGGCGAGTGATCTACACAGAAAAATGATAAACCATAGTGTAATAATTTGCAGCGTTTTTCAGATGAGGGAGTTCCCGGCTTCACAACTCAAAAGAGCAATGTATCACAATATATCCAACTATTTCAGAATCTCAACGCCTATTACACCATCCTGGGAGCCACCGTGGATGGGTTCTCTGCACATCGAATGAAACCAAATACGCATGTTCAGCGAACTCGGCTCGATTAGAAGACGTTGTTGGTTTCTATTCATACCCTCGAAGGTATGAGGATTTTTTCTCTCTCTATCCCCTCCTCCTCCTCGTCTGATCATCCGACCCCCCTCCTACAGACCCGCGCCCCCTCCGCTTCTCTTTGAGGACCGCGAGGTTGTGTACATTTGTAAATTAATTACCGAGTTCTCGGGGCCGGAGACCTCAGATTGTGCCGACAGAGGCCGCCGCCTACTTTGCATTCCCTCCACTTTGCCTCCATATTTACTCTCGGCCACTAATATCTTTTGAGAATATTAATCGACCACTCCGTTTTCTTGAAAATCCTCATCTTATCTCTTTCGCCCTTGTTATTTTTCCTCACTTCCCCGACCTTCTTCCACCATTATCGACCTATTGCTCGCATCTGTGTAACCGTCATATTCCAACAGTTATTCAACTCCCCAAAAATACATTCATAGATGGAGAGTTAACCTTGGAAATGAAAGGAAAAAACGTTGCGAATCATTACACTTGAGTTTTCTCTCAAACGGGCTTGTTATCCACTAGGGATGTTTTGTGGGAAATTGAGAAAAACTAATTTCATGGCGAAGGAGGTTGTCTAGGGTTCCCAAATTTTCCAAAGTTTGTTTATAGAACTTTTGATTGTAAGACCAATTTTCGAAATTTCGGCATGCGTTTTGTGGGAGACACGGCCATTTCTTATTTGGATGTGAGCCCTTTTGATGAAAAACGATGGATATGAGCCACACTGAAAAGAAAACGAGTTTCTGGTTGTGTCAAGAAAAATCTCATTTTTATTTTCTTTTATTGGTGTACCCATCATTTTCAATAATGATCCTTCAGAATCGAGGAAGAAAAAATATTCTAACTCCCATCAAAATTTGGTGGTTTACGTTTCAAGGTATGTAGAATCCGAAAACCGAATTGAAAAATAGAGTGTATTAAAAACAACGGGTTCGGCTGTTTGGTCGACAAACCCGATTTTTAGCAAACCGTTTCGGAAGGATTTCGACTTTGATGAATCTTTGGGATGGCCTTATCCCAAAGATTCAGAATCCGCGAATAAACAAAAGTGTAAAAAGTGTAAAAGTGTAAAAAATGGATAAAAGCCCGTTTGAAAGAAAACTCTTCACATATGTTCGTAATTTTCCTGTATAAATCACAAATGTGAAGAAAAAAACTCGGGTTTTCGTTGGTATACAGTCGTTATAGGTTATACCAAACTATTAGCCCATTAGGGCATTTATTAATTTAGATCCAAATTACCATCATATTATCGCGGTAGATTCACAACCAAGTTTATTTGGCTGAAAGTATCTTCCTGTAATACTATAATTATGTAAAAGTTGTCTTCTCAACGACATTTCGTTACTAAGTGAGCACAACAAAGCAACATGAAGAAATCTAACACTAAAAAGATGAGCTAATTACTTGTACGGAAATTTGATCTGATTTCGAAAGTAAAACTTTGATTGCGATTCAGAAGTAAGTATCAATGTATTCTTCATCCAACCGAGCTGTTTTGGGAAAGAACGTTAGTCCTACAGATGTCAGTGTGGTTTCATTCAATCAATGTGAAGAGAGAGAGAGGTCCACCAGAAGCTTCAAGAAGACCACGGATAGTATAGGGGTTTCTTACAACATTTTCAGGTTTTAAATACAGCGGGTATGAGGGTTATCTTGGAAGTCAAATAATAAATAATTGCCTTGTTATTATCAGATATTGAAAGCATCCTGCATACTAATTTCTTACAGGAAGGATTTCTTTCATTTTCCACAGGGTATGTCATCCAATAGTTTCATATTTAGATTCTTTTCACATCAAGTCAGAGGAAAAAAACGTGTCAAGTGGGTGTGGCACATAGCTTCCTCGTATCCATAACCCGATTATATAAATGATCCGATGCATAGTAGTTAATCTCAAAACACCAATCTCTAAGTACCTTTCACTACCCTCATAGGGGACCATCTACACGCTACTCTGGATAATCCTAGAAAATTTCATCAAATTCGGATGAAAAATGTAAGTGAGTCACTACTCAAAAAATCAAAAAATTTCTAGGCACGGCTGGGAGTCGTACCCGAGACTCCTTAGCTGGGAGTTTAACTCGCTGCGAATAAGCTACGGGCGCCAGACAGTAGATAGTGTGGAATTTGAGATTCTGACGTACGCACGGCTGTTACACGGATTTTACGTTCGCGCATGCGCATCGGCTACTATCAGTCCGGGGGTGATGATTTTCATAGGGGACCATTTACAATCTAATCCACATAATCCCTGAAAATTTCATTGAAATCGGATGGAAAATGTAGAAGTTATGGCCGTTACAAGGAAATTCACGTTCGCGCATGCGCATCGGCTACTATCAGTCCGGGGGTGATGATTTTCATAGGGGACCATTTACAATCTAATCCGCATAATCCCTGAAAATTTCATTGAAATCGTATGGAAAATGTAGAAGTTATGGCCGTTACAAGGAAATTCACGTTTGCGCATGCGCAGTCGCTTCTATCAGTCAGGGGATGATGATTTTCATAGGGGACCATCTAAATACTAATCTGTAACATCTCTGAAATTGTCATTGAAATCGGATGGAAAATGTAGAAGTTATGGCCGTTACAAGGAATTCACGTTTGCGCATGCGCAGTCGCTTCTATCAGTCTGGGGATGATGATTTTCATAGGGGACCGTCTACACACCAACCCGCACAATCCCTGAAAATTTCATCGAAATCGGACAATAACTTCGTATAGTTATGCGCGTTACAAGGAATTCATGACAGACACACAGATAGACAGACACACAGACACGGAACCAAAATTGTTCAGAAAGGTCTAAAACGCAAAACGCGAGTGAAAATTTTGATTTTAGAGAACTTTTTTTTTTTCATCCTTGAAAAGTGAAAACAAAGCTTCCGCTACCTTGGTAGACTCGGAAGCAATAAGTAGAACTGCTAACAATCTAAAGTTCAAATTAGCAGAAGAAGGCATCTTCAAACCATTGATGGGATTTTGAAGGCAGTCAGAAATGGAACTCCTTGAAGAAATATCTATTAGTAGTAAAAGTAGACATATGATTAAGTTTGGGATGATTAAATGAGCTTAAGGAATATCTACAATACAAGAAATTACGTTTCTCAGAAAGCCGGTAGGTAGTTTTTCGTACCTAACCAACCATGCATCGAATGAAGGGAACCAATTTTATTATGATCAACCAGTGATATTTCATTGATACGAGTATATTTTATGGTAGTATAGTGTATACCAAGGTAGATGAGAACATATAACCAGAGATATCTAAGCTGTTTTCTATATTAGGGCAAGTGTCATCAATGTACAATTTTTTATGGAGGCAACCTAAACGAAATTTCATGAGAAAATTTGGCATCTTCTGGTTTAACCCATTTCAATAATTTCGAGTTTATTGATAGTACTTTGTACATCACAAACTTTCATAATTAATTTTGTTGGCGTGTAATTGGCACCCTAGTCCTCTGAAGAAAAAACATTTGCAAAATATTGCTTCACTCATTTTTGGTTTATTATTTTCAAAAATGAACCTTTCAAATCGACCAAGAAAAATTTTTTTTAACCCCCCTCAAAATTTGTTGGTTTACGTTTCAAGGTAGGTACGTAGAATCCAAAAATCGAATAAAAATTTGGCCGTCCGTCCGCCGTACGCTGCACTTTCCCCACTTAGCATTAACCTATTTTGAAGAAATTTGGTATGTAGGCTCCATTTGGGGTCTAGTTGTGCCCCTAGGGTTGAAAAATAAAGGGTTGAAATTTTGAAAACGCCCTAACTCAAAAAATGTTTATATAAAGGTATAGTTTTTCCATCAATTTAAGATAGTATAGAGTTTTTAGAGACCACGTGGAGCCCTATACGACAAATGTAGAACTTATGGTCGTTACAAGGAATTCACGTTTGCGCATGCGCAGTCGCTTCCATCAGTCCAGGGATGATGATTTTCATAGGGGACCGTCTACACACCAACCCGCACGATCCCTGAAAATTCCATAGAAATCGGACAATAACTTCGTATAGTTATGCGAGTTACAAGGAATTCATGACAGACACACAGACAGACAGACACGGAACCAAAATTGTTCAGAAAGTTCTAAAACGCAAAACGCGAGGGAAAATTTTGATTTTGGAGAACTTTTTTTTTCATCCTTGAAAAGTGAAAACAAAGCTTCCGCTACCTTGGTAGACTCGGAAGCAATAGCTTCTATTCAGTTCGGAAAAAAACAGATAGATGGCAAGGAGCACCCGTATCCTATACTTGCTGTCCTTGTCATCCTTCATATTCCCCATTACACCAGTTCACAATGATTCGATGAGAAAAGTACGTACATGAACAAAATTTGACTCGGCACGTTGAATTCAGCACGAAAAAAATAAGACATACAAAATTAGACATGTTGCCATCAAATTTGGGTAATTCCAATCTCGGCAACGCAGTAGTTGAGCTTAGCAAACTCATGATCCATCGTGAATCTTTGCAGCTCTGCTACCACTTGTGGAATAGTATCGGTATATTCCACAGGTCTCAACTGTACCTATCTTTTGTAACTTGCTAATGTGTGGAAGAAATGTCTTGTTGAACGAATATACTACTTTTGGTGGGTAATTATGTACTATAAGGACAGATTATCCTCCATTACAGGCACCTAGCTACCCACCCTACAAAAGTGAGGGAGCCTACCTTCGTATTGATGCCTACCACCCAGGCAGTGGTACAGGTTATATTATTAATGGCGCTACTGATAAACAAACCACACATCGCAATTGAACAAATTCATGTTGAGGAATGAATTCCGTTTAATGGAACATAATGTACAGTTGAGAACACCCCAGTATAAGCGGCAGCGTAGAAGGTATCCTGATACATTATGTTTTTCTATTGAAGATGTTGTCGAACCTGAATAAAGAGAAAACAACTAAAACTACAACTCATTTTTATCTTGGGGTTCCCAATGTTATTACTTATATTTCGGAAATGTATTTCTGCTTCTAATTTCTATACCTTCGAAAGGATGTTCCCAATTCCGACTCTAAGGAAATCCTTCCAAAATCATCGTAAATTCATCATCGAAACGAACAGACGTATCATGAGCAGTAAAGCTACCATTTTCCTGAAACTATCAGTCACCGTAAAGTGAAAACAAAGCTTCCGCTACCTTGGTAGACTCGGAAGCAATAGCTTCTATTCAGTTCGGAAAAAAACAGATAGATGGCAAGGAGCACCCGTATCCTATACTTGCTGTCCTTGTCATCCTTCATATTCCCCATTACACCAGTTCACAATGATTCGATGAGAAAAGTACGTACATGAACAAAATTTGACTCGGCACGTTGAATTCAGCACGAAAAAAATAAGACATACAAAATTAGACATGTTGCCATCAAATTTGGGTAATTCCAATCTCGGCAACGCAGTAGTTGAGCTTAGCAAACTCATGATCCATCGTGAATCTTTGCAGCTCTGCTACCACTTGTGGAATAGTATCGGTATATTCCACAGGTCTCAACTGTACCTATCTTTTGTAACTTGCTAATGTGTGGAAGAAATGTCTTGTTGAACGAATATACTACAATGATAACAATTAGAGATCCAACAGAATGTAATAATATCAACTGGTAGTGTAGTTATGGACCGTAGGGTTGCAGGTCTGTATGAGCTGTGCGAAGTCCGTTGCTGTATGTTGTTTTATCGAGGTTTGGTCAGGTAATTCATCAAATTGTTTCCAAGCTTTCAACGGTTTATTCCATCATACTCAGGGAAATATTGTTGAGCTGGAAAATGGACAAATGCTGACTAGGAAGTCGTTGTTCACATCACTAGTAAAGGTCAAAAGTTACGACTTCCTAGTCAGCGTTTGTCCATTTTCCAGCTCAATAATATTTTCCCTGAGTATGATGGAATAAAACGACGAAAGCTTGGAAACAATTTTATAAATTACCTGATCGAACCTCGATAAAAACAACATACAGCAACGCACTTCGCACAGCTCATACATACCTGTAATAATAACAATAAGGTTAAAATCCTTGCTTTCGCGACACCATTTGCTCGGGAGATTTGAAGTTTGGTTAGGGGAGGCGAATATGATCATCAGTAGCTTCGACACCTTCAGTGTACCGTTTCATGTTTCAGATGTTGAAATCGAATCAACACACGAAACAGTACACCATAATGTCGGTGAGGGGGGAGAGATGGCTGAGGGATTTGAAAGGCCGAGGCAGCTCCTGGACTGGTGTCGCAGACCGGTACGCACCTCCAGACAGACGCCAAGGGACTTGTACCTGTCACACTTGTCACCCTCGTCACAAGGCTTTGGGTATCACTAGGATCCCAACACAAGACACCCATTCCCCGATCAGTAACTTCCTTTTCTTATTTGGTCCCTGAAAACAGAGATTTCGGTTTGCGTTTTTCTCGTTCTCGGGGGAAACCACAAGCCCTTTGTTACGACACCGACAAACAACGGAGTGATAATTTGGAATGCCATCTCACCAATTGGAATATCAACGACTGAACAGTTTGGTTTGGAAAAGAGTAATAAAGTCCATTTTTGGTTTATTTTTTTCTATAATGAACCTTTAGAATCGATCAAGAAAAAAAAAGTTTAACGCCCTTCAAAATTTGTTGGTTTACGTTTCAAGGTACGTAGAATCCAAAAATCGAATAAAAATTGGCCCGTCCGCCCTTTCAGAATTTTCTTTTTTTTTCAGAATTTTTAGAGACCACGAGGAGCCCTGTAGGACAAATAATTTGGTCCCTACAAGGGTTGGACTTACGATAAATCAGAAACAAGAGTGTGAATCGCAAAAGAGGCCTAATCTCCGTTAAAATTTTAGCTGACCAAAATGCGATCGCTGTTAGTTTCTTCGAGTTGTACTCAGTTTTGCGTCCTTAGCAACCAGTAATTAAATTTCTAAATGAAGGAATTCTTTATTTCTTCGAATGAAGTGTGAAAGTTTTATTTCATCTAAATAAACTAGATTATGAAGCGAAAACTTAGTTGGTAGGTAGTGACAATGGCAAAGCTGTGTTCTTTGCTGGCGAGTGATCTGTACAGAAAAATAAAAAACCTTTGTGTAATAATTTGCAGAGTTTTAAAATTCAGAATCAAGAAGCATATTGTATATATCTCCCAGTTACAACTGGTGGCTATAATGGTGATTACTGGTACTAACAGGTGTTGAAAACTGAGCCAGCAACCCTCCCTGGTGAACCACAGTTACTAATACTTTAAAAAACTGAAATACCGCTGTGTTCTATAGAAAATAGCGAATCGAAAATAATGAAAACGCGAAATTCCACCCTCTGGGCCAGTTAAGGTTACTGTGCCAATTGACTCTTCTATCGTTGATTTCAAGTTTCAATCAGAAACCTATATCGAACACGTTTAGAAAATTATAACTGCGAAAACCTTATAAAACAGCAAAGTGTTACTCAGCCCTCTTACCTTTTCAAATTTCAAACATTTTTATTCGATTTCCGGATTCTACGTACCGTGAAACGTAAAACATCAAATTTTGAGGGGGGTTTAAATTTTTTTCTTGCTCCATTCCAAAGGCTTATTATTGAAAATAATAAAACAAAAGTGAACTTTGTAACTTTACGAAAACATTTCGTTTTTCTACGCTCGTAATGTCCAAATAATTGGAGATGATGAACTATTGCCGGTAAGCCTAAAAACTACGCCAGAATCTCATTTTTCCAACGGTGTAATCAAAAAATATGTTACAATCGAATTTAAAGGAGAAACGTCTGTTTTAACGCGGAAAACGTGCATTTTTTTCAACGAAATCGACGGTTTGACGGGGAGGCTCAGTGCTTTGGTGGAGCCGCGGCGGTGACCCCGGAGTCCTCCCGCCAAACCGTCGATTTCGTTGAAAAAAATGCACGTTTTTCCGCGTCCAAACAGAAATTCCTCCCTTAAATTCTATTGCAAAACATTTTTTGATTACAGCGTTGGAAAGCTGAGATCCTAGCAAAGTTTTTAGGCTTTCCAGCAATAGTTAATTATTTCAAATTTTTGTACATAACGAGCGTTGAAAAACGAAAAGTTTTCGTAAAAATACTAAGTTCACTTTTTAAGTTGCTTTATTCCCCGTAAAATTCAACTGTTGAGATTTTATTTGGTATTAGGGAGATTGATCATTTAATGCTCTTTCCAACAGTATCCTCAAATTGTAATTATCACAGCAAGTTAAAGGAGTTATTACCAATATAGACGTGCGGTCAAAATCACGGAAAAAAATATTTTTTGTTGCAAATTAGTTGTAGAATCGACCCCTTGAAGGAATGATACCTGTTTTGTAGACACCCTGTATATTTCGTCCATCGGAAGGGAGTAGACTATGTTGAAACATTCAACGGCCGATCGGGACGTCAGAATAGAATCAAAACTAACGCAATTCGGTAAGTTTGTGTTGTGTACTCCAGGGAAGGGAATAGGCCACCAGAGAACGTTGTGAGCAACACGCAATAGTATAGTACTAAACGTTTAAGAATCTGGAATTTTCAATTGAAATAATGAACGTTTTTATTAAATAAGTGTCCTAGGAAAGGTTTCTATAGTCCACTTTTAAACATCAATATTGATTTTGGAGGGAATTTTCGCATTGCGATTATTACTTTTTTGAAAAGGTTCCGACGTCAGGATCAATGCTTACCATGGATTGCACTAGGGGTTTAACAAGCGTAAAAAGTTGTGAGCAAAAAATAACTGCAAAATAAGTGTGCGAGGTGTGGAATAATCAAAAAGGACTGCTAAGAGTGTGGGCAGTATGTACAAGAATACAATTGTGACAATTGGAAATCACCACTTTCGGAAAATCGCATTCATAATTTCAAGCTCAGGAAATTGCTTATAAAATCTTCAATTTTTTTTTAGTTTTCAAAGGAGCTTGCGCCCAAATATTTCTAGGGTATCCAGTCACCCTCTCCACTAATAATAAATGAATAAAATAAGTTAGTCAAGTTCTGGTATACGAGTTTTGAAAAAAAATTGACTTGTAAAGGTGCTACCCGGGCAGAACTGAACTACTGCCTCAAGTTGCCACGCCGTTGGGTTTATTTTCATTTTTGAAAAATTGTCATTTTTTCAAGCAATTTCACTCTTTTTGGAAGCTACATTAACGAATAGAATATTAAATAATTTGAACGGTACTTTGAAAGGTAGCACTGTAACTACCGCTCTCGAGGCTGTTGACACTAAGATTGAACGATGTTCTAATCTCGTAGAAGTTTTCATGTAAATTTGCCTACTTACATGAAAAACCCAAACCGTTACTGTAACACTACTATACTTCATGAGCGTTATATACGGCCAAGTACAAAGCTACCGGTAATACCCACGGATACTGGATTACGATTCCGCAAAACTGATCCCATAATAATGCCGATCACAACCAGTTTTACAAGGAAATCCCAGTGACCGATACTGCCATTTGGATGAGCGAGCGAGGGATGCGGACATGCTACAAATTTTTAAATTTTAGCAAAATCGGATCTATAGTTAAAAACGCTGCAAATTATTACACAAAGATTTATTATTTTTCTGTACAGATCACTTGCCTCCAAAGAACTCGGCTTTACCGTTGTCACTACCTACCTACTACATACCTACTTCACAATCAAGTTTATTTTGGAGATTATCATTAGGAAGTAATGTGATCACTAGTTGCTAAGGACGCAAAACTGAGTACAACTCGGAGAAACGAACAACGATCGCATTTCGGTCAGCTAAAATTTGAACGGAGATTAGGCATCTTTCTCGATTCACACTCGTGTTTCTGATTTATCGTTAGTCTAACCCTTAAGTTCTCGTAGAGAGCGGACGAATTGTCCTACAGAGATCCGGGTGGTCTCTAAAAATTCAATACTATTTAAAATTGGTGAAAAAATGATGAAGAGCGTTTTGAGAATTTCAGCCCTTATTTTTCTACCCTTAGAAGAGACTGACATCAACCAAAAACTTCGGGGCACAGCTAGACCCCGAATGAAGCCCACATAACAAATTTCATCAAAATCGGTCCGTGGTAACTAAGGAAAGTGCCGCGTAGCCTACGGCGGAAGGACGGAACAATTTTTATTCGATTTTCGGATTCTTACGTACCTTGAAACTTAAACAATCTAGTTTTGAGGGGAGGTTAAAATATTTTTTCTTGGTCGATTGCAAAGGTTCATTATTGAATGTAATAAACCAAAATTTGAAAATCTGTACGTTAGTTATTTTAACTCTGCACTATCTGTACACAGTTATTTTAACTATGCACTATTAACCAGCAGCGATGAAATCCGAAAGAGTTCGACTTACAGTTCGACTGTCTTCAACATTACAGTAAAATAATAAACCATTGTGTACTAATTTGCAGCGTATTGTTAGAAGGATGGTGTGGTGGGATATAATAATCCAAGTGAATAAATTGTATCATTAATGTACAGATAATACGATTTAAAAAACAACACTTAATATGCATTTATATTTCATTTGCTCTTTGGTAGACCAAAATTCATTAATCAATCACAATGATGAATTTCATGTTTTCCAAGGATGAAATGTCTTCATAGTGTACTGCTGAAGGTACGTTGTTGACCTGATGATTAATCTCAAACAGGTTTCAATCATCAGAATGTATGAAATGGCCAATCATTCACGTGGGAATAGGAATGGAGCTACAAAGAGCTGTAAACTTCCACACAGGTTTGTTCTAACATCCTGTACCTACTCGTACTCCCTTCATCATCTTCTATATACATAAAACGCCAACCGTATGTACGTACGTATGTACGTCGCCGATCGGGAGGGGTTGGAGTGGTCTTGGGAGTGTCGGAGGCTGGAGGGAGTGGGTGGCGGGGAGAGTCGGAGAAATCGTTTTTGCCTGCTTTTAGTAGGCTTTTCAGGTGTACAGATAAATGACCAAAACACCTGAGATTTGAAGATAAAAGTACAGTTTATAGGCAGATGGAGATATTAAAACGAGTGGAAATTATGATATTATTTGTATTATCAACTGTTCATTCATCCTAGAGGATTATATTAGATTAAGGAGTGGCTAAGAGCCAAAAACATCCCCGACTAGACAGTTCTCCACCGACCTTTCTTTGGATTGCGATGAAAAAGTTTTTGGTGGGTAATTATGTACTATAAGGACAGATTATCCTCCATTACAGGCACCTAGCTACCCACCCTACAAAAGTGAGGGAGCCTACCTTCGTATTGATGCCTACCACCCAGGCAGTGGTACAGGTTATATTATTAATGGCGCTACTGATAAACAAACCACACATCGCAATTGAACAAATTCATGTTGAGGAATGAATTCCGTTTAATGGAACATAATGTACAGTTGAGAACACCCCAGTATAAGCGGCAGCGTAGAAGGTATCCTGATACATTATGTTTTTCTATTGAAGATGTTGTCGAACCTGAATAAAGAGAAAACAACTAAAACTACAACTCATTTTTATCTTGGGGTTCCCAATGTTATTACTTATATTTCGGAAATGTATTTCTGCTTCTAATTTCTATACCTTCGAAAGGATGTTCCCAATTCCGACTCTAAGGAAATCCTTCCAAAATCATCGTAAATTCATCATCGAAACGAACAGACGTATCATGAGCAGTAAAGCTACCATTTTCCTGAAACTATCAGTCACCGTAAAACCAAGTAAACGTCGGACTAAGAAGTAGTCATTTCATTGCCATCATTCTCAAGAACCTAAAATAAGTACCTACCTATTAACCTCCCCACAATAGGTTTAAGCCTGTAGAACGACTAAGAAACGAATGAAAGTACACTAATAAGATAGAAAACACATGAGATCGCCAGTTTGAATAAGTAAAGAACAATAAAATTGTCTCATATCAATCTACCGACAATGAGTTCGGAGAAAGAAACGCTACTAATTATTAGCCGAAGGTTTATTATTTTTCTGTCATGATCACTCGCCTGCAAAGAACACAGCATTGCCACTACCTACTAACCATATTTTCACTTCACAATAAAGTTTATTGAAGAAATAAAGAGTTGTAGTGTCTTTGTTAGGAAATTTGATTACTGGTTACTAAGAACGCAAAACTGAGTTCAACTCGAAGAAACAAACAACAATCTCATTTCGGTCAGCTATAATTTGAACGGAGATTAGGCCTCTTTCGCGATTCACACTCGTGTTTCTGACTTATCGCTAGTCCAACAATTAAGTTTTCATGGGGTGCAAACGGTTGGTCCTAATGAGCTCTGGATAGTATCATTCGTTTCTAAACGTTCAATAATATTTTAAATTGATGAAAAAAAAAATATCTTTACATAAAAAAAATTTGAGGCAGGACATTTTGAACATTTCAGCCCTAATTTTGCAATCCTTAGAAGTGACTGATATTACCCAAAAACTTCGAGGCACAACTAGATCCCAAATGGAGTTCATGTACAAAATTTCATCAAAATCGGTCCATGGTAACTAAGAAGTGCCACGGACGGCGAAATTTTTATTAGATTTTTGGATTCTACGTACCTTGAAGCGTAAACCAACAAATTTTGAAGGGGGGGGGGGGGGGGGGTACATTTTTTGTTCGTCGGTCGATTGCAAAGGTTCACTATTGAAAATAATAAACCAAAATCATTCAAATCAGCACCAACATTTTTCATTATGACGAGTCACCGAAAATTTAACCCAGAGTTGAGTAGGGTAAAATACCTAAAATTCCATCAATTTAACTTCAACTTGGAAGGAATAAGTCGTAATTCAAACTTGTCGTCAAAATGTCAAAACATTGTTCAGTTTCAAGGCGTCAAAATTTTGATGGTTCACAATATTTCGCTCATCAGTTGGGCAAAGGAACTCAGTTGACTGGTATGTAGCTGTGTTGCGGGAAACCATGACTTACTTAAACTGAATGAAGTTGTAGATTCATAATTAGGTGTTGAAATCTCTCTCTATTCGTACGACCCCTGTCGGTATTAGGAACACTGATATCAAGTTAGTTCCGACAATTGGTCAGAATTAGGTACTCGAAAGGTTGAGAGCCGTACGAATGAATTGGATTTTTATTGTCAGTTGTTTTCTGTAGGAATCATTGGTTTCGTAATTGAAGGAGCCTAATTTCTAGACCACTTCCTCCACGAGAAAAAATTGCGTTCCTACTTTAGGACTTTGATTCCAAAAGGTGCTATATCCATTTTGGTCAAACGTGAGAAAAACGCAAAAACCCATAGCGACCTGAAAAAAGTGATATTACCAATGATGTTATTTTATATATTTCTAAATTATAATAAATATGTTTGGAAAAAAAGTAAAATAGTTCCAAGTTTAAAATAATTTTGAACGAGTTTGAAATATCAGATTTATGGATATGAGTAGTACTTTTTGAAAACAAACAAAGTGATAAAAACCGTAATATTAGGTACAGCAGTCAGGTAAAGGACCCTTGAGGAAACACTTCCATCCATTCCAAGCTGAGTTCATTATTTTCCAAGAACGTGAGACCATAAATGTCTCATATTGTAAAATCAGAATCCCCTCTGCAAACTGCACTATTTAGTAAAAAGTTCAAGAAACACTAATATGATAGAAAACACATCACAACAGAAGGTAGAAACTGCCAGAGTAAGTTAAATACCATCATTCTCATGAACCCAAAATAGACACCTACTAACTTACCTACAATTGCTTTAGACCTGTAGAACGATAAAGAAACGAATGAAAGTTCAAAGAACACTAATATGATTAAAAAACACATGAGATCGCCAGTTTGAATAAGTCAAATACAATAAAATTGCCTCATATCAATTACCGGCATAAATTCGAAAAAAAACATCCAAAATTTTAATATTATCTCGTTGTTATAAGATTAGAAATAAAATGTCAGAATTGAGGAGTTTGATCCCGAAAGGTTCAAGAGACCATTTTTATCGAAATTGAGTTAACACTTTCCCAGGGTTTCAGGGGGGGGGGGGGGGAGTTCTTCGCAAAAATGCGATCGTTTCGTAGCAAAAGATAATCTAATCCCTTGAAAAACCATCTAATCCCTCTTATCCGTTTTGTTTTCTTTACCCACTTTGTTTGCACGAGTAAAATCACTCGTGATGAGATTGTGGAAAACCATTTTAATATAAACGCAATAATAACAATAGTTATTGTTTGTTACTGATGATGACCTAACCGTCGAAATCGATTTAACTTGTAACTCATTATTTTCGTGGAAATAGACAACGTTCTACTCAACTCCATTTTTATGAAAATGGTTTTCCACAATTTCATCGCGAGTGATTTTATTCGTACAAACAAAGTGGATAAAGAAAACAAAACGGATAAGAGACCGCGGAATATTCACCCTCGTTTTTCAAGGGATTAGATTATCTTTTGCTACGAAACGATCGCATTTTTGCGAAGAACTACCCCCTTCCTGAAACCCTGGGAAAGTGTTAACTCAATTTCGATAAAAATGGTCTCTTGTACATTTTGGGATCAAACTCCTCAATTCTGACATTTCATTTCTAATCTTATAACAACGAGATTATATTAAAATTTTGAATGTTTTTTTTTTCGAATTTATGCTGATAATTAATACGTGGCAATTTTATTTTATTTGACTGGCGATCTCATGCGTTTTTAATCATATTAGTGTTCTTTGAACTTTCATTCGTTTCTTTGTCGTTCTACAGGTCTAAAGCAATTGTAGGTAAGTTAGTAGGTGTCTATTTTGGGTTCATGAGAATGATGGTACTTTACTTACTTTACTTACTCTGGCAGTTTTTACCTTCTGTTGTGACGTGTTTTCTATCATATTAGTGTATCTTGAACTTTTTACTAAGTAGTGCAGTTTGCAGAGGAGATTCTGATTAACAATATTAGACATTTATGGTCTCACGCTCTTGGAAAATAATGAACACAGCTTGGAATGGATGGAAATGTTTCCTCAAGGGTCCTTTACCTGAATGCTGTACCTAATATTACGTGCACTCAATTATTAACGGTTTTTCTTATCAATTCAATCCCTTCCAGATATGATAATTTATAGTAGCAGTAAGCTAGTTAGTACCTACTGGTAGAATGTTAAAACCAACCAACGTTTTCATAATTTGAAGCTCCATTCCACCACAAATGATTGACCATGCAGTCTTTCTTTGTCCCTAGTGCCTGCACTGAACCACCATTTATTCAAATTGACACTTTTTGCTGGTGTCGTTGAAGGTTGAATGTGACCTGGAAAAGCAATAATCAGCAGGAGAAACATGATTTTTGCCAACGAAAGTTGAATTTCACGCCGCAAATTATTACTCAACGACCACCCTCTTGTAGGAAAAACCCCAATTATCCAAGTTTCGTACGAAATTTATTCTAGTTAGTGTTTTACCGTGCGTTTTAATTATTATGTTACAGCATTCGCACTCTGAATGAAACATTTTGCGAATTGAACTTTCCGAAAATTCAATCAAATTTTGGGCATATCTCTTGTTTTAGTGAACAAAAAATTCAACTTTAACAAAATGTATAATTGTAAACACACATCATGCAAGTGATGGAACGAACACTAAAAGCCTAGATTTTTAATAAAATCCAGCCCCCCGTGAGGTTAATCAGAAACTAAACTATTTATTTATTAATAACAAAAGTGAATTTCCAACGAGTCCTTCTACAGTTTCAAACGGGCTTATTATCCACTTGGAATGTTTGGTGGGAAATTGAGAAAAACTAATTTCATGGCGAAGGAAGCTGCCTAGGGTCCCAAATGTTCCTAATGTGTTCATGGAACTTTCGATTTTAAGACCAAATTTCGAAATTTTGGCATGCTCTTTAGGGGAGACACGAAAGTTTTTTTTTTGTGGATATAAACCCATTTGATGAAAAACGATGGATATGAGCCACAAATTTGGTGGTTTACGTTTCAAGGTACATAGAATCCGAAAACCGAATTTAAAAAAAAAAAGAGTGTTTATTAAAAACAACGGGTTGGATTTAAGCCGTTTTGTCGACAACCCCGATTTTTAGCAAGCTTTTAAAGCGGGTTACAAACCGTTTAGGAACGAATTCAACTCGTGAGGTGATGGCCTTATCCCAAAGATTCAGAATCCGCGAAAATACAAAAAATGGATCTGGAATGGACTGATGCATAATTTGTATGCATCAGTAAAAATAATTCTAACCCTCATCTCTTCATGTGTGCAGTTCGTATGATTTTTTTATCTTAAACCTGACGTTAATTTTGGCAGGATTTCCAGAAGAATTGTTTTTATAATCCGCTCAAGGCCAGATTTATCAAATTGGCACCATTGAGTCGTTCAAGAGGGAAAATGCAGGTTTAAATTCCGTTAAATTTTCCGTTGTTTTGACGGGAATTGATGACTGATGATTGTTGTTTGAGCTTGATGAGTGTTGCTTTCGATTACAACGAGAAATTCCGTTTTAGAGCCTAGGATTTCGATTTTTATAAACCGTGAACCTCAGACCAAGCAAGTCAGGAGTGGACTACAGGATGAGAATTCGACAGAAATTGATTCACTCGTGTTTCTCCCCACGATCATGTACGCGTTATTCAAAGTAGCAGTAAGGAAAAACAATATTTTGGACAGAAAATTGCAACACAGAAGGACAAATTGATCCTCAGGAGGTTTACTAAAAATCGAAAAAAAAATCAACAATTGAAAAAGAGTATTTACTCAACGAGTCTTTGGAGGCAAATAGTGTTGTTTGAAAGTCAAAACGCTGCAAATTATTACACAATGGTTTATTATTCTTCTATAGATCACTCGTCTGCAAAGCCACCAACCATCCAACATGAAGAAAAACATCGATCGCATTTCGGTCAGCTAAAATTTGAACGGAGATTAGACCTCTTTTGCGATTCACACTCGTGTTTCTGATTTATCGTACGTAAAACACTTAAATTCTCGTAGGGAGCGAACGGTTTGTCCTACAGAGCTCCGCGTGGTCTCAAAAAATTCTATAGAATCTTAAGTTGAAAGAAAAACAATACCTTTATATCAAAACTTTTTGAGTTGGGGCGTTTTCAAAATTTCAAATTCATTTTGGAACCCTTAGAAGTGACCTACATCAACCAGAATCTTCGGGGCACAACTAGACCTCAAATGGAGCCTACGTAGGTACCAAATTTCATCAAAATCGGTCAATGGCAAAAGTGCCGCGTACGGCGTACGGACGGCCAAATTTTTATTCGTTTTTTGGATTCTACGTACCTTGAAACGTAAACCATCAAACTTTGAGGGGGTGTTAAAAAAAAAAAAAAATTTTCTTGGTCGATTCGAAAGGTTCATTATTGAAAATAATAAACCAAAATGGCTGAAAATCGGTAGGAATATCTTTGAAAATTCGCTCAGCCACTCATGTTGCACGAACAGAACTTATTTTTTTAACATGCTGGTTCAATTAGACTTTGATTACTCTGTAAAATAATATCCATCGTATTGGCCTTTTGAAAAATTGACATTTCTGTAATATACAAGATGATACTATGCCTGGTTTTTGTCAATGGAGGCTCCATTTCATTTTGGGGACAATTTCTTCAGAGATTATAAATATTGAAAAAAAAATAGATTTTTCAAACAGTTTTACCTTCAACTTCACAATTTAGCCTGAAGTGAACTCATCATGCGAGCTACAGTCCACATTATTCTACAGCCCCTTCAGGAATAAAAATGTATCACCTGTTTCCAAGTTTTTGAGCTAATTGTATCCCATGGTGCCTGCATAAAACAAAAGTTGCAGCTGTTTTGGGGCAGCCAAGTGCAGATTTTAGGTCTAAAGGCAAAAGTTGTAATTAATAAATGAAAAGTTAACCTGCAGGTCAACCTCATGAGGTGCTGGATTACGATTAAACCCACACTTCCAGGGTTCGTGATTTGTGTTTACAATTATACGGTTTGTTGAAGTTGAACATTTTTGTTGGCTAAAACAACAGAGTGTGAGTGCTATCATATTATTCGTGTATTTTACAACTCATTCTCCGAGTTTTCCCAATGGAACAAACCGCAGTTCAGTAATCCACCGGCGCCACTCATCTATCACACGCTTCCAGAGCGAGTTTATTAATATTAATTACATTAGAATATTAATCCCGATTTAGTTTTTAAAACGCTGCAAATTATTACACAAAAGTTTATTATTTTATCTGTATAGATCACTCGCCTGCAAAGAACACGGCTTTGTCAGAGCCACCATCTACCAACCATAGATACTACTACTGTAACTACCTACTTCACAATCAAGTCTACTTCTGAGAAATGAACGCTTCACACTCAATTAGATGAAATAGGGAGTTGAGGTTGCCCTAATTATTAGGAAATGTGATTACTGGCTGCTAAGGACGCAAAACTGTGTACAACTCGAAGAAACGAACAGCGATCGCGTTTTGACGAGGAGTGTGGCGGATAAAGTGCGGCAGATCCTCAGTTTTCATGGTGTATATTTTTCAAGTCGAGCTAGCTTTCGCCCGTCAGGACACTTTCGTCATAATTCGCAAATACATTGGTCGCAGACAGACGGTAGGTTTTCATTCCTATTGGCCCATGAAGTGGAGACACAGTGCGAATTTTACCCATTCAAGCTGGATGGAGGTGCTAGCTAGGTGGTGTACAAGTCTGGGTAACTTCTATTGTTGAACCGTACTTTCATACTAGTAATAAGTAGAGCTCGGAAAATATGCACGAAAATTTCCCGAAAATATGCACCGGAAACAGGAAAAATATGCAAAATATGCATTTGCCCTTAAAACTGCATACGACTTCGGAATTTCAGTATCTTAAGCAAGGATGGTCCTTGTTATTACATTTTTTTAGCCCTTTTTTTTCCTAGAAAAAAGTTATGAAGCATCAGGTAAAGTAGACAAGCAATTCAAAAATCAGATATACATTTTTTATTTACTTTTATACATTTTTACGAACTAGGTATAAAATGTAAAGATGAACCACATATTATATTGGACAATTACACGCTCCAAATTATCAGGTGTAAATCAGTGTCTCCTGTCACTTAAAATTTCTTTCAATGCAGAAAACGATCTCTCTATATCGCAAGATACAATAGGCAAAAATTTTAAAGTGGAAATCTCTTTTGGAGAGTAGGGAGAGTCCCATGAGCTGTCTTCTCCTTTGAGAATTTTCGCGATTTTGTTCACTTGCATTGTCACTCATCTATTCATAGGAGCAGTTAATGGCCCTGCTGGGGTGATGTGAGTGAGGGGAGAAAACATTCCAACATTCGATTTCGAATATTGTCAACTTCCAGCACTGACTTTTGAAAAAAAAACCAGAATATGCAATAAAAAACCGGTAAAATATGTAAAAATCCCCAAAATGACCCAAAAATGCAAAAATCCCCAAAATGACCAAAAAATGCAAAAATCCCCAAAATGACCGAAATATGCAAAAATGTGCAATTTTAATTTCAATTTAAACCACCGCATACCCTTCAGAAACCTTCAAAACGTTCAAATACAAAGATATAGCATTTCCGAATTGAGTTAAACTTTTCCATTTATTTTTAGTCCTTTTCCATTTAGATTTAAACCTTATCCATTTTGATTTAGACCTTTTCCATTTAGATTTAAACCTTTTCCATTTGGATTTAAACCTTTTCCATTTAGATTTAAACCTTTTCCATTTAGATTTAAACCTTTTCCATTTGGATTTAAACCTTTTCCATTTAGATTTAAACCTTTTCCATTTAGATTTAAACCTTTTCCATTTAGATTTAAACCTTTTCCATTTAGATTTAAACCTTTTCCATTTAGATTTAAACCTTTTCCGTTTGGATTTAAACTCAGGAAATTATCGTGGAGTTAGAGGTAAAAGTACCCAAGTCACAAATTCAACACGAGGGAAAATCAAATGCAGAATATTATGATTATTTAACTGTTGTTATTATTGGTGATCAATATCATCCAACTATGTATCCAACCTAAGAAAATAATTTATTATCATATTTACCAAACTAACTTTTGAAATTTTTACATTTTCATGTCTTTGCTTTGGCACATAAACTGAAAAATCGTCATGAAAACTAAGCAAGTCTTGCTCACGCGACCAATAAATAAAATAGACTCACTGTGTTGCGTAGAGAACAATCAACAACCTCACATTTTGCTTTGGCTCATGAACTGAAAAATCGTCACGAAAACTTTGATGCTTGGGTACATGAACTAACAACCTTACTTCACTACCTTGTTGTGTAGTGGTTGACATGAAAATGTCCCAATGTGTTGCAGACTCGCTTGCAAGCATTTCCTAATAAACTTGATTGTGAAGTAGTATGAGGTAGGTAGGTAGTATCTATGTGTTTAAAAAAGTTATACCGTTTAATTTGATTTTCGCACAATATGAATTTACCTCTTTGGTACTTTTACCTCTAACCCGACGTTATTATGCCACAACTTGAAAATTAAATCATGCAAGTGTTTTTTTATGCACAGAAATGTATTATATATATAATTATGAACATATGTTTTTTGAACACAAGAATTTCTCATGAACGGAAGTTATAAATTAAGTATAGTATTTTTCTTTCATCACATCTGAAGTGGAACAGAATGTTTATGGCGCTATGCAAATGAGAATAATATTACTTACTTACTTACTTACTATGATGGAGCTAACTACTGACGTTTTGATGGAGTTTAAATCTAAATGGAAAAGGTTTAAATCTAAATGGAAAAGGTTTAAATCTAAATGGAAAAGGTCTAAATCCAATTGGAAAAGGTTTAAATCTAAATGGAAAAGGTCTAAACCTAAGTGGAAAAGGTTTAAACCTAAATGGAAAAAGTTTAACTCAATTCGGAAATGCTATATACCGCATAATAAAAGATATGCAAAATATGCAAATTCCGAGCTCTAGTAATAAGGTCCTTTCACCAGGTCACGATGTTCGCAGTTACTTAGTATATAGGTATCGATACCTTAAAGCACAAAGGCGCTTTGTCCAAAAACGGAGTTTTCAAAAAACGCAAAAGAAGTTTTCACCAGAGCACAAGCCCTAAAATAATGGCTTATCACACTGAACTCTTTTATTTCTTCAAGAAATTCTCAAGCTCAAATTATGACATTCTTCAAGAGGGTCAATAATAGTTTTGTTGAATTTGAGTTTTTCTGAAATTGAAAAAAAAATTTGGAAGATGGATGGACGTAGCGTCTTTGTGCTTTAAGGTATCGATATAAGCTAGATGGGATGTAGAGGGTTACGGGGATGGTACGATACTGACGTCCAGATTCGGTATCTTGGTTATTCAATGTTTCAATTATGGTCCTGAGCTCAAATTCTATGTAATTCGCAAGTAAGGGGCTTATAGGTGTGTATCCGGTTGTTTGCTTGTTTCTTGATGAGCTTTAAATCAGCTTGGGAGGTACCCAACTGTTTTTGGTTCATTATTTTCAATAATGAACCTTTGGAATCGACCAAGAAAAAAAAATTTTTAACACCCCCTCAAAATTTGATGGTTTACGTTTCAAGGTACGTAGAATCCAAAAATCGAATAAAAATTTGGCCGTCCGTCCGCCGTCCGCGGCACTTTTGCCACTTAGCATTGACCGATTTTGATGAAATTTGGTATGTAGGCTCCATTTGGGGTCTAGTTGTGCCCCGAAGCTTTTGGTTGATGTAGATCACTTCTAAGAGTTCCAAAATCAATTTTGAAATTTTGAAAACGCCCTAACTCAAAAAAATTTTATATAAAGGTATTGTTTTTCCTTCAATTTAAGATTCTATACAAATTTTAGAATTTTTTGAGACCACGCGGAGCTCTGTAGGACAAACCGTTCGCTCTCTACGAAAATTTAAGAGTTTATATTGAAATATATAAATACATAAATCAAAACACGAGTCTGAATTGCAAAAGAGGCCTAATCTCCGTTCAAATTAGAGCTGACCAAAATTCGATCAATGGTTGGTGATTTTGATTTTTTTTTTTTTTTTTTTGATTTTTTTTCTTTTTTTTTCTTCATATTGAATGGTTGGTGATTTTGTAGACGAGTGATCTATATAGAAAAATAATAAACCATTGTGTAATAATTTGCAGCGTTTTCAATTAAGAATTGGTGTTGCAAATTTAGCACAAAAAAAAGAAATACGCTGTAAATTATTACACAAAGATTTATTATTTTTCTAAATAGATCACTCGTCTGCAAAGAACACGGCTTCGCCATTGTTACCACCAACCAACTTGAAGAAAAACATCGATCGCATTTCGGTCAGCTAACATTTGAACGGAGATTAGGCCTATTTTGCGAATCACACTCGTGTTTCTGATTTATCGTGAGTCCAACCCTTAAATTTTCGTATGGAACAAACGGTTTGTCCTACAGGGCTCCACGTGGTCTCAAAAATTTCTAAAAATTCTATACTATCTTAAATTGATGGAAAACAATACCTTTATATCAAAATTTTTTGAGTTAGGGCGTTTTGAAATTTTCAAATCTTTCAACTCTTAGAAGTGACCTACGTCAACCAAAATCTTCCGGGCACATCTAGACTCCAAATGGAGCCTACGTACCAAATTTCGTCAAAATCGGTCAATGCTAAGTAGCAAAAGTGCCGCGTACGGCGGACGGACGGCCAAATTTTTATTCGATTTTTGGATTCTACGTACACTGAAACGTAAACCAACAAATTTTGAGGGGGGGGGGGGGGTTAAAAAAATTGTTTTCTTGGTCGATTCTAAAGGCTCATTATTGAAAATAATAAAACAAAAGGGATAGTCACATGTTCTGAGAAATAAACCACCACCATACACCATGTAGACTAAGAAAGGCAACAAACTATGAAAATCGGATTTTGGTCAGATAAAATTTGAACGGAGATTAGGCCTCTTTTGCGATTCACACTCGTGTTTCTGATTTATCGTACGTCCAACCATTAAGTTCTCATGGGGAGCGACCGGTTGGTCCCACAGGGCTCTGGGTGGTCTCATTCGATTCTAAAAATTCAATACTATTTTAAATTGATGATAAAACAATATCTTTATATCAACAAAACTTTTGAGCTAGAAATGGAGTCCATATACCAAATTCCATCAAAATCGGTCCACTAAGGAAAGTGCCGCGTACGGCGGACGGACGGCCTAATTTTTACTCGATTTTCGGATTCTACGTACCTTGAAACGTAAACCAACAAATCTTGAGGGGGGGTTAAATTTGTTCTCTTGGTCCATTCCAAAGGTTCATTTTGAAAATGTTTTGGTCATTTATGGCTTTTAAAAACTATTCAAGCTGAATCTTACGAGGAGAGAACACTCAGAGTCGCCGGTAAGAGATGATTTCGTACCAAAACCCCACCATGATCAAAATACATCAATTAGACAAAACAAGGCCGATTTTAGGTCCAGTTTTATTCAGAATACAAAGCAAGTGACTACAATTTTATTGTTACCTACGCCCATAAATGGAAAAAATGAACTGAGAAAATGGAAAATTTTAAAAAATGCAGGTGCAGCAGTGTTTTGGAAGGCGAGAGACGAGTGGAAAGCTACCAGGCCAATGTTACTCGTGACTCCAAAAATCTGGGGCTTCAGACAGTGATATCCCAGAGTAGCTTTGAAGGAGGACAGTGAAGACAGTGACTGTCAGCGTTGTGAAGGAAAATATCGCAATGTTCGGAATCAGACCGATCTGGTGGAAATTGGGTGAAATGAAGGAGTTTTGAGAAGATCGCGGCTGCCGCGAGAGACGTTTCGGCGGGGAAACCTTCGATTCGAAATTTCTTAATTTTTTGAATTTTGGTAAGGAAAGTGGGGTTTTGGGGGGGAAGTATGCCGGCACGGTGAAGTTTGCTCAACTGCGGGGATCCGGGAGGGTGTTGGCGATCGAAATTCGTCGATAACTGGCGAGTAGTTCGAGAATTGTGTGTTTGATAGGAGTGATAAGGAAATAGCGATGAAGCGTCGATTAGTTGTGATTATTATTATGGTTTTTAGGATTGTTTTATTTTTATCAGTGAGAGCGATTATTCGGACAGATTTACTTAAATGTTATAGCGAGGGACTTACTGTGAGTTTGATCCCCCATGTCGTGGAGCTCCGGCTTGACGGGCGAGATGGAAAGAGCTCGATGGTTGACCACCAGGGAAGGTACGACTCTGTGATGCATCATAACACCTTGGGCACCGAACCACCCGCGCCACACTAGTGCTTCACAGAACTGGAGGAGCAAAAACTCGAAAGCAGAGTCCGACGGTCCCCCCACCACGCGCCGGCCCGAGCCCCCACCACAGGCGCGGCCCCTCCTCCCCGTCGTCCCTCCATGCCTCTCGGTCACTCCCACTCCTTTGTGTCGCCCCCACTGCACGGCTACACGATCCCACAACTATAATCTCCGCCACAAATCTAGGGGACGGCAGACGGCAAATGTACGCACTAAAACTAAACCCGTAAATCCCTCGACGCGGAGCAGTAAAACTCGACTCCTTCACAGCGGAACCTACTCGATGGGTGAAGAAAATGCGGCTCCTCAATTGCAACTCCATCAGTCCCAGGACGCGAGGAACAGCCGAGCAGATATCGATACCGACATTTGTATCGATACTTTTGATGCAAAACTCGAACCGACATAATGGTTAGTGATGGCAAAAGTTTTACAAAAATCGATATATCGGGTTTGCGATATATCGGAAGGTAAATATCGATGGCACCGATATATCGGGATTAAAATATCGAACCATATTTGTTCTTGTAAATAATAATTTTAATTTGTTTTCTTTGGTTTAAAACACAGAACATATAATATATTGATCCTCCCATTAGCTTTACCGTGAAAACACACTTTATTTGAGTTGATTTATTTAATTATTTACTACTTTAACACAATAAAAATATAGAGGCCTACTGCAAAAAAAATAAGTAATATTAAAATATTGCTAAATATAAGTCGAAACTGGTGGTTAAATAAATGATTGGAAGATCATACAACAAACATAATTCATTCAATAGGTAACACATTTATTTCATAAAAATTACCAAAATAACCATTGGCCTATTACATAATATGTATTATTTATATACATTAAATATTATTATACATAATTATTATACATAATTAAATATAATCATACATAATGTATGTATTATAATAATACATACATATTATTATAATACATTAAATATTATTTAAATCTCTTATGGTTTCTCACAATGAGTAATTATATCATGTGCACGCATGTAAAGAAAAATGGGATTTTTTTTCTAATATGCTCGAAATTTGACGCTGATTCTGAAAATGATAGTTTTTTTTGTAGGAAAAGCCCGGAAAATGGCTAAAAATAGGAAAAACATTGTTTTGGTCAAAATGCGTCATGTGGGTACTCTAAATTACCGGGAATTTGAGTAGACTAAGAATATAAATTTAAAAGAAAAAAATATATAGGCCTATTGCTATCAGCTTTTGTTTGTACAAGTGGTTTAGACTTTATTTCGTCTTTTAGCTTATGAACTTTTAAATGTGATTTCAAGTTGGAAGTGTTTCCCGAAGTTTTCAACAGTTTCGAACAAAAATTACACTTAGCTTCTTGTTTAGATGTTCTGGTAAAGTACCGCCACACATCACTTTTAGGAGGAGTCATAGTTAAGTTTCACAAATCACATCAACAATTAAAAACAATAACAACTTGGTAGAGAGTTTGACAAAGATATCGGGCAATACAGCGTAACAGACGACAGACTTCTGAACTAGACAAACACAAGTGACTGAAGTGTACTCTGAGCAAAGATGTGAGGTTAAGTTATGAGAAAAGCAACAAACACAACACAGCTGACAGCATAGCTACATAGAAAACGAAAGGAGAAAAGAATCAGGTTTACCAACTCAACACAACCCACGAAAACGCGAGTTTCTGACATTCACCAGTTATTATCTACTAGGGCGATATATCGGTTAAAAAATATCGATATTCCCGATATATCGTAGCACGATTTTTCGATGGCGATATATCGATATATCGGAAGCAAAATATCGATATTTCAAAAATATCGATATGTTGTTTCCATCACTAATAATGGTTCGATACTTTCGCCTGAAATATCGGAGTTATCGATACTTTCTTGACGATATCGCATTTATCATAGAATAGGGATGCATCTCTAAAACATATTGTTTAGTAATGCATGCATTCCAGGGGACGTCCCATTGGATGAGCATTAGATCAGTTTAACCCTTAATATCCTGAGGTATCTTTTCGGAAGTCCGATTTTCACCCTGCAACTGTATATCGACTTTTAAGCCAAAACTGATTGCCGTAGGCTAGCTTGATACTCCGTAAGAAAACGAGATAAAAAAAAACGTCTGCCAAGTTGGGTGGGCAGTATAGCTTCCTCACTCATTGTAACATGGACGTGTAGAATCAGTTGGCGAAAAAATTATGATTCAAAGAGTTATTGAAAGATGCAAAAGAGACTGTGATGAGGGGTCAATTTGGTTTCAACATTAATTGACCTGCAGACCACAACA